>BTPG01000006.1:41489211-41729211 GCA_036245525.1 Semisulcospira habei
TTGTTTACTTCATATTTAAGCGGAAGGAAGCAAAGAGTACTGTTAAATGGATCCTACTCCTCGTATGGTCTCGTCAAAAGCTGAGTGCCTCAGGGCTCTGTCCTCGGGCCATTGCTGTTCTGCATATTTATCAATGACCTTCCACTGCATATTAGTTGCCAGGATATTTCTTGTGACATGTTTGCTGACGACTGCACACTACATACTCCTCACAAAGATGTAGCTGCAATTAGCACGCGTCTGCAGGAAAGCCTGCATGAGGTCACCGACTGGTGTCATTCCAACTCCATGTCCCTGAATCCGTCAAAAACAGAATGTATGGTTATAACCACACGTCAAAAGCACCAGCTATGCCCGCTCTCTCTTAGTCTGTGTATAAACGACAGCCCAATTGAGCAAGTATCACACCACCGCCTCTTAGGGGTCACTATAGATGATCAGCTTAAATGGCAACTGCATATTAATAATGTGTGCAAAAGGGTTTCCAGCGGCCTGTATATGTTGTCAAAATTGAAAACAATTACTGACACAGATGCGCGTCTTCTTTTCTACAATGCTCATGTCAAATCGCACATAGACTATGCATCAACAGTGTGGGATGGTTCTAGTGATGTACATTTGAAGAGGCTGAACTCCCTACATAGGAGAGCTGCTAAGCTTATATTTCCCGATCCCGAACTCTCAACTGACGAAAAGCTTAAAACTTTAAAAATGCTCCCTCTATCCCATCACTTTCAGTTCAATAAAGGTGTATTGATGTACAAGCTGTACAAGTAGTCATATCCACTGTACTTGAGTTCTTTTTTCTCAGAACGGATATCTGTAGCATCTAGACATGGACACCATTTCAAAGTACCCCTGCCGCGTATTGATTTATTCAAAACCAGTTTGTCATTTTCGGGAAGTTCATTCTGGAATTCTATTCCTGCAGAAATCAGAAACGCAAAGACGCTCACCTCATTTAGGGTCAGCCTCTTCAAACACCTAGAATCTCTGACGTAATCTAATCATTACAGTACAGGGATAACTTGCGCGTGTGTTCAGGTGTGTGAATGTTTGTGTGTGTGAGAATGTGTGTGTGTGTGTGTGTGTGTGTGTGTGTGTGTGTGTGTGTGTGTGTGTGTGTGTGTGTGTGTGTGTGTGCGCGCGCGAGAGTGAGAGAGAGACACAGAGAGAAAGAGAGCGTCTGTTTTTTTTTTGGTTTGTTTTTTTTATATAATATACAGTGGACCATAATATCTGAGTGTCAAGAGTACATTGAATACTGCATGTACTATGTATAATATTTTTGCCTTCATATGTGTGTACGCGATATTTTTGGGCGCGCGCTCACGTGTGTGTGTGTGTGTGTGTGTGTGTGTGTGCGTGCATGCTGTGTGTGTGTGTGTGTGTGTGTGCATGCTGTGTGTGTGTGTGTGTGTGTGTGTGTGTGTGTGTGTGTGAGAGAGAGAGAGAGAGAGAGCACACATATACATATTTGCCTTTGCTGTATGAATTCTAATGTACTTAATGATTTTCTGTGTATTGCTTTACTTCGCATTTTTACTCATTTTATATTTTTGTGCGTACGCGTTATGCGCGTACGTATGTCTGGAGTGCGTGTCCGAGAGCGTGTGTGTATATGTGTGCGTGTGTGTCTAAGTGCGTGCGTGTGCAAGTTTGTGTTTGTGTGTGTGTGAGCGTGCGTGTGCGTGCGTATGTGCGGGCGTGCGTGCGTGAGCGAGTGCATACATGCGTCAGTGTGTGGTATGTGTATGTTTACATGTCTATGTCATTTATGTAGTAGATGTAGCAACGGCAAGTTTGAAAACTGGTACTGTTACCAATAACTTCTACCGTTGGAAAATAAAGGTTCATTGTTCATTGTTCATTGACCGATGACAGGACTACTGGGAAGTGGTCACTACCACACAGGTCATCGTGAACCTTCCAGTCAAAGTCCAGCATGAGAGAAGGTTTTTAATTGATTGATTGTACATTGCTTAACGTCCCGACAGCAACAAGGCTTTCTCAGGACGTGCCTGCACTGCTTGTGAAAAAAATAAACAGAACATTGAATGTATGTCGCCAGCCGGTCAAATACGTTAAATAAACCTAACACATGGGGGGGCCTAAATAAAGCTAAGACCATTTAGCAACACGCATCCAATATTAAGAGCTACAGGAAGTGCAGACAGTAGGAAGAGTTTTAAAAAGGCAAATACAGTTGAATGGACAAAGGTTGATTGATTGTACATTGCTTAACGTCCCAACAGCAACAAGGCTTTCTCAGGACGTGCCTGCACTGCTTGTGAAAAAAACACAACTAAACAGAACATTGAATGTATGTCGCCAGCCGGTCAAATACATTAAATAAACCTAACACATGGGGCCTAAATAAAGCTAAGACCATTTAGCAACACACATCCAATATCAAGAGCTACAGGCAGTGCAGACAGTTGGGAGAGTTTTAAAAAGGCAAATACAGGTGACTGGACCTCGGGTAGACAGAAACACATGCCCCAGAATAGAGAGAAAAACTCACCCTGTGGGGCTGACCAGGATGACCCTGGTAACTAAAAAGTACCTAACCCCACCCAAGTCCCCCAGGGCAGACCCGGGTGGGGGTAATGGACAAAGGGTAGACAGAAACACATGCCCCAGAATAGAGAGAAAAACCCACCCTGTGGGGCTGACCAGGGTGATCTTGGGAACTAAAAAATACCTAACCCCACCCAAGTCCCCCAGGGCAGACCTGGGTGGGGTATGAGAGAAGGATCACACACAGTGAGGTCTAGAACAGAACTAGATCCTGAACCTGGGTTAGAGTATGTAGGTGAACCATCGTTAAAGACACACAGGTTAAGTTGAGAAAAAAACATCTTCTAACATCTGACCTCTGCCATCATAGTGGTCACTACCCCAAAGGTGAGCGTGACCGTTAAAATCCCCCATGAGAATAAAGGGAGGGGGCAGTTGATCAACTAAATTAAAAAAATCATTACTACAGACCCGCAAGGATGGTGGCAGGTAAATACGGCATATGGTTATGGTCTTCTTCAAGGTAACGCGAGCTGCGACAGCCTGAAGACAGGTGTCGATGCTAACGGGGCTACATAAAATTTGGCTACTAATGAGAAGAGCCACTCCACCCGAGCACCTCTCCGAATCAGAGCCTTTATGTATAACGTTAAAACCATTAAAGGACACAGGGTCAGAAGTCTTCAGGTAAGTCTCCTGAAGAGATATTACTGAGGGGTTATAGCACTTGACTAAAAGACGTAATTCCTCAAAGTTAGCTTGAAAACCACGACAATTCCACTGAAGCAGAGAGTCCATGATTATGTCTTATCTGGGGGTGCGGAGTTCCCCCCCCCCCCCCCCATTTTCCTTTGCCTTGGAAGGAGTTGGAGAAACAGAGGCGGGCCGGCTCCCGGGCCTCCTCTGGTTCTTAGGAGATGAAGGGGGTGGAGCTGCCGCAGCATCGGCAACTTCCACTCCCTCCATCTGCTCCTCCAATGCAGCATATTTGTTTTGAAGGGGGACATCAGTGTTCCCCTTCTGGGCCCGTGCGCACGGCGGCCCCATAGATTTCTTAGACTTCTGGTCCTGGGCAGCGGTCCTGCCGCTAGAGTTAGCGGCCATAGAAGGCTGACCAGAGCCAGAAACCTTTGGCGTTGACAAACTAGCAGGTTTGGGTGGGGGCTGAGGCTTAGGAGCAGCAGAAGGCGGTGCCACCGGACCGGTAGCGTCCGCCCTCTGCGTTCCCTGGCTCCTCGTCACCACCGGAGGAGGGTTACTCTCCAGGGGCGAGAGGATCCGAGGCTCCGCCCCCAACCAAGAAGTTGGGGTTTGACAAGAGAAGTCTTTGGTGGGGCGCTTGCCTGCCACCACAGCACTGAAAGTATACACAAAGTTGTTATTTGAGTTTGGCGCAGCCTCAGCTGCACCAGGGCCATCAACCAGTTTTTTGGCATCCGCAAAGGACAGCCCCTTCTCCACACGCACCTGCTGAATCCTGCACTCGGAGATCCAACGAGGGCACTTCTTGTCCGAAGCCATATGCGCCCCCTGGCAATTTACACACAGGGCAGGACTCAGCAGAGTGTCCGGGCTTAGTGCAACGGGCGCATAGAGCCTCTGCCTGGCGGCATGTCTTCTGCCCATGGCCATACTTTTGGCACTTAAAGCACCGGAGGGGGAGAGGGACGTACTTTTTCACTTTTAGGGAGTAGTAACCTCCCCAGATGGTAGTAGGAGCGGTGGGGGTGCCAAACGTCAGGATGATGGTAGGGAGACGGATCTCCCTACCACCTCGTTTGAAAATGAAGCGCCTGACGTAGGTCACCCCCTGTGACTTAAGGTTCCGTACAAGTTCATCTTCAGACAGTTCGGCCAATGCTTGATCTTTAATCACTCCTCTAGAGGAATTCATTGTTTTGTGGGGAGTGACCTCCACTGGAGTGACTCCGATGGAGGAGAGCCTCAGTAGCCCATTGTAGTGTGCCCGGGTACGGCGGCACTCTACCAACAAGTCACCAGACCTGAGGCGCTGGGCCTCAGGCCTGCCAACACGGCTCCTGAGGGTCTCCCCTACCAGGAAAGGGTGCAGCTTTGAAACAGGCTTCTCTTTAACTTTGCTGTGGATAATGAGAAAGCGAGGCCAGGCGGCCGCCGCCTGAGGTGTCGCTTCCTCACAGTAAGAGTCACTATCGTTCTCAATGACAATGTCGGCGGCTATGTGCCGCTTTGGTGCTAGTTTTGTTTTTTTGATATTTTCCATATTATAGTATGATAGATATTCATCCCCCGGGGGTCCCCGCCCGCCACCGAGCCCAACAAGGGAAAGTGCAATTGTCGGCGGGTCTCCAGCCGACGCACAATGGAGACTGCCCGAAAGATATACTCAAGGGGGTAAGCCCGATTGAACCGTTTGAGCCACCGCCTTCTATCACACTGTTGAATACAGGGGAATACTGGCGTAAAGCACCTAATCAGCATCAGAGGCTATAGCATGGTGCTCCGTATAAGAACCCGCATGTCAACAGGGGGATAGGGCTCGACGTGACAAGAGCCGATTGACTAGGCCGGTACGACCAGCCTCCCGTTTAGGCAGAAGTCAAGGCCAAAGTGGAGTGTTTCAGCCACCAGGATCCTCTTCTCCCCCGACACGGGTCTCCAAGCACGGCAAACACTTGGGATCCAAAGGACCAAAAGCTCACGCGTATTTTTAAGGACCAATCCAACATGGTAAGACCTGGGTAAGCACAGCTCCTTAAAAACCGGACCAGTGAAAAAGACTGAACAACATATCTGCTGACATCAAGTCCTAATCCTGGACAAAGATGGCACCCGTCTGCTAGCCCACTCAGTCAGGGACCGAGTGGACTACCCACCCACGCCACGTGGAGGCCGGTGCCGGGTAGGCGTATTTTTAAGGACCAATCCAACATGGTAGGACCTGGGTAAGCACAGCTCCTTAAAAACCGGACCAGTGAAAAAGACTGAACAACATATCTGCTGACATCAAGTCCTAATCCTGGACAAAGATGGCACCCCTCTGCTAGCCCACTCAGTCAGGGACTGAGGAGACTACCCACCCACGCCACGTGGAGGCCGGTGCCCAGTGGGCAAGATCCCTTCAAGATGTTCGAGTGAGGAGGGGAGCAGATGTCGCCTCAGACCACCAACTTCTTACCTTAAGAATAAAGCTCAAGTTAAAGAAAAGCCACACAGAGACAACAAGAAGACAGCGCTATAATGTAGGTCTTCTGAGAGAGACTGGAGTGAGAGAAGAGTTCAAAATGGTGCTGTCCAACCGGTTTCAAGCGCTACAGGAGCTAGTAAATGAAGAGGAGGCGGTCACCACAGAGCAGCAGTGGAAGGCAGTTAGAGAGGCGCTGAACTCAACATGCAAAGACACCGTAGGGTTCAGGAAACACCATCACATGGACTGGCTGTCGGCACAGACCTTGAAGAAGATAGAAGCCGTGAGGAAGCAGAAGAAAGCAGTTGTCAACAGTCGCACGAGAGCAGCCAAAGCAAGGGCACATGAGGAATACTCGGAAGCCAACCGCGAGGTGAAGAGTATCAGGGCAGACAAGAGGGCCTACACGGACAGCCTGGGAGCAGAGGCAGAAAAGGCAGCAGGCAGCGGCAACATGAAACAGCTCTACGACATTACCAGAAGATTGTCGGGCAAGTATGGCCATACAGAAAGACCAGTAAAACACAAAGAAGGCAAGCCTATTGCAGACAGAGCAGACCAACTCGACAGATGGGCCGAGTATTTTGAAGAGTTGCTGAACAGACCCACCCCACCCGACCCCTCAGACATCCAGCCAGCAGAGACCGACCTACCTATTAGCTATGACAGACCCAGCCGGGAAGAGATTAGAAGAGCAGTGGCATTTTTGAAGAACGGTAAAGCAGCAGGGCCAGATGGCATCCCAGCGGAGTCTCTGAAAGCAGAACTAGAGACAACAGTAGAGATGCTGTACCCACTGTTTGGAAAGATCTGGGAAGAGGAGGTGATGCCGGCTGACTCGAAGGAGGGGTACCTAATCAAGCTTCCCAAGAAAGGTGACCTCAGCAAGTGTTCCAACTACAGAGGAATCACGTTGCTGTCAGTACCAGGAAAGGTCTTCAACAGGATCATCCTGGAGACAATGAAGAGCTCCGTTGACCCCCATCTGAGAGACCAGCAAGCAGGATTCAGGAAAAACCGATCATGTACAGACCAGATCGCCACTCTCCGCATCATCGTGGAGCAGTCTCTGGAGTGGAGCTCCCAGCTGTACGTCAACTTTGTGGATTACGAGAAAGCATTTGACAGCGTGGACCGAGAGACTCTGTGGAAACTCCTACGACACTACGATGTACCCACAAAGCTCGTCCGCCTGATCAAGAGCAGCTACGATGGCATGACATGTCGCGTGATCCACGAAGGGCAGTTCACCAGGGAGCTCCAGGTCAGAACCGGTGTCAGGCAGGGGTGTTTGCTGTCTCTGTTTCTCTTCCTACTTACTATAGACTGGGTCATGAAGAGGACCACAGAGCACAGACGAAGTGGAATACAGTGGACACTGTGGACACAGCTTGACGACCTCGATTTTGCAGACGACTTGGCTTTACTGTCCCACACTCATCAGCAAATGCAGGACAAGACCACGAGGCTTGCTGACATCTCGTCCGAAGTGGGCCTCACCATCCACAAACAGAAAACAAAGACAATGAGGCTGAACGCAACCAGGGAAGAACCAGTCTTGCTTGCTGGCACCCCGTTGGAGGAGGTGGAGTCCTTCACCTATCTCGGGAGCAACACAGACAAAAAAGGTGGCGCTGATGCAGATGTCAGAGCACTAATCGGTAAAGCCAGAGCAGCCTTTCTCCAGTTGAAAAAAAGTGTGGAGTTCCAGAGAGCTGTCACAACACACCAAAGTCCGGATTTTCAACTCCAACGTAAAAGCAGTTCTCCTATAAGGAGCAGAGACTTGGAGATTTAAAAAAAAGAACAGTCAACAGAGTACAGATTTTCATAAACAGTTGCCTTAGAAGAATTTTGAAAATCCACTGGCCAGAGAAGATCAGCAACATCAGACTCTGGGAGAGAACAGAACAGATAACAGCAGAGAATGAATTGGGCGAAGAAGATGGGGATGGATTGGTCACAGTCTGAGAAAGCCAGCTTCCAGTATCATTAGGCAGGCATTGTCATGGAACCCCCAGGGAAAGAGGAAAAGAGGCAGGCCGAGAAACACCTGGCGTCGAGACCTCCAAGCAGACATCAAGAGACTGGGAACCTGTCACGTAACGGATGTGACATGTTGTTTTATTTTTTTGCCAAGTCGTTTTGTTGTTAATAAATGTAGATCGCCGAATTCTGTACATAGCCTTAGTTTAGGGAAGTTAATAAATGTAGTGTGAGCGTAATCGTAAAGCCCGTGCAGCAAGCTTACCAGTGAGCGAGTACAGCGGTTGCACGCTTTAGCCAAGTAGCTTTAACCGAACAGTGTTCAGAAGTAAAGTTAAACTGCAAGGTAGCAGAAGGATATTACAGTCAGTCAGCGGAGTTAGCCAGCGAAGTGAGAGTCTGGGTCAGGGTGCGGCCTCGTTTGGAGCCCTTGACAAGCTGTGTGAGGGTTGTTTTATCCTCCCTGCAAGACCACGGCCAGTGTTCCTGGGTGTGGGTGTCCCGAGAGACTTGTGACCACGGCTGCTGCTCAGCAGAAGACCCCTCCGGTTCGTCTTCGTCTTTGTTTTGTCTCGTCCTGCCGGAGGACTCACCAGTGACAGGTATTTACTCATGCCATTTTCCTCAGTTAGCTGCTGTGCTCTCGGGTGTGTGAATGTGTACATAGGTTCGGAAGGGTATGTTCGTCTAGTTTTTTAGTGATGTTTTAATCAAGTCTTTAACCATGTTTTTTAGGTTGGGTTGTAATGTGGTGGGTGTCGAATTTAGTTGTTTATGTTCGGCTGTCGCCGAGTGAGTATATTTAAAGGGCCATGTTGTAAAACGAATTAAAGTGGGTATCCTTTCAAATATATTGGTATTAAGTCCTAGATGTAATGTAATAAGATTGTCGCGTGGGGTGGTTGCTGGTGATTATTTGATATCGTTGTATGTACATGTGGATATTTTGATAATGTTGGTTTTAGCAGTGGCAATGTTATTATACAAGTGGTTGTGCTAGCTTAATGTTAGTGTAATGGAATAGTGCAGACCTGGCGAATGTTGAATGTACATAGGAATCTTTCATATCCGTGGTTGTATATTTCATATGGCCAAGGCGGGTATTAGGGTGAGACGAGACACAACTCACGTGGTTTGTGAGTAGGTGCGTGTCAAATAGGCCAGAATTAACTGTGTTGGCACTTTGACTGACAATGCGCCCTTTTCCAGTGCATTGGCTTCGAAGATTGGCTTCGAAGATTGGCTTCGAAGATTGGCTTCGAAGACTGGCTTCGAAGATTTCGTCGTTCTTCGATCTCTTCATCATCCACGACCAACGGTGACGCATCATCGGGAGTCGGAACGCCTTCGCTAGCCGGTCCTGTTGGACAAGTACGTTGGGCTACAGCGGGTTGATTCTACGTTCTGAGCGTCGGTCACAGGCGTGCGTGGGCAAGCGCGGCTACGGTGCTCTGTGGTGCAGGGGTAGTACTCGTACGTTATGAGCCACCCTGTCTAGTGTGGGACAGAGGACACTGTACAGAGACAAAGTTACCCGCCTTGTATAGCCGTTGGCCATATTAGTCATGTTCACCTGTTAGTCATATTCACCTGTTAGTCATTTTCGTCTGTTAGTCATTTTCGTCTGTTAGTCATATTCACCTGTTAGTCATATTCACCTGTTAGTCATTTTCACTTGTTAGTCATTTTTTATATGTTAATCTTTTTTATGTGTTAATACGTTATGAGTGCATGTGTGGGTATGTGTGAGTGTGTGGGGCGTTAGTGGCGGGTTGGGTTGGGAGTTAGAGTAAGGGTAGGTAATAAAGGATTTGTTTGTTGTTTATCACTGGCGTTGCGTTATTTATTTAGAGTGGGTGGGTTTTTCTCGAGTGTCTGCACTCATATTGTCCACCGCGCCCTGACTCCGTCAGGCGTGTCGTGACATATTTGGTGGCAGCGGTGGGATAAGGATTAGGGGGAGGTAACGGATTAGGTAGGTTAGGGTATTTTTGTGCGCCAGTGACCGTTTGTTTGTGTTGTGGTACGAGTAAGATTTAGCGGGCGGTTGGCGGGAGTGGGGGCGTATTGCGCCGGGAGCCACGGCCAGAGAGTGCAGTGCGCATAAACGGGGGGTGGCATGAGTGGTTGCCTCTCATTACTCGGGTACCGAGTGGTGAGGACCCTTCGGCTCTTGTCACTGTCTAGCCCTTATTCGTTGTTTGTATTCTGTGTATTTATTTGTTTTGTTTTTTCTTTGTCAGGGGTCCTGCTGGGGAGCAGTTGTCGTCGCTGCCTCCGTGACACCCACATCAGGATGCCCCCTAAACGGGATACCAGGGCCACCCGTGCCACGTCGGGGCACGACCCTGAGTCCGAGGGTGGTGGTGCAGGGGATGAGGGTCCAGGAGAGAGAGGAGCCACTTTGGCCACTCCCTCTCGGAAGGAAACGGTGGTGAGTACCCTTACCCGTACTCTCACTGCAGCAGGACTGACACCCAGTAGGGATCAGGAAAGTAAAGAGGGGTTAGGGGTGATGGTAAACCCATATGAGCAGTATAAAGTGATAGGAGAGGGCCTAGGACTTAGTGGGGGAGCTCTAACCCAGTTCATCCTGTCCGAAGTTAGGAGAGAGGAAGAAAAACGGGAACGTGACCTAGAGCGTAGGGCGTTAGAGAGGCAGCTCCAGATGGACCGTGAGGCGGCAGAGAGACGGCTCCAGATGGACCGTGAGGCGGCTGAGCGGGCTAGGCGGGACGACTTAGCATTAACCGAACGTAAGCTAGCTGCCGCGGAACAAGCACGGAAAGAAGAGCTCGTCGCGGCCGAAACGCGGCTTAGATTACAGTTAGCAGCAGCGGAAAAGAAGTCAGTTACGGAGTCTAGTCAGCATTACTCGCTCAAGATGCGTCCGTTAGAGGATAAGGAAGATGTGGAATCTTACCTTCAGCTCTTTGAGAGAGTAGCCGAAACCCAGGGGTGGCCGAAAGAGGTATGGGGGATCAGGTTAGCACCTCTATTGCAGGGGGAGGCCCGTGATGCATACCTTAGGCTGACGGTAGAGCAAGGGAAAGATTTTGAGGTGGTGAGGGAGACCTTATTGAGAAGATTCAGGCGTGACGCTGAATATTACAGACTCCAGTTTCGCGAAGCCAGAAAGGAGAGTCCCGAAACGTTTCCCCAGTTGTTCGTTAGGTTGAAGACCTCAGTCAAGCGTTGGTTCACTTTAGCCCATAAGAGCATAGAGGACGTAGAACAAGTGCTAGACGTGTTTCTGTCTGAGCAACTTTATGCTATTATGAATGCAGACCTTGAAATGTTCGTTAGGGAAAAACGTCCTAGGAATGGTGAAGAGGCCGCGGAGCTAGCGCAGCTCCATATCGACACCAAACGGGCAGTCTCGCGTCCATTGGGTGGGGGACCGATTCGTCCGCCGTTCAAGAAGGACAAAGGGTCGAATAAACCCCCTGAGACCAAAGCAGAACATAGGACAGAACCAGCTAGTTCAGGCAGAGGGACTGGTGAACGGCTGTGTTTTAAGTGTAACAAACCAGGGCACTTAGCAAGGACCTGTCAGAGTAAGGCGTCAGTTAACCAAGTCACCATTGCCTCTGAGATAGTAGCCGTAATGACAGAGCCCGTGACCGTAGGGATGCGGATGATCCGGCCCTACGACCCGTGGAGTAAGGGATTAGCCAAGGGAAAGGAAGTTCGTATCATGCGTGATACCGGCGCGGATATGAGTGCGATCGCCGCCAAGTGGATAGAACCCAGGGATCTTACAGGTCGGTTCATCGACGTCAATCCCGTCGACCATACTAAGTCCGATAAGTATCCGACTGCATGGGTTGAAATCGATTCCCCATTCGTGCGAGGGACGATCGAACTTATCGTAATGGAGCGCATGGGACCGGACGTAATCCTAGGAAACTGGGTGACTTTTTCAGACGGAAAACGTAGTCCCGTATCCATCGATGCCAGTGAGTGTGCTATGGCAGCAGCGGTCCAAACTCGAGCTCAGGTTCAGAGGGAGAAGGAGGGAGAGAGCGCGCTTAAAGTCGTTAAGCAGGCCGATCTCAATGTGACTCCTGCCCAACTGATAGAATGGCAAAACCAGGACGAAACTCTAGCTCGCGCTAGGAAGTTGGCCGAAGAGGGCCGAGCAATTCCGTCAGGGAAAAGTCTGATAGAATTTTGCAGGACGAAAGAGCAGATGGGAGAAGAGGTGAGAGATGCAAGCCAGTACGTGGTAGATTTACGGAATCGCATTGAAGAGACGTGCAGGTTAGCGCAACAGAATTTGAAGCTAGCTTCGAAAAAGCAGAAACAGCACTTTGACCGCAGAGCCAAACCACGCAGTTTTAGTGCAGGAGACAAGGTTTTGTTGTTACTTCCAGTTAAACACAACAAGCTGGAGATGGCTTGGCAGGGACCGTTCGAAGTTCTAGAGAGAGTCGGAGAGTGTGACTACAGGGTACGGGTGGGCAGTAAAAATAAACTGTACCATGCAAATCTGTTGAAAAAGTTCCAAGAACGAGTGTCAGTAGCTACAGTAGTGATAGATGAGGAGGACGAAGATGAGGGGGGAGAGGCATTCAGGGCGGTAAAGGAAGTACCTACCATTCCTTTAGTAGCGTCTGAGGGACCCTCTGACATCCATCTTGATCCTAACTGTCCAGAGATCCATTCTAGTATAGAAGCTCTGACTGTCCAGTTTAAGGATATTTTGACAGATTATCCGTTGAGGACGACACTAGACTCATGTGAAATCCATTTGACTGATGAAGTGCCGGTGAGAACGAAGCAATATCCTCTACCTCATTCTCAGCTAGAGGTAGTCAAAGCCGAAGTGGACGCTATGCTAGAGATGGGAGTAATCGAGAGAGCCAATTCCCCATACAGCTCACCGATCGTATTGGTGAAGAAGAAAGATGGCACCGTTAGGTTTTGTGTGGATTTTAGGAAACTGAATCAAAAGGTCGTGTTCGATGCTGAACCAATGCCTGACGTAGAGTACCTATTTTCCTTACTGTCCAAGGCTAAGTACTTGAGTAAGTTAGACCTAGCTAAAGGCTACTGGCAGGTACCCATGTTAGAGAGCGACAAACCGAAAACTGCCTTCACCACACCGGCAGGGCAATTTCAGTGGAAGGTAATGCCTTTCGGGTTAAAGACGGCAGGGGCAATCTTTTCCCGAATGATGAGGAGGTTACTCGAACCTTTGCGATTGACAGAAGTTAGCAATTTCATGGACGATGTCATGATTGCTTCCTCCACTAAAGAACGTCACTTACAGTGTATTGCCCAGCTCTTTGGTAGGTTAAGAGAGGTCCAGTTGGCGGCCAGACCTACTAAGTGTTACTTGGGGTTCAAGCAGTTGGAATATCTGGGGCATACAGTGGGTGACGGTCAGATAAAACCAGAGGGAGACAAGATGCAGCGGATAAAAGACGCGCCGCGACCACAAACAAAGAAACAAGTCAGATCGTTTCTTGGGTTGGCAAATTATTACCGCCGGTTCGTTCCTAACTTTGCGGCCATAGCAGCCCCACTAACCGACCTGACCAAGGGAGGGAAGACCGGACAGATCGGTTGGAACGATGCATGTGAGACAGCATTTGAGACGCTGAAGGCGCGACTGTGTTCAGGTCCTGTGTGCTCATTGCCAGACTTCGATCGTCTCTTCGTGTTGCAGACAGATGCGTCCGAGGGGGGGGGGGGGGGAGGGGGTAGGGGCCGTATTATGTCAGGACCATGGTAACGGTTTACAGCCTGTTGCATGCGCAAGCAAGAAACTATCCAAAGCAGAGCGTAACTACTCCACCATCGAAAAGGAGTGTCTTGCAATCGTGTGGGGAATTCAAAAATTCCGTCAGTATCTGTATGGTAGGACATTCGTCGTACAGACCGACCATAGACCATTGCAGTACTTGCAACAAGCTAAATCCACAAACAGTCGACTGATGAGGTGGGCTTTGCAGTTGCAGCCATTTTCCATTAGAGTAGAAAGCATAGCCGGTAAAGTAAATGTTCCTGCTGACTTTTTGAGTAGGACAGGGTGGTAGAAACCGTAAACGTGGAAGCAGTAAGGGGACAGTCATATAGGAATCAAACCCGGGTGTTTGATCTGGGAGGGGGGTATGTCACGTAACGGATGTGACATGTTGTTTTATTTTTTTGCCAAGTCGTTTTGTTGTTAATAAATGTAGATCGCCGAATTCTGTACATAGCCTTAGTTTAGGGAAGTTAATAAATGTAGTGTGAGCGTAATCGTAAAGCCCGTGCAGCAAGCTTACCAGTGAGCGAGTACAGCGGTTGCACGCTTTAGCCAAGTAGCTTTAACCGAACAGTGTTCAGAAGTAAAGTTAAACTGCAAGGTAGCAGAAGGATATTACAGTCAGTCAGCGGAGTTAGCCAGCGAAGTGAGAGTCTGGGTCAGGGTGCGGCCTCGTTTGGAGCCCTTGACAAGCTGTGTGAGGGTTGTTTTACCCTCCCTGCAAGACCACGGCCAGTGTTCCTGGGTGTGGGTGTCCCGAGAGACTTGTGACCACGGCTGCTGCTCAGCAGAAGACCCCTCCGGTTCGTCTTCGTCTTTGTTTTGTCTCGTCCTGCCGGAGGACTCACCAGTGACAGGTATTTACTCATGCCATTTTCCTCAGTTAGCTGCTGTGCTCTCGGGTGTGTGAATGTGTACATAGGTTCGGAAGGGTATGTTCGTCTAGTTTTTTAGTGATGTTTTAATCAAGTCTTTAACCATGTTTTTTAGGTTGGGTTGTAATGTGGTGGGTGTCGAATTTAGTTGTTTATGTTCGGCTGTCGCCGAGTGAGTATATTTAAAGGGCCATGTTGTAAAACGAATTAAAGTGGGTATCCTTTCAAATATATTGGTATTAAGTCCTAGATGTAATGTAATAAGATTGTCGCGTGGGGTGGTTGCTGGTGATTATTTGATATCGTTGTATGTACATGTGGATATTTTGATAATGTTGGTTTTAGCAGTGGCAATGTTATTATACAAGTGGTTGTGCTAGCTTAATGTTAGTGTAATGGAATAGTGCAGACCTGGCGAATGTTGAATGTACATAGGAATCTTTCATATCCGTGGTTGTATATTTAATATGGCCAAGGCGGGTATTAGGGTGAGACGAGACACAACTCACGTGGTTTGTGAGTAGGTGCGTGTCAAATAGGCCAGAATTAACTGTGTTGGCACTTTGACTGACAATGCGCCCTTTTCCAGTGCATTGGCTTCGAAGATTGGCTTCGAAGATTGGCTTCGAAGACTGGCTTCGAAGATTTCGTCGTTCTTCGATCTCTTCATCATCCACGACCAACGGTGACGCATCATCGGGAGTCGGAACGCCTTCGCTAGCCGGTCCTGTTGGACAAGTACGTTGGGCTACAGCGGGTTGATTCTACGTTCTGAGCGTCGGTCACAGGCGTGCGTGGGCAAGCGCGGCTACGGTGCTCTGTGGTGCAGGGGTAGTACTCGTACGTTATGAGCCACCCTGTCTAGTGTGGGACAGAGGACACTGTACAGAGACAAAGTTACCCGCCTTGTATAGCCGTTGGCCATATTAGTCATGTTCACCTGTTAGTCATATTCACCTGTTAGTCATTTTCGTCTGTTAGTCATTTTCGTCTGTTAGTCATATTCACCTGTTAGTCATTTTCACTTGTTAGTCATTTTTTATATGTTAATCTTTTTTATGTGTTAATACGTTATGAGTGCATGTGTGGGTATGTGTGAGTGTGTGGGGCGTTAGTGGGTTGGGGTGGGAGTTAGAGTAAGGGTAGGTAATAAAGGATTTGTTTGTTGTTTATCACTGGCGTTGCGTTATTTATTTAGAGTGGGTGGGTTTTTCTCGAGTGTCTGCACTCATATTGTCCACGGCGCCCTGACTCCGTCAGGCGTGTCGTGACAGAACCACCTGGAGTAAAATCGAAGGAGAAGCACAGACAGGAGTCGCTGGAGGTCTCTCGTCGACGGCCTATACCCGGGGAGGGGTGACAGGTGTAAGTAAGTAATTAACACTGGGTTCCATAGGGGTCCGTTGATAGTAGCTTTGACTAATGCGGCAAATCCACTGATGGCGCAGTGGATTTGCATTAGTCAAAACTACTATCAACGGACCCCTATGCTTGGATCAGTCCAGCCGCATGGGCGCACGTCCGGCCGATCGAAACACATAGACTGACATGAGCGCCTGGCCATGGGCACGAAACTGACGCGACCGACAGGGTGGATAGAGTTCTACGTCATGGGTTTACCATGACGCAATTGATGTTTTACGTCGCTGCCCCAGTAGCAACACGTCTTCGGGCCCACGACAGCCGCAGTGGGCCCGCGCACAGCCGTGCGCGAGCCCCATGCGGCCGCAGTGGGCCCGAGGACCTTTGCTTACTGGGTGTCTGTAAAACTAACTTTTGATTCACGATCCCACGTGTGTATTTTAGAAACAAGATGGTATGATCCAGCTGCCCACAGTTTTTAGTGGCTTATTATACTGATCCATCGCTCTCCACCCTAACCCACCCCGCTAAACACAACAACAACAATATCCGACTTCATAGTGGTACATATCGGCTTTACTAGTCTTTCTTTTAGTCAATGTTGCCATGTGACGAGAAGTAAAAATAGCATCGCAATGTAAACAAAGGGTGACGTAATAGTTATTTTAAACTACATTACGTAGTATTTTACACTGAGGCCACGCACTGAGTCGGCACAGCATAGCAAACTGAAATGAGACTGCCGCGATGGAAGTCACTGAGTGATTAACCCATTTAGCCGCGACGCCCTACAACAGGTGATGGATCGACCATGATAATTCAAGGGTAGTGCCAGATTAGCTTGGTGCCAAGCTAATCTGGCACTGCCCTTGAATTATCATGGTCGATTCAATGATATCCCGAAACTCAGTGCTATACTGTTGTAAGGTGATACCTCTCAAAATTGGGAAATGCGGCCTTGGGGTTAAATGAGTTAATACTGACAATTAAGTATTGTTGTTAATGTCGTCACCCCAGTCGGCGTCAAACAAGGTGAATGGTTCTAAATGCTGTTCCAGCGTCTTGAAGAACTACGCTGATGCACTGCAGCCGTGCCGCGCGGCAACTAACTCACGCTGATTCATTACAGATTCCTTTTGTAACTTGTCAGTGTGTGATGGGAACAATGAATGTCAACAGTCACAGACGGTCCTTCGCTTCCAGCTGGAGCAGAGAGGTGTGCTTTCTGCAAGGCTTCGTTAATTCAACGCCAAAGGGCCCCTATCCTCACGGTCCCAGTGACATGGATTCAGAGTAATGTCAGAAGTGGCATAGATCCTCATGCGCCCCCGCAACTGCGGGGGCACATGAGGATCTATGTCTCTTGCAGTTCATTATTTCTCGCTAATTCAACGCCAAAGAGCCCCAACCCTCACAAAGAGCCCCAACCCTCACGGTCCCAGTGATACGGATTCAAAGTGATGTCAGGAAGAGGCACAGATCCTCATGCGCCCCCGCAACTGCGAGGGGCACATGAAAATCCATGTCTGTTGCAGTTGGATCGTGTTCACTATTTTTCGCTAATTCCACATCAAAGAGCCCCAACCCGGCCTCACGGTCTCAGAAACACTACAGATTCAGTCAAAGTGATGTCAGGAAGAGGCATACATCCTCAGTCATGCAGCGTCCCAACATCTGCGGAGTCACTTGAGGATCCAAATCTCATGCAGTTGGATCGTGTTCACCTTTTCTCGGCAGCCAAACATTTCAATAATCAGCACTTTAGGCGGTAAATGCCCACCTGACGAGCATAATGAGTCAGTCTTTGACTGAACTATAAACGGGAATTGTTTTCAGGGAAAATGTTCACATTTCCATTCTATTTTCAAAATTCATCCTTTGGAGTTATTTCATGATGCCCTCAAACAAGTGGTCCTCTTCCGCTTTCGTCATCTTCGAACCCTCGGTTGTCCACACCAGGAGTAGGTGGGAGAGAAAGTATCTCCCTTTCGCTATGTAAGTCACCGTGTGGGGGCGCTTCCTCCTCGTCCTCCTCGACCCAGTTCTGAGGTTCGCCAGAGCAGAAGAGCAAGTACAGAAGCCATGTGACCAACAGCACTCCGCCATTGACGTACATGATAATTTTCCAGCCATTTTGGGGATACTGAAAAAAAAATTCAACTTGATACACGCACGTCTCAATTTAACCCTTTGGCTATCGGTAGCCCTTTTTGTCGCGATGAATCCTACAGGAGTCATCGAGACAAAAAGTGTTGCTGACAGCCAATGAGTTACTGTAGCACTTTTTGTCATGGGATCATCGCGACAGAATGCGCTACCGACAGCCAAAGGGTTAAAGTTGTTTCTACAGGACGGGTTTTGATGGGCAAAAAATCGCCAAAGGGTTCCAATATTTTTCTAGCGTCAACTAAAACTTTTATACAGCGTATCTTTTCACAAACCACCCGAATAGGCACATGTAACGGATGTGTCCAGACTATAAGAGTCTTGACCGAATAATTTCGAGACAAAATCTTAAAATTTCACAGAGCTGTGCTTATGACGGAAATCATGACTTTTTCAGGATGGTCCTTAATTTATAATGAATAGTATACCAACTGTAGAGTGACGCGGCAGAGGGCAGGGCGATATATGCTCAGAGGATATGTCAAATTAAACTACTAAATTTACTCCTCCCACCCCCTGCCCCCCCTCCCCCCCCCACCACAGCCCCCCCCCCAAAAAAAAAAAAAAAAAAAAAAAAAAAAAAAAAAAAAAAAAAAGAGGAAGAAGAAGGAGGAGGAAGGAGGAGGAGGAAGAAGAAGAAGAAGAAAGACTGTCATCTAAGCTTTAAGTTAGTTAGGGCACTGGTGACCAATACATAATTATCATAAAGAAACAAAAAAATAATAACAATCAAGGCTCTTAGTATCCCTTAGTAACCCCTTGGGCATGCTGCCATCGGTACTGTAAACAATACCAGTTGCTGTAATCTCAAGGAGGTAAAAACCGGGGATCAGTTGCATGAGTGAACTTTATCCTGCGCCAGTCACTAAGCAAGGTGTTCTGCTACAGCGGAACACCTTGCTTAGTGGCTGCCGCAGGACTATGCACGCTCATGACGCTCTTTCCATCACCAGCTTTGTTTCCGCCACGGCCCAGGCATGCTACTTCCACCTCCGCCGCATCGGTCAGATCAGAAAATACCTCACTACCGAAGCTGCCACCAAACTTGCTGTCTCTCTCATCCTATCTCGCATCGACTACTGCAACTCTCTCCTTTCCGGCCTCCCTCACTCCACCACTTTCACTCTCCAGCGCGTCCAGAACAATGCTGCCCGCCTCGTCGTCAGAAAGAAAAAATCCGACCAAATCACTCCCCTGCTCAAACTCCTTCACTGGCTTCCCATCCCCCAACGCATCCAAAACAAGATTCTGTCTCTCTGCTACAAATCCCTGAACAACTGCGCTCCCGCCTATCTCTCAAACTTACTTCACCCCTACACTCCTCCCCGCTCCCTCCGCTCCGCCTCCGACCCTCTCCACCTCCACATCCCCCGCACCAAACTCAGCACTTTCGGTCCCCGCTCCTTCTCAGTGAGTACATCTGGAACACTCGCCCACTCTCTCTCTCTCTCTCCGTTAGAAACACTCTCTCTCCTCCTTCCAGTCCGCCCTCAAAACTCACCTCTTTCAACAGTTCTAGCACTATACCACCACACTCCCCACCCTAAGCAGACTGTCGTAATGTATTTCACTATTTGTGGTTCGTGAGTCGTTGTCTAAAGCGTGCGCATGCGTGCGCGAGTTGCGAGTTCGCGCTTAGAGTTATAATTATTATAACTATAAGCGCATTATAAATACCGTAATTATTATTATCATCATGCAGCTGGGCCCTGCATCATAGCTTACCGTCTTCGTCAAAGCCCCAACCAGTATGGGCAGGACGATGGCGGATCCGAACAGGCTCAGTACCTGGCAGTAAGCCGACACAAAACTGGCGAAATGGGGAGAAAGATCCAGAATGTTGGGCAGCCAGCTGCTGCCCTCAAAGCCGATCAGGAGGAGGGTCAAGACGTAAAGAACGATGAGGACATCCTCCCAGACTGGGTTGCCAGTGGGCAGCGAAACTATGAAGATCAGGAGAGCGCCTGGAATCACCTTGGCTGCGGAAAAAAAAAGAAACAAAGAAAAGGAGAAAATAGGTGTGTTAGTCATTCAAAGGTCCTTGCATCAATAGCAGCAAAAGGGTCGTAAAACGTTGCCGCCGGCAACGTTATATGACACCTTCACAGCTATTGATGCCGGGCGCGTTGAATGAGTCAACAATAATTTGCTACCAGAACACAAAAAGCACCCCTTGCAATTAACCGGTAATTTTCGGTATTTTGTTAACAACAACAACAACAATAAATTCCAAAACAAATACCGGAAAGAAAAGTAGCGGTCGGTAGACGATACCGTAAAACAAGAGAAATACCGTGTTTGGAGGTAGGGATACAGAAAATTACAATGAACTGATTCGAGTTTACCTATTTTGACTGCGGGCGTTATTTTGGTCAGGTGCTACTGAAAGAAAATACCCGTTGTCAAAAACCCTAGTGCGAACACTGCCTCTGTTGTCGTGAATGTGTTTTTTAATTTTTTTATTTATTTTTTTTATTTTTTTTTTAAACAAGATGAGGATTTCATCCCAAAGTCTACCGTATTGTTTGGGGCTCAGACGTGTATATCTTTAAGGAACATTTAGAGTTGTTCATATTTTTAGGTTTATTATGCTGATCCTTTTACTCCTCTCTAAGCCAACCCCTGATCAAGACACACGTCGGCGCACACAAATAAATACTAACAGACGGCGCTTCCCGCCTTTAGTATGCTCTGTAGGCTCGTGTAGCGACAGGAATCCATCTCCTACTCTAACCCACCCTCTGATCCACACACATTGGCACACATAAATAAAGACGGACACACGGCGATTCCCGCCATTCGTATGCTCTGTGGTCTGGCGTAGGCTATTCTAAAGAAGAATAATAGCACGAGCAGTGAAATGACGTCACATCAAGCTTCACGTCATGGCATCATTAGTCCCACGACGCTGTATTCATAGTGACGACTCGATGTTATACGTCACTCATCGCAGTACTAGCATTTGACGTATCAGAGAATCAACTTTACAATTTTCTTGCTGATTTTCACGCCTAGGATTTACAGGTCACAATTTGACCTAATCCTATCCCAGAGACGGGAGAAACAGCAGGCTTATGCAAACACTGTTTATGAAAAATCATGCGGGTATTAATGAGAAAATATTTTTTCCGTAAAAGAAAAATTAAACTTATGTTAGCTGTTTACAAATGACTACTAAAAAGTGGCGCACGCGCGAGGCACGCACGCACCACAATACAACACAATACAACACAATACAACTCAGCACAACACAACACAACACACACCGTCTCCAGCAGTGTGCCTGTTATTTCGAACAACACTAGGTAACTTTGTACTTTAGAACGTTTTTGGTGATCTTTTATAGAACAAAACTTGAATCTAAGACGCGTCAGAAAGAAAGCCGTACAAAAAGTCAGCCATTAGTCGCCACAAAGAGGGTTTTTGTAGCGAGGTCACATGGTACGGTTTGCGCTAAAGTGATTGGTCGTGTGACCGGTAGGGATGAAAACCTTTTTAAAATACCCCCCTCCCCCCCCCCCCCCCACCCAACTTACCAATGAAGTCAGCAATGATGCGAAGGGTGGTGGTAGACAGTATGTTTTTCTCTCTCAGTACGTCCACAACTTTGGAGGCCGCGTAGCTGGACAAGGGGAGACCAAGCCATGGAAGACCGCACAGGAAGTTAGCCTAGCACGAGAAGAACTTGAACATGATACTGATATAAAACCTATCGAAACAGTTTAACCCTTTGGCTGTCGGTGGCGGCTTTTGTCGCCACCAACAGCCAAAGGGTTACAGCTTGAACCAGCGACTACAAGCCGCACTCAGGTCCGGCGCTACATTTCAAGACTAGCCTTCAGCGCTACTTGTTTGCTCGACTCAGTGTCCACAGTCTGCAGTTGTGCCTTTAATCCTTTTCACCCTGATACACTATTGCTTGAAAAAAAAAAAAAAGACTGATAGTTCAAGGGTGGTGCCAGAATAACTTGGCGCCTCAGGCGCCAAGCTATTCTGGCACCACCCTTGAACTAAAATGATTGAGCTATCCCCAAATCTGTAACGTAGCCTTCATAGGAAATAAACGGCAACATTTAAGAACTCAGCCTCAAGATGTAATGAGTTAGGTTCGGGTCCCATAGATCTACCTTCCCTGACGGCCGAGTAGGCTCCGAGGGACGTTAAACGCCAAATAACAATGGTGCATCTTCAGTTCATCTGCAGACGGCCAGGATTCAAATAGCTCATCGGTTCGCTAGTTGGTTGGTTAGTTCGGGGTTTAACATCCACGGCACCCGACTGATAATGGACGGCCCTAACGGGCGGGTTATGCCGGGGAACTTGCACAGTTGCTGGTGAACGATCTGAACACTGTTCAGTCAGTTCAGGCGCACTGCAATTGTGCCACTTTGATTTACCAGGACCTTTCAACGGTCATGCTATTAAACAAGCCCGCCGTTTCCCCACGGATTAGATGACTCATCGGGACTGCCACGTGTTTATATAGGCCGGCCGACGATTTACCACTTTTCGCCCCAAGGTCCCATTTCACAAATTTTGCAGGTGTTGCCTAACGACTATGTATCAGTTGCAGGAGATGGCTTGACCATGATAATTTAAGGGTAGTGCCAGATTATCTTGGCGCCTTCCGGCGCCAAGCTAATCTGGCACTACCCTTGAATTATCATGGTCATGCCATCAGGCACCATGCTAATCTGGCACTACCCTTGAATTATCATGGTCATGCCTTCAGGCGCCAAGCTAATCTGGCACTACCCTTGAATTATCATGGTCTGCTGTAGGGATCCGGGGCTATGAAGGGTAAAAACAGCTTACATTATCTCCTTTATGAAGTTCGCTGTGCAAACTGTGACCCCTGAAATTTAAATATCATATACAGGAAGCTAGCCGCTGCGCATGTACTTACACCGGAAGTGTTCATATGTCTCTTGCCCTTGAGGTACTGCGAGAACATCATGATCAGAAAGTACTGGACCCAGTCGGTGCCGAACTGTGATGCCGCGATGGCCAGCACTGGGCACGAGGTCATGATCTTCACGCACAGCTTGCGGCTCGGCACGCTCCGCCTCTGCAAAAAGACACAAGGTCGATATTAAGAAGATAACTGACATTTTTTTTCCCGTCCCCTTGCGCCTGTAGGCACAAGTGCCACTGTAAACACTACCGGCAACTGTAGGCACAAGTGCCACCGTAAACACTACCGTCAACAGTACGCATAACAGTTAACCCCTTCACTAACAATGGACGCAAAAATTGTGTCTTTGAAAGCAGGGCTAATTCAACACCACTGAAATGATCCCACCGATCCAAAGAACACGGGACATGAATAAGGTCAGCAAGACTGAGGCAAAGAACCTCATAAGCCCCAGCAATTGCGGGGGCTTATGAGGTTCTTTGTCTTTTGCAGATGAGTGGTGTTCGTTGGTGCGAGTCATTCTCCCTAAAGGAAACCTCGCTATTGTGTGTACATACCTATTGACGTAATGAGCAGTTGACGGCCAAGGGACATAAGCGACCTACTAGTCACATGAACAAAGGGCTTCTTACCCCTTGATTTCCGGTGGCATGGGGCACCCTCATGGTAACAAAGCTCTGGTCAATGTAGGCCAGCTCTTGCGGTGACAACCTCGTACAAAGACCGGGACAGTCAGTCACATACAGAAACCACAGCCGGGAAAACAGCAGCAGCATCACACCTGCAGTAAAAAAAAAAAAAAAAAAGTAGCTGTTAACCCTCTGGCTGTCGGTAGCGCTTTTTGTCGCGATGATTCCTGCAGGATCATCGCGACAAAAAGCGCTACCGACAGCAAAAAGGGTTAATTCTTATTCTGTTTTCCAAGACCATTGAAAAAAAATAAGTAGACCCTGGATTCAATAGATAATTTGTGGAAATCAGAAGGTTACAATGGCGCGTGTTTCGACGAAAACAGTAAAGAAAGTCCCAACTAAGAAAGAAACACGCTTGGAAAAGACAATTACGAAACAGAATGAACTCATTCAGCCCGACGGCCGTATTTCCCAAATTTTGGATGCGTCATCTAATGACTATGCACCAGTTGCAGGAGATGGTTCGACCATGATAATTCAAGGGCAGTTCCAAATTAACACGAATGCTAACCCTTGAATTGTCATGGTCAACTCATCTCCTGCTGCAGTGCGTCAGGGCTGAATGGGTTAAAACCCATCATAAAAAATAAAAATAAAAATTACAAACGAGTACACTTTGCCATACTTAAGTTTTCTTTGGTGAGATGCTGACTTGAAAAGATAAACACAGCGTTGTCTACTTGTTTGTACTTGTTGGAAAAGCCTTTCAACGCGAAAATGAAATATTGTGTTGTAATTTCCTTGTAAAGCGTGTCTCTTTCTGCATTAGGATTTTCTTTGCATTTTACATACTTGGCAGTGACCTCATTGGTCTGACGACGACGAAAACAGTATATTAAAAATCCGGATAAGCACGCCATTTTCAAAATCAGACGTTTGTCAAAATCGCACGTGTAACAGTTGATTAACCCTTTTAGCCCCGGGACCCTGCAGCAGGAGGTGGATTGATCATGATAATTCAAGGGTAGTGACAGATGAGCTTGGCGCCTGAAGGCGCCAAGCTCATCTAGCACTACCCTTGAATTATCATCGTGAGTCAATCCATCTCCTACAACTAGTACGTAGTCGTTAGGCAACACCTCCAAAATTTGAGAAATGGGACCTTGGGGCTAAAAGGGTGAAAGCCCAGACAAACATGCGATATCACATGTTTGTCTGGGCTTTTAATCTACCGTTTTTCGTCGAAACATGCGCAATTGGTACCCATGTTGGATTTCTGGAAATCGTCTGTTATGCGTACAAGTCAGTCTTTCGCTGTCTGTCCGGCCACGGGGGGGATTCCGCGGTGAGCAAAAGATCCTCGAGGCCGACTTCAGCCGCAGCCCTGCACATCTGTATAAATGTTCTTAGTGTGCCTTACAATATTGCTGGACAATAGGGCTGACTTAAATTATGAAGTTTAAATGTCGCGAAAATGAAAGACTCTTGTGCTGTTTGTCTCCTTTGTACGAAGGAGAGCTCACTCTGTTACACGTACGCTCAAAAGGCAGTGGGTAGAAACCTCTGGCACGTCAGCATAAGCTACTCACATCAGTGGAAATCAAAGCTGGAAAAGCCTTTGTTGAGACAAGACGACAATAACTCATTCTGCCCCGCGACGCACCACATCAAGCTATGGCTCAACCATGATAGTTCAAGGGTGGTGGCAGAATAGCTTGGCGCCCAAAGGCGCCAAGCTATTCTGCCACCACCCTTGAACTGTCATGGCCGATCTGTCTCCTGAATTGTTAATGCAGTCCTCAGGCTAACTCCAAAATGTGGGTATTTCGTACCTCGGGCACAATGAGTTAACAAATCGCACTGTCGGGCGAAGTTTAGCAATCAAAGCCTACCATGGTGCAGGCCGCTTCAACACACGGGTTTGATTATTCGCGGATTACTCCGGTAAACTTACATAAGAACATGAAGTTGAAGGGCCATCCCCCTATCAGATGAATGTTGTCAGTGGCAGCAGAAATCCCGAACACGGCAGCCACCCCAATACCAATCCCTGCAACCATTACAATAGCAAGCAACCTTGGTCAATCAAAGCCACATAAAAATTAACCCTTCTAGCCCCGGGACCCTGCGGCAGGAGATGGGCTGATCGTGATAATTCAAGGGTAGTGCCAGATAAGCTTGGCGCCTTCAGGCGCCAAGCTCATCTGGCACTACCCTTGAATTATCATGATCAATCCATCTCTTACAACTAGGTACATGGTCGTTAGGCAACACCTCCAAAATTTGAGAAATGGGACCTTAGGGTTAAAAGGGTTAAATTGCTGAATGAAGTGTGTATTATTTTTTTTAACCGTTGCTGTTTTTTTTTTTTTTTTTTTAACGAGCTTGACCATATGGCCTTGATTTCGAGTAAAACCACTGTTTAAAACATCATGTTACAAGTTAAATAGAATGAAAATTTCCAACGAAAACAAAAAACCCTTAGTACACGTACAACACATTGCCTTTCCAAGCACGTTTCTTGCTTTATTGCATTTTACACGCTTGGTAATCGCCTTTGGGGCTGGTAGTATTGTCGCTGTCTGACATTATCTTTGAAGTAACTGCCCAAAAGGTCGTCGGGCCGACATCGGCCGACGCTGGCCCGTGGTTGGGATTCAAGGATGCTTTGTAACTGCGCTACTCACATTAGCTGTACACATATCAAGGGGAATTACTCAGTGCTGGACAGACAAACGCTTAGGTCCCCTTCCTAGGAACGCTTATTATTCTCACCTATTTGCTTTGTGGGTGTCACATTACCGGCTCTAATTTGACCAAAAGACAATACATTATGTCTATATTGCCACAAGCGAAATTTCCACTGTAGTGTCACAAGGCTTGGCTGTTTTACCTGAGTTGGCAAGGGAGGTCATGCGACTTGACTCTTGGGGTGGAATCCAGTCGGCCAGTATCGACATGATTGGGGAGTAGAGGCAGCTCTGTAAACAGCAACGTATTCAACTGGTCGGTAGCGCTTTTTGTCGCGGTGATTCCTGCTGGAATCACCGCGACAAAAAGCGCTACCGACTGCTAAAGGGTTAACACATAACCTCATTCACCTCGACCGACCGACCGACCGACCGACAAGCACGAGATGAATCAGCCACATGGACACAAATGCTTCAAGGGTAATCTGGCACTGCCCTTCAACTATCATGGCAGATCCATATGTAACATTGGGAACACAGCCTTTACAGACGCCCGGAAAACTTGAGGAAGTCATCAACTACAGCAACAATTACAAAACAAGGCCACCGCCACCACCACCACCACCAACAACCGACACACCACCACCACCGTCCCACCACCACCACCACACCACTATAGTGCCACACCACTACAACCACCACCAACAACAAAACAGCCAATCGTTCACTTAAACAAAAACGTTAAACATTAAATACGGGGAACCGAACGGTGTCCGAATAAATTTTGACTCTAGCTGACTCTATCCGAACCTGCGACTTTTCGAACGAGAGCTAAAAGCTCTACAGCGTGAGCCAGCCAAAACACCCCCCACCCTCTGCACCCCCCCCCTCCCCGGCCCTGCCACCCCCCCCCCCACCCCCCCCCACCCCCCCACACACACAGAAAAATTCATGTGCATTCGCCGGAGAGATTCGAAAAGTATACTCACATTGGCGACACCAGACAATATGATCACTGCCATGAAATACTCGTACCCAAGGACCGCCGCGCCTATCGTGATCAGCTGAAGCACCGCCAGTATAGTAGCGCCGACCAGGGCCACGCGTCGTCCCCCGTGGCTGATGGTCAAAATGCCGGACGGAATCTGCATGACGTAGTAGCCGATGAAATAGGCGGCGAGGATCAGATTCTCCTTGCTTTCCCACGTGTACCACCACTTGAACAGACACAAATCACGGAGGTTAACCCCTTCACCGTCGAGAAAAAGCAAACGCAATCCAGCTGCAAGAGGCGTAGATCCTTATGAGACCCTGCAGTCCGCGGGGGCTCATGAGGATCTATGCCGCTTGCTGAGATAAATTTGTATGCTTGCTCTTTGTCTTTCACCGACGAGAAAGAGTAAACGCGATCCAGATGCAAGAGGCGTAGATCCTCATGGGCCCCTGCGACTGCGGGGGTTCACGAGGACCTATGCCTCTTGCTGAGATCAATTTGTATCCTTGCTTGCTATATATAAACAAATTACAGACAAGCACACAAATTTAGACTTGAAATGGTTCATTAAATATGGTTTCATAATTAAATGTGCTCCACCGGGATATAGCCTTGGTAGACCAGTCGGCGTTACAATCCATTTAAAACTGTGCTTACGTGGATGTGGATTCCATAAAGGGACGAGATGTACGGGTAGACGTCATCGTACTCTGACGAATTAGAGATGTTTGCGTCACTTTTGCGACGTATCATCGTCATCAGGGAAGCCCCCGTGATGCTTTGCGAGGCGAAGGAGCAGAGGAGGCCATACTGGCAGATGAAAACAACTTTCAGGCGGTAGGAACCCCAAATGCCGACTCGCACGGGGCTTTCTTCTTCTTCGGATGCTTCTGAAAAAGCGAAAGGAAATACTCTGAACAAACATGTAAAGTAAGAAGACAGTTAAAGTATCAATGGACCTCAAGCTGAGGGGCGAACGCCGCTCAGCTTCAGGGCTGTTGGCACTTTAAATATTTGTCTTATATTTTTGTCTCTTCTTCGGCTGGACAACATTCACGTTTTTCAAAAATACACTTAATTTTAAACACAAGAAATGGAAAGGTCTTAGTTAGAAACGTGCGAAGTTTGCCATTTCCCGGAGCAATTTTACATCAAGGACAAAACACTGTTTTATATTAAAATATTGCAGAAAATAGTAAAAAAGAGATCATGACCTTGAAAAAAAAATGATTTAGCTCCAAATTTATTAGAGAAATTTTTAGACGTATCTCAATAAAAACGTTTCGACCGCGATAAATCAAAGGTTCTACCAAGTTCTTAGTAATGATGACCTTCCGACTCCGCCTGAAGAAGTCAACAAGCAGGGTCCCACCAGAATCAAGAAGCTGAAAGACCCAGAGGTAGCGGAAGCTTTCCAGGCAAAGATTAGAGGAAAATTCCCACCACTGTTACTTCTAGGTGCAGAAGACACGGATGTGGGGACACACTTAACACATTTAACACTGCTGTAACACAAACAGCTAGTGAGATCCTTGGCAAACACCGACAAACAAAGAAACCTTGGGTTACGGCTGACATCCTTGATCTGTGTGACAAGCGACGAGAATTAAAGAAAAGGAAGTCAGAGGTAGAAGGAGCTAAGGATATTTAAAAAAAAACATGAAAAAGGCAAAGGAGAGGTGGATTGAAGACCATTGTAAACACGTAGAAAAAAATATGAACAAATAGCAAAAAAGCATACCAGCTGGTGAAAGAACTGACCAGTGCAAAACAAGGACGCTCCTCTATCATTCAAGATAGTGAAGGGAACTGTCTTACCAAGACATTCTGAAGAGATGGACAGAATACTGCTCAGATTTGTACAACCACCGAGCTACAGAGGACCCAGGCATACTTTTCACCCAACCAGTGACCAGCAGTGACAACTGTCCCATCCTCCGAAAAGTAGAGGCTGCCGTGAAGTCGCTGAAAAAAAAGGAAGGCAGCAGGAGGCAGCATCCCTGTAGAACTAGTCCAAGAAGGGGGAGAAGACACGATAAGCGCCTTACTAACTATCTGCAAGAAGACCTGGCAGTCAGGGGAATGGCCCACACCATGGACCCAATCACTTATAATAACTTTCCCGAAAAAGGCAACTTACAACAATGCCAGAATTATCGCACGATCAGTCTTATATGCCACCCAAGCAAAGTCATGTTAAAAATCCTACTGAACAGTCTGAAGCCACAAGCAGAGGAAATCATAGCTGAGGAACAGGCAGGCTTCAGACCAGGGCGCAGCACAACTGAGCAGATCTTCAACCTGAGAGTTCTATGTGAGAGGTATCTTCAGCACCAGCAAGACCTCTATCGTGTCTTTGTGGATTTTAAGAAGGCGTTTGACAAGGTGTGGCATGCAGCCCTTTGGTCCACCATGAAGCTGTACAACATCAATGCCAACCTGATCAAAGTACTAGAAAACTTTTACAAGAAGGCCACTAGCGCAGTCTGCTTCAACGACAAAATAGGAAATTGGTTTAGGACAACAGTCGGGAGTCAGACAAGGCTGCTTGCTCTCACCTACTCTTTTCAACATCTTCCTGGAAAGAATCATTACGGATGCTCTGAAAGATCATGAAAGAACTGTCAGTATTGGAGGCAGAACAATCAAGAACTTGCGCTTCGCGGACGACATCGATGGCCTTACAGGAAAAGATGAGAAGCTAGCTCAGCTGGTGGTAAATCTGGACAGTACAGCCATTGCGTTTGGGATGGAAATCACTGCAGAGAAGACCATACTGATGACCAATAATACCAGTGGCATTGGCACTGAAATAATGGTTGTAGGCCAAAAACTGGAAACAGTTAATAAATTCAAATATTTAGGAGCCATTGTGGCAGATGAGGGATTTAAACCAGACATTATGTCCAGGATTGCGCAGACAACAACAGCGCTGACAAGACTGAAGACCATATGGAAGGACAAAATCATCACACTCTGCTTCAAGATCAGACTGATGCGCTCCTTAGTCATCTCAGTGTTCTTATATGCGTGTGAGTCATGGACCCTCACAGCAGACCTGGAAAGGAGGACACAAGCCACTAAAATGAGATGTTTTCGAAGGCTGCTTGGCATTTCGTACAGAGATCACATCACGAACGAGGAAGTGGGAAGCAGAATCAGGCAAGCCATCGGGCCCTATGAAGACCTATTAGCCATTGTGAAAAAACGCAAACTGAAGTGGTATGGGCATGTCACGCGATCAACAGGGCTTGTCAAGACAATCCTGCAAGGCACTGTGCAAGGAGGGCGAAGGAGAGGAAGACAGAGAAAAAGATGGGGGTGGGGGGGGGGGGGGGGGGGGCAATATCTCAGAGTGGACAGGACTGAAGCTGAGCGATACACTAAGAATGGCAGAGGATGCGGAGTGGAATGGAGGGAGCTGGTTGCCAAGTCATCAGTGGTGCCCCAACGGTCGGCAAGACTACGGGATAGATAGACAGAGAGACCAGGTTATTTGCTAGGTAGAAAGTTAATCGAGCACTACCCCTAAGCCTACCTGACCACCAATACAAAACGTACAAACAAAATGAAGAAATCAATCGATGTCGTGAACGGCCAAACAATCGATAGTAAAAAAGTGGTTTATAGTGTAGACAAAACAACTGAGTTTTCAGTGAATCTCACCTTGGACTGAACTGCTGTCACTGCTTTGTTCCAACAGGTGCTCCTGCGAATCCCCCGGTGTAGCCATTTGTCCTGTGTTGGCATCAAATTTCTTGTGCTATCACCTGAAATATTCCGTCGGCGGACCTGTGTACAAATAATTATTTGTTATCGTTTCAGTAGATTGTCTTCTTTGTGTGTCGGTAACACCCTTACGTCGCTTGTCAGTTGTTGCAGTAGTCGATTTATCATCTCAGCAAGCAAACGATCCTCGGGCTAACGTCAGCCTTAGCTGGCCCGCGCACGGCCGTGCGCGGGCCAGCTAAGACTGACGTCGGCCCAAGGACCTTTTGCTCGCCGTAGCTCAAGACCTCGGTGCCTATAGCAGTGCAGATTTACCATCTTCAGAATGGCTTGATCAAGATTATATAGCTCTAGAATAGTGTTTTGTCTCGTGCTGATCGGGCACTACTTGTGAGCTGTTACAATATTTTACAAGCTTACCAGGCACTGCCGCGTCTTGAGCTAGCACGGTAATGAATGCACGCTTCCAGACTGTTCCAGGTCTCACAAGACCAGCAGTATACTGTCTTGTCCGCTACACCGGTTACATTGGATTGTCGAGTCGACTTTCAAACCGGCGCAAGAAATTCAAACTACCTGGCTGAAGCCAGAATTGACGTTGCCTTGAAACAGGAATTACAAGTATCAGAATTTTGCGCCGGTCAAAAATAATCTTTAGCTGCCAGTGACGGTGTACGTAGAATCACTTTTTGCACGTGTTGATTATGATTTTGTTTAGTACATCTTATGAGTGAACTCAAGATTATCCACGCTGTACACGTGAAAAAGTCACATTTAACCCATTCAGCCCTGACCCACCGCAGGAGATGGGTCGACCATCATAATTCAAGGGTAGAGCCAGATTAGCTTGGCGCCTGGCACTACCCTTGAATTATCATGGTCGATCCTTCTCCTGCAACAGGTGCATAGTCGTTAGATGACGCCTCCAAAATTTGGGAAACACGTGCACCGGGCTGAATGAGTTAGGCGTTCTATACAATAGTTTACGATCTGTGAAAGGTACTTCGTCTCTTATCTTTGCATTTAGTTGTTCATTTGAACTTTCATGTTAAAAAAAAAACAAAAAACCGACCTCTCTACGGGGCGCGTGCGATGATGATGGTGATCATTTGACCACGTGTATGGCAAACTATGTGCACGTGCTTCCGGGAGATGCATAACTATGATAATGATTTACCCGCGCAGGGGCGGATCAGTCACCCTGTGGAGTGGGGGGGTGGGTGGGTGGGTGGGTGGGGTGTCCAAACAACTGTGGGGGGGGGGGGAGAGATTAAGAATAAATCCCCGGACCCCCCCCCCCTCCCTCTCCCCTATGTAATTTCGTTCCTACGACACTTGTTTTCATAAGTTACTAATCATGACACGTTCTCTCTAGATGCCGGCATAGTTGTCTGTTCGCTCGGCTATCTCATCATGCACACGCATATACACTCACACATACAGACACGCGCATGCACGCACGCACATAAGTTACGTGAACACAGACACACATGCCATATCTAGGGAACATACACAGGCACTTTCGAAGGAGCTGCATCTACACACAGACAAACACATATATGTACATGTGCGCACTTGACTCAGCACAACACAGCACACGACTGCTGCTTCTCTCTGTTAGTGTGCACTTTATTCATTATTTCATCAAGACAATAATAATGTTGTAAGTTATGTATAAAACCACGCCTGGATCGACGACAAATGCAGAGATTCAACTGATCCGATCTGGGTTTTTAAAAACATCGTAAAACCAACTTGCTCCGACGGCACAATGCCCTGCAATAATTATTATCTCCACAGAATAGTTTGAATATGCTTGGAAATATGTCGGGCAGTGTGTGATTTTGGAACTTACGACTTTTAGTCTTAGGGTCCAGAATCACAGGTCAGCAAACAATCTCGTTCTCACACAGCATGGCTAAAATGTACGCCAAGTACTGAGATATGAATAGACATCATAAAAAATGGTTAAACTTTACATTGTCCGTCAAGCCAAAAAATACGAATGCACCGTATGCACATTGAGTTAAACCAAAAGGGTTGACTGCCAGTGCTTGTAATTTAGAAGAAACTACCAAGTGAGTAGGAAAAAGCACTGTCATGGGAGAGAATTGTGCACTATCGACCATTGATCATAGATCTACTTTGGTCAAAGCACACACAAAAAAGGTAGGAAAGAGGGGGTGCGCTCTAAATAAGTAAACTTACTTAGCGCACCCCCTCTTTTCTCTCAAAGTAGATCTACGATCATTGGTCGATAATGCACAATTATCTCCCCTGAGCTTTTACTCACTTGGTAGTTTCGTACACTGAGTTAGTCAAACAAAAGAAAATAGTGTACAAAGAACAACTAAATGAATGAGACACAAATGATATTAAAAATCCAAAATGAGCAAACCATCAGACAAGATGATTCCAACGGCTGGTTCACTGGTTAACCCGTTTAACCCCCAAGGACACATTTCCTCAATCAGTTTTGGAGATGTCACTTAATGATTACCTACCAGTTGCAGGAGATGGATGGACCATGATAATTCAAGGGTAGCGCCAGATTAGTTTGTCGCCTTAGGCGCCAAACTAATCTGGCGCTACCCTTGAATCATCATGGTCCATCCATCCTACTGGAGGGCGTTGGGACTAAATGGGTTAAGGGGTTTTGTGAATGAACTTCAGATATGAGTAGCTACGGTGGAAATGTATACAGTGCAACTATTATGCAATTTATATGACGAGAAAAAAAAAGTGCGAAATGTGTTCCTATGCAGTTGCTATAAAAAACAATTGCATCCTTAACTCATTCAAGGGGACCCGCATCAATAGCTGCGAAAGTGCCGTATGACGTTGCCGGCGGCTCCCTTTGTGCATGCAGCACCGGTATTGTAAACAGCGGCCTATGTGCAAAGTGGGGTTATGCAATCGAAACAGGATGTGACGTCAAGTTGCGACTAAAGTCTTACGTCATACAGTTTTAAAGTATGCAATCGAAACAGCAGGCGACGTCACACAGTTTCAGAGTATGTTGTAAAGATGATATTACAACGATGTACAGGATAAAAAGCATGAAAGGACGAGGACTAACCACATTTTCGAAAGTGACAAATATAAGAAGCACTTCGCTTCATATCTTTCGGAGGCCATGAGATAGCAATATTGTAGCATTATCAATCCTACAAATTTGCGATCGTCATATTTCCAGCAGAAATTATGGAATACATACAGAGGTAGAACACCCGTGGTATGATAGTGCGCTTTTCTTAGCACATAAACACATTTAACACATTCGAGACGCATAAATTACGAGCATAAAGCCGAGTATCCGGATGCGGCACATCTCGAATGTGTTAAAGCAATCTTCTGTGGAACACATGCAGCGGATGAACAATAGTGTTATGATATTGCGTTAACCATAACACTTTCGTAACCTGCCGCATCCAGATACGAGGCGGCTTTACGCCGCGTATCCGGATGAAACACGTCTCGAATGAACAAAAGCAATCTTTTTCAGGCAAGAAAGGGTTAATAGCTCACAATATCTCTTTACAAATGCTCGTGGTATGCCCCCCCCCAAAAAAAAAAAAAAAAAAAAAAAAAAGAAAAAAAAAAAAAAAAAGTCCTGGACAAAAAGGACTAATGTAGCATTGGTTTCATACGAAATATGAATGTCATTAAAAGGAAGACTTTACTGTTCTTGTTCTCCTTGGCTACGCAGGAGAGTTCCCCATCACTGTGCTCAAGAGGCAGCAGTACACGTCCGATGCGTGTGCCTGTTCAAATGGATTGCGAAAAGAAGTGCAGAAAGGTCTTCGCTGAGGTAAATCAGCATTGAAGGCCCGTTGTACCGACGAATGTTAGCAACCAAAGCCGGTTCTGGATAAGGCAACGTAGATTTCGTGTACATTGCAGTAAGTGTAGAAGTATTGTACACTGATGGGCAAAAGAAATGCGACATTTCTGGAATCATCGGAAACACTTCAGTATTTCCGATGATTAAAAAAATGTCGCATTTCTTTTCCTCATCAGTATATTATGGAAGTCAGACGAAACCTTAATTCAAAACAATGCGGCTGTGTATGTGTTGCCTGAACTTTGAAGCATTGTGTTATGTCCGGTACAAGATGCCCAGAGTTGTTATTGTTCCAATTAACACATTCTACCCCAGGACCGAAATCCTCAAATTTTGAAGTTTCCCTCTGAAGGACTGTATTACAATTCTAGAGACATTTCGAGCATGATAGTTCAAGGATGGTGCCAGAATAGCTTGGCGCCCATAAGGCGCCAAGCTATTCTGGCATCACCCTTGATCTATCATGCTTGATCCATGTCTTGCTGTGGTGTGTCGGGGTTGAATAAGTTAAAACACACATATCATAGTAGCTCGTGATCAGAGCAGCTCACAACAAACTGAAGTGACAATTATCAAAAAGAATTGGTACAACTGATGGGTACATGGGTGCTTGAGGGAAGTGACAATTATTAAAAAGAATTGGTACAACTGATGGGTACATGGGTGCTTGAGGGTTTACACAGGTTAAGTCCTGGCAGCAGCACTGGGAGCTGCTGTCTCCTGACAGCTGCTCTTATGTCCCATGTGCTGCTGCCAGGAAACTTTACCCGAGTTGGTTTCCTGGCCCTGTGGTGTTTGTTATTAAGACGAGTGTCATAAATTTCAAATGTGATAGACTTTTCACTAACATCATGAGATCATTTCCTAGTCTTCCATGTAAAGCCAAGTAAGAGATTTGAATTGATTTCACACATGAATGCAGACACAATTTGTGAGATTTCGTTTGCGATTAAAAAAAAAAAAAAAAAAAAAGTCTAGGTCATGCTAAAATATGTTCCTCATTTGTACAACATTAATTTAGAAGTGGAAACTAAAACTATTGTTACGAGCTTTGTTATACTGTGGCAAATGTCACAAAACCCTTGGACAAACGTCGACCAAGACTTTTGTCACGATGTCACATTGTTACAAAGCTCGCTGTAAGAAGGCTCTACAATCCGCTATGTTTCTTTTGCCGTGGTGTTGATTTAGTCGATGTCCTCTCCGATGTATATGGCGCTTCCGCCACAGGTAGAGAGAATCGCAGTTATGGCAAGAGTTTCGTGCCCCTGACTCAGAGCATCAATAGGATACTATGTCAGGGCACGAAACTCTAGTGATAACTTTGATTTCCCTCCGCCTGTGCTTCCACTGAAATAAACTGCAGCACTACAGTTGTGTGTTTTCGTCCAGGTGCACGGTGCTGCCGTTCCTGGCTTTATTTCCGTTCTTCAGCACGTCCACTTCCGGGGTCTCGTACCCAGACTGCACCACTGTTCCAGGAAAGTCGTCATCAAGGCTGGGCACGTAACCTGATCATGAAATATGAAATCCAAAGCTTGTAAAGTATTCATGCCGTTAACCCCCTTGTAACTTAAGACGCCAATTGTGTTTCCGATATCTTTGTTAACCCTTATCATTCGGAATACACCAGTGTGTGAAATAAGTTTGACTAAAATAGTTCAAGGGTAGTGCCAGAATAGCTTGGCGCCTCTAGGCCGATCAAAACTGATAAAGGCTTTTTGCACAGTCAAGCATCATTTTAGCAGACGTCCATGTGTTGGGTTTTAGATGTGGCCGGAAATACGCCTCATGCTCAGTTTTCATGGCATATCCAATGAAATTAAAACAAGAGTGTGTCTTACTGTCGACAATAACGTGCACGCAGCAATCGCTTTAGGTACGTATTTCCCCCAGCCCGAAAAAGCTCTACTTTAATGGAGTCTGGTTTAAACACTGCTCAGCTGGGGCGGTCCGAGGCGCAGTGGTTAAGGCGCCTGCCACCAATGCCAAAGGTGCGAGGTTCGAAAACGGGTTCCGGCGTCGGACTTTTCTCCTCTGGTAAGTGTCACCGTTAATTCGGGGGACCGTCGGGGGTTCTTTCTCCGGGTACTCCGGTTCTTCCACCCCCCACCCATCCCCCCACCCACCACACTTTGGTACCGGTTTCAGGCCACTATACAAATTTCAAATACAAGCAATCAAAAATCTCTGTAACTTCGTAGCTGAACTGGTCCTTCGTCTGTCTTATACTGTGTTTGTCTTAAATGGCGTAAGTCCGTGTCTGTTACGTGAGTGTGCGTGTTGGGTTTCAGTTCGCGGTGCTTTGAGTCGATTCGCCCAAAAATTGAGAAAAAGCGCCTATATAATAACGGTATTATTATTGTTATTATTATTATTAGTTTTAAAAATATCTTTTCGAGTAATTCGCTTCGACTTTAAACACGGCAGAAACTAATGGATTCACAGCAGTGCAGAGTGGCCTCTTTCACGGCACTCTACTATTTAACGTTGAACTCTAGATGTTGAGGAAAGAGGTCAAGAATATTTCCGGCCACAGCTAGAATTTTGCGCGTGCCTTTCGTTTCCTCCCGAATTGAGCTAAAGGTCGCGGTGGCGCGCACCCGGTGGCGCAGCGAATTTGCATTTAGTCAAAGCACCACTCGTCAGGCCCCTATGTCCCAGGGCGAGTCTGCCCGCCTGAGAAGTACACCTGCAAACGGTACGGACAGTGGGAATGATAAAACCAGCCAGCCAAACTGAGAGGAGAATCTACATCAAACATGGTGTATATAAGTATAAACACGCATCGTCTTTAACCCTTTTCATCCTGATACACCCATTGCTTAAAATAAAGGCCACTGATAGTTCAAGGGTGGTGCCAGAATAGCTTGGCGCCTCAGGCGCCAAGCTAATCTGGCAACACCCTTGAACTAAAGCTGTAGCCTTCATAGGACAATAAGCAAATGTTACAAGATCGGCCTCAGGATGTAATGGGTTAAGGGGCATTCAGAACAAGTTTTCTATCGTATCGGGTCAAGGTTATAAAGTACATTTAACACATTCAGCCCGAGGACCGAGATCCCCAAATTTTGAAGTTGCCCTCTGAAGGACTGCATTACAATTCTAGAGACAGATCGAGCATGATAGTTCAAGGGTGGTGCGGCCAGAATAGCTTGGCGCCTATGGGCGCCAAGCTATTCTGGCACCACCCTTGAACTATCATACTCGATCCATGTCTTGGTGTGGTGTGTCCGGGCTGAATGAGTTAAGTTCTGGTTTATAGTTAAATGTTCGATCGGCCCAGGTTCACAGATTTATGATACAAGTTAATCTTCGTGATGAAAGCGATAGGTTAATCCCCATGCGAAAAGTACACATACCAAGGGGAATTACTCAGCGCTGAACAGACAAACAGTTAGATCTGCTGCCCCAACCTATCGCCAGCCCGCAGAAAAATACTCAGGTAGGTGAGGGCAGGGGATCTAACTGTTTGTCTGTCCAGCGCTGAGTAATTCCCCTTGGTATGTGTACAGTTTTACCAGCGCTAGCCTCACCTATCTGGTTTGTGAGTATACCATGCGAAAAGAGATAATCGGAGAGATAAAGACAAAGAGAGCGAGACAGATTTTAGATTGAGTCAGGTTTGAGAACTTGTACACCACGTAAGCTGAAAGCTTTAGTAGAAAATTCCTATAGCTTCGTTGTCAGCTGAATTAAGTGAGCCATAAAGATACCAAAATAAGCAAGACGAAAGGTATATTAATCTACACCGTTCTTAAAAAGTAGGGGATGTCGAGATTGCAACTTGAATTGTTGAGAAATTTTAAACTGAAAATTCTCAACAATTCAAGTTGCGATCTCAATATCCCCTACTTTTGGTGCCATTACGGCATTTGCTGCGTATGCGTATGCGCCTTGTCTCAAAGAGTTAACCACAGCAAACTATGAAAACCCCTTGTTAGGAATACAACAAACAAATGTAAATGTAGTGGATTAGGTTTCGTTAGTTTGGTAAAACTGAAGAGAATAGCAAAATAACAATGAAAGAGAAATGAGTGTTAGTTGAAACCTAACGCTGAACAAGTGAGTCCGACGTTTCTTTACCTCCGTTTTCCACGCCACCACCTATAATAGCCAACGGAATAAATTGTACAACATTGATAAAAAACAAACCAGATTCTTTAAAAAGTACGAAACACGTGTAGCAACTTCAGTTGACGTGTAATGTTTTAGCGTTGCTCCAAAGCAAGTACACGTGTCCTAAAACAACAGTCAGTCTGCATCATGGAAATCCAATTTTAGACATCGAATGAGCTGAATACACTTAAATATTGCTGATAGATTTATCGTTTGAACAAAAGTTAAAGTTGACTTTGAGCATATTTATTACAAAAAAATAAATTAAAAATACACACTCTCGAAGATGGCAAAGGAACAGGTGTCCCAAATTTGGTCTACCGCCACTAGATTCGGAATCTGCTAACTTTTGGAGGTTATGGCAAAATACAAGTAGGCCTACAATTCACTTCCACGTATATCTTTTTTTCCCCCCAATCGCTCTCATTACATATTACAAATATAATAATAATAATAATAATATAATAATAATAATAATAATAATAATAATAATAATAATAATAATAATAACGATAATGATATAATAATAATAATAACGATAATGATATAATATTATAATATGGTTATTATTCTTATTATCAATCGAAATATAACTAATGATGGCGACTATGTCAATATACTATAAACGATAATGCGATAACAATATCGACGACAATGCGATAACGAGGACGCTCAAGATGACTGACCCTGCAAGATGAACTCAAGCTGTCCGGACTCCAGGATCCGCATGATCTTCTCGATGTGCCCGTGACCGTAGGACTCCAGAGGGTAGGCGGGCTCACCGTGCTTTGGGATATCCAGACCTTGGGAAAACACTCGTACAGTTAACCACTTGTCATGCAAACTGTGTTTCTGAAATCTTTCTCAGTTCAACACCTAAGAGTCCCAGACGTACAAAGGACACGGATTGCAAGAGGTGTCAGCAAGAGGCATAGATCCTCATGAGCCCCCGCAGTTGCGGGGGCTTATGAGGATCCATGCTTCTTGCAATTGGGCCGTGTTCCCTTTTCCTCGGCGGTCAAGTGGTTAATAGAGGCTATCTCTAAATCACTTGAGCTGGGTAGCTCAGTTGGTAGAGCGTTCGACTGTCGTCCGGAATCGTGGTTCTACCCAGCTAGCGTCAAAATTTGTTCAGACCTCTTTTCGGTGCCCCGTCTTTGAAATCACCTTCGTGGTGGACAAAAGACGTTATAAGCCCCAAACGTTTAACGTTTTTATCTCTAAATCAGAGGGAGGTCAATAGCTGCGCATTGGGATAGTTTCACAAACTTGTGAAAAGAAAATTGGCAGTCCAAGCAGATAACATGGAGATTGTTTACCTTTCCTCTCAATGTCCTCAGGCACTCTCAACACCCCCATCAGTCGCATGATGCCGAACGTGAGAAAAGACAGGAAGCCAGTCCATCCAGCAATGGCGGCCAGACCAACCAACTGCCAGGCCAGTTTCTGAAAGCATCATCATCATCATCATTGCCGTCATCATCACTAACCCCATCGTCATCACCATCATCATCGTTGTCATCGTCGTCGGCATCGCCAACACCATCGTCGTCATTACCATCATCAGAGTTGACATCGTCATTATCATCAGAAAGGTATTGTGCCGTGTAAACACGGCGTAACTTCACTGAATGACCTACTTCACTCAGCTTTCGCAGACTTTCTAGAGGAGAAACGGAGTTTTAAAAATAAAGTTCAATTATTCTATTCCACTCTAGTGTATTCTATTCTCATCAGATCATTCAGTTGTTTCAGACAGCAAGAGCAAATCGCCGGCCCTGAACTATGTTGGTTCCACTAATCCAATATGTCTGTTCAGCACAGAGCGGTCATATTGTGTGTACATACTATACGTCATATCCAGCTGCGTCTGAGGCAAAAACCTTATGGCTTCCCTACACGGAGAAACGAAATGCACAAGAAACGAAACATTTTCATTGCATTGAAATGCCTCCTCCGCACACGTAGAAACGCGGTGAAAATTTATTTCGATTGGTACAGGGGAAGTAACTCTTCACTGACACATACTCTGGTTTGTATCGGTGGATATCGGGTCATATTTCTGACTACTGACGCTTAAAAACTAAACATATAAGACATGTGTGCCTTCACTTACACAATTAAAGTGAACTGCCGACCATATTGAATAACCGTAAGCGCTTTTGAATGCGTAAAGAAAGCTGGTTCAAGTGAATCGAGGATGCCGCCGTCTCGAAGCGATAGCCGCCATTGTGTAGGCGGCTTTGCAGAGCAGCCGATGAAAGTGGGGTTCAGAAAACTGACCTAAAATCATATTTTGGTAGTACTTTAGTGATGATACTTGATAGATTTCATTTCGAAAACGATTTCTCCGCTTAAATCTTACAGAATCGTGCGTCACATCATGCAATTCTAGCCATAATAGACCTGAATCCACGGCATCGCTTTCCCGTTGCTATCCTCAGTGTTTTTGGGCTTGAATGACGTCAGATTGGCAGCGGACGACGCTGACTGGGTAACGGTCGAAATGTGGGGGGACTCAAACGAATCGGAGAGTATTCCACTTCTATTCACGTGAGGTGCTTAGTGAAAGGAGAACCCTTTGCGTGTCGGTAGTAGCGGTTTTAGTCGCGATACGCGACAAAAAAAACCGCTACCAACACGCAAAGCGTTAATGACTTACCGGCCACAGCGTCCAGCGGATCGTCAATCTTCAGCCTGACTACGTACCAAGACGTGCACTTGTACACAATGGCCGCCACGAAACCCAAAAGGGCCGCTCCCCACGGGTGATACGTGTCACAACCCGCACACACTGCGACCTGCAAACACGAGCGGAAAAAAACCCATTAACTCATTCAGCCCCGACACACCACAGCAAGACATGGATCGAGCGTGATAGTTCAAGGGTGGTGCCAGAAAAAAACAGAGATGCCGCAACTCAGACCCCTGGCCAGACCTTCCCCTGCAGCCACTGTGGTCGAACCTGCCTGTCCCGGATCGGCCTCCGCAGTCACGAGCATGCCTGCAGACATCGTGGACAACCCCTATAGAATCTTCGTTCGCGAAGTCAAGCCAAGAGAGAGAGAGAGAGAGAGAGAGAGAGAGAGAGAGAGAGGGTGCCAGAATAGCTTGGTGCCCATAGGCGCCAAGCTGTTCTGGCACCACCCTTGAACTATCAGGCCCGAGCTGTCTCTAAGATTGTAATACAGTCTTTCAAAGGGCAACTTCAAAATTTGCGGATTTCGGTCCTGGGGCAGAATGTGTTAAAACCTGTTTCGATTAAAGACTTTCTTTTGCCAAAAAAAAAAAAAAAAAAGGATCTTAACACATTTAACTCCGCGGCCGAATTTCCCTACATTTTGGAGGTGTCACCTAACGACTATGTACCTGTTGCAGGAGATAGATCGACCCTGATAATTCAAGAGTAGTGCCAGATAGGCTGGGCGCCAGACGGCGCCCAGCTACTCTGGCACTACCCTTTAGTTATCAGGGTCGAGTCGTCTCCTGCTGTAGTGCGTCGGGGCTAAAAGGGGTTAAAAGACAGGACCTCTCGCAAGAGAAGTCTTGAGGGCAAAGAGTGTGGCCTGTCATTAAAAAAAGAGCATGGGGGCAGAACGTGGCACAGCGGTAAAAGCGACTGCCCACCAATGCTAGAGGTGCGAGGTTCGATACCCGGTTCCGGCGTCGGGCTTTTCTCCTCTAGTAAGTGTCACCGTTAATTCGGGCGGACCGTCGGGGGTTCTTTCTCCGGGTACTCCGGCTCTTCCTCCCCCACGACTTTGGAATCAATGTGACACTCTCTCACGAAACCAGTCTTAACTCGCAGCCCACGTAATCAAAATTTCAAATATAAAACGATTTGAATTTCCAAAACTTCAGTAGCTCGCTTGAGCTTGCCGCTTAGCTCCACGTGAATGTTCTGTGTTTATGTACGGTGTGTGATTCACGTGAGCGTGCTTGTTGGGTTCAGTTCGCGGCGGCGCTTTGAGCCGATTTTCAATTGGGATAAAGCGCCTATTTAATGCGCTGATTTTATTTTATTTATTTATTTTTAGGTGGTTGTAGCCACCTAAATAATGGTCTTTGTTGACAGGTAATCTCTGAATGGGTGGTCACCCAGAACAGGTTCTGCTGTACCTGCGGAAGGTCGCAAAAATGTCACACAAAGTGTACAACAAACCAAACGCAGTTACAGAGAACAGAAAGCAGAAAGGTACTGACGACGTTGGACCGCATTAAAAGGAAAATATTTAGACACTGAACCCAGCGGTCGAAAGTTCCAATTAAAAATGACATTTCACTGAGGAAACCGTGATAGTTTAAGGGTGGTGCCAGAATGGCTGGACGACTGGACCGTGCCTCAACTTCAAGCTATCAAACCTACGGCGCACGATCAAGCTTGCAGCGTGCTGTACTCAACAGCTGTTGACTTAACCCCTTTACTGCCGAGGAAAAATAAACGCGATCCAACTGCAAGAGACATAAACCCTCATGAGCCCCCGCAGTCGCGGGGGCTCATGAGGGTTTATGTCTCTTGCTAGTCCTATGTTCTTTAAAAAAAAAATTCTTTTACATCAGTGTTCAGTATACCTAACAGTCGTTTCAGACGCGCAATTTGTGATCACCGGCAGCAATGGGATTAAATCAGTTGAGTAGGGTTAAATCGGGTGAGTATTCTCTTTCTTAAAACATTCTTCACCAGCAAGACGTATAGATTCTCGACTGTCCACAGACCCTACCTGCAGGCCCTGTTTATATTCCCGTCATCCTAATGGTCGACTTCGCTAAAATTATCTTTTCTGCTGCCGTGCGGTGTCGCTGCTCACATTAGGGGAGAATTCAGCATTCTCGGTGTCTTAGAATAATACCTGAATGTTCGTGTGCACTGACAGACTTCGGTCCTCTCGCTATAGTATATAGGCCGCACGATAACTAAACCTACAACGCGATATACAAACAAAACAAAAGCCAGTGAACAGACCACGCCATACCCGTGTATGTAGAATATCGCGAGGAGCCAAGATAATGAGCACGGACAGGAATTAACCATAACACTGAGAATGCGGCAGCAGCAGTGAACTAAACTTTGACTCGCTCTTTGTGGACTACCTCCCATTACCCACCATGCCAGTAAGCGCGCCGTTCAGCGTGGTCAGCAGACTCCACGTGGAGTTACCAAAGAAGCCGGTCTTTTGCATTAGGAGTGTGCAGAAAGCAGAGAAGGAGCCAGATATAATGGTGTTGACCACGGCCAAAGAGACAGTAGCCCCATCCCCATCCCTGCTGATGTGCAGAACAGATCCACCGTTGAAAGCCAGGAAACCGAAGAGAAGGATGAAGCCTCCCAAAGCGGCAAACTGTTGGGGACAGACAAAGCCATTAGAGGACGCCGTATACATTCAAATTAGGCAGGTAGTTAAAAAAAAATCTCCTGCCTTCTTTGAAATGTTGTATAGGGGCAGTGTGTTGGAATTTACTTGAAAATCCTTGATAGATGAGACGAGATGTTTGGTGCTTTGATTCATACCCGCCTTGTCTAAACTAGCGGACTCTTTTTGGTCTAGTTTGAGTCGCCGTGCGGATGGTGATCTGATGTGCGTACCACTCAGTTTTGCTGCGTTTGGATGTGGGGTTAGTAAGGAATCAGAGACGTGAGACGTCTAATGTCCTGATTTTTTGTTGTTTTGTTTTTGTTTGCGCATGGCAAATGTGCAGCAAGTGGGCGGTAGTGTTATTTAGGAGATGAGGGGATGACTGGGACAGACTAAGGCGGCTAAGGCACGGTAACAGATGGGATAGTAGGGGAGATAAACTGTGGTCAAGCTCCTAGAACAGCAAGGGAAGAGCTGTCTGATAATCAAAGGGACACAATCACGATCATTATGAAATGGAAGGGTGGTTTAACCCCCTCGTTCAGGCATCCACCGGTACTATTTACAATACAGTTGTCTTGCTTGCGCAACGAGCGTTAACCCATTCACTGCCGAAGACCAGGGAACACGATCCATCTGCAAGAGACATAGATCCTCATGAGCCCCCGCAGTTGCGGGGGCTCATGAGGATCAATGCCTCTTGCTGACACCACTTTATATCCATGTTCCTTGGACAGCAGGAACTCTTTGGCGTTGAATTAACAAGGATTCCAGAAACATAATCTGTGACTGAACACCGGCAGTTAAGAGGTTAAGGTGACGTCGCTGGCACGGATCATAATGAAGACAAAGAGGAGAGGATTATTTTGTTTTGATTTTTAGAAATACCAAACGTGTTTTAAAGTCACACCTAGAAGTCACGTTAACAAGCTAAATGCTCTTAGAAAAAGAGGCCATTTTTTGGACTGCTATAGATGCAATCCCCAATGCGCAAAAGGCCATCGGGTCGACGCCGGCCGCCGTTGGCCCGCGCACGGGCGTGCGCGGGCCAACGGTGGCCGACATCAGCCCGATGGCCCATGCGCACTAGGTCTCACTAGTGTGTGCTTTTATTTAATTTCGTGTGAAACCGTTGTTTTGTTTGTGATAGTGTTTACTGGTAGTTCTTAGCTTAATGGTAATAACGGCAAGTTTGAAAATTGGTCCTGTAACCAAATACTTTTACCGTTATAAAAAAAAAAGAGGTTCATTGGTCATTGTTCAATTGCCTTACCGGAACGGAGTGCCCACGTAGCTGAACGACTGACTTTGTCTCGGAATGGAACCGTCCGATCCGGGCACCTAGAATGGCCGCGCCCACAAAGGAAGTTGTCCCCCCTACTACATGGACCACTCCACTGCCCGCGAAGTCCTGCACTAACAAAAAAGAAAGCGTTAGTTATCGGGGTTATTGGCGACTAAAGCCATCTCACGGCGGGAAGGGTAAGAGTCTGGCCAGCTAAATTAATAAAGAGAAAGGTCGTACTACATGATGTAAAGACAGTTTTAAAAGTATTCTTGGCTAAAAAGTCGCACGGGTCAATCGTACAAGTCTACACGGCACTTTTGAAGTTCATAAAAAAAAAAAACAGATTTATACAGACCGTCTACAGAAAAAGAAATAATGAAAATGGCTGGATGGTTTCTTGATGGGTTGACTGATTGGTTGGTTTGCTAGGCTGCATGGTTGGTTAGAATGGCTGCTACGTCGGATGGATAGATTGGATTGGTTTGGATAGATGGATGGATGGATGGATGGATGGATGCTTGTTTTTTTATTTGTTCGATGAATGGTTCGTCTGTGCGTTTAGCACTGTCAGAATTTAACGCGAGGCAACAACAAACGTTACCAGGCAGTGTCCTGTGAACAAAAGGCCCTCAGGCCGACGTCGGCATCGGTTGGCCCCAGCACAGCCGTGCCTGGGCTACCCTGTCAAACGTCCCGCCCGAAATCTGTTTTTCGGCTTACATGATGGTTTCTCCTTTGCCAGCTGCTGGAATATTGATCGTTATGTGCCTGGCGTTACACCTTAGCATCTCAAATTTCAATCTCATTTGCACGCTGGTATGTGATTTTGGACCTTACGGCTCCAAGCCAGGTACGCCTAGGCCATCGGGCTGAAAAAGCCGTAACCCAATGCGCAAAAGGCCATCGGGCGGACGTCGCGGGTCAATGGCGGCCGACGTCGGTCTGATTTCCTTTGCGCACTGGGAAGGTCCAAAATCAAAGACTGGCACACATTTGATGGATGGATGGATCTGGATTGGACTGGATTGGACTGGATTGCATTGGACTGGATTGGATTGGACTGGATTGGATTGGACTGGATCGGATTTTAAATGTTGTAACCTGGTAATGGACGTTGACCATCTCTCCATCAATTTCATAATCCATGCCAGCAGCCAGCCACCCGGCAGACCACACCCAGTGAGTCACTACCGGGTAGACGAAACCTGTGAGACCGGAGAGAAAACACAATCATTGAATGTACACGCATTTTTCGACATTGCACTCATGGGAAATTATTGCAATTAACCAGACAATCGCAAAGAAAATCCCCACAGAGAAAGACACACGATTCGAAAAAGATAATGACAACACAATCAATTCGCTGCAGGAATCATCGCGACAAAAACAGCTACCGACAGAAAAAGGTTAACTCATTCAGCCCGACGCACGTATTTCCCAAATTTTGGAGGCGTGATCTAACGACTATGCACCTGTTGCAGGAGATGGACCGTGTCCCTTGAATTATCATGGTCGTCCCATCTCCTGCTGTAGTGCGTCAGGGCTGAATGGGTTACCCCCTTGATCGCGCAGCAACTGGTTCAATGATCACGCACAACGGGCTCTACACGCTTCTGTGTCGATGTTTCTCATGTGGCTTGGTAAGTTAATTTTTATCCGGGAAAATTGAACAACAAAGCGAAAGCAGACTGACCCCATTACTGACCGAACACAGCGAACGATACCCAAATGCAAAAAAAAGTATAGATCTATGCCTTTTGCTGGTCGGACAATTTGTAACACAGCTAGTGGAGTCTCATGAACTTTGTAACAATTGTGACAAGGCCGGTCTTCCCTCACGAGCTTTGTGCATGGCAACCAAGCGTTTACTGTCTTTTGTCCACCACGAAGGTGATTTCAAAGACAGGTATCCGAAAAGAATCAGAACAAAAGTTTAACCCCAGCTGGTTCGAACTCGCGACCTGTCGGACGAGAGTCAAACGTTCGGAGAACCACCTCAGCTACCCAGCTCTCCCGACAAAAGCACGTCGAGACTTTAATGAGTGTCCAAGGCTTTTTAAGACCACAGACTATTTGCGACGAAATCAGTGGGTCAAAAGCCCGGGCAGACAAAATGCGATATAATAATAATAATAATAATAATAATAATAATAATAATAATAATAATAATAATAATAATAATAATAATAATAATAATAATAACAATGAGTACTTGTATAGCGCCTAACCTCGGATTAGAGCTATAGACGCTTAACAAAAACTAATTGTACAAAAATAAATAATTACAAAAACTCAATTTACAAAAAGTACTAAAAACAAAATACAACGCACTCTATAACAATCTATAAAGTCACCATTTAAAAAATGCCACGCTAATGGACTCGCACTCACGCACGCGCGCGCACACACACTACTTGAGTACTTTTAACAGAGATAGAAATAAATAATAATAATAATAATAATAATAATAATAATAATACCGTTATTATATAGGCGCTTTTTCTCAATTTTTGGGCAAATCGACTCAAAGCACCGCGAACTGAAACCCAACACGCACACTCACGTAACAGACACGGATTTACGCCATTTAAGACAAACACAGTACAAGACAGACGAAGGGCCAGTCAGCTATTGAATTTACAGAGATTTTTGATCGCTTGTATTTGAAATTTGTAAAGTGGCCTGAAACCGGTACCAAAGTGTGGGGGGGTGGGGGTGGAAGAACCGGAGTACCCGGAGAAAGAACCCCCGACTTCAACATGACAGGTCTGTGACAAAGTCATTCATATCAGACAGATATCGCATGTTTGCCCGGGCTTTTAAACCGTTCAGTGCCGAGAAAACTTGAACAAGACCCAACTGCAAGAGGTATAGATCCTCATGAGCCCCCGCAGTTGCGGGGGCTCATGAGGATCTATGCCTCTTGCTGACACCCCTTTGAACCCATGTTCCTGGGACGGCTTGGGTTTTGTGTGTTAAATAATAAATGAAGATTTCAGAAACGCAGTCTGCGACCGCTAGCACTGAACAGGTTCATCCACTGTCTTCGGCGAAACACGCGCAGTTCTGACCTACTTCTGATCAGTGTCTATTACCACAAAGGTCGTGGCCTAGAGACCCTCACCCGTGATTAGGAAGCTGTAGACAAAATACGCGATGAATTCGCAGCGTTCCGCCAGGGCCCCAGACACAATGGTAGCCGACGTCGCCGCGAAGACGAACTGGAAGAAGAACTCGGAAAATTTCCCGTCAGGCAGGTAGGCAGTCGCGAAGTTGGTGTATCCAATGAAAAGGTTCCCTTTTCCAAAGGCGAAGGCATAGCCGAAGACCCAGTAGGCCACGCCGGCTACAACTGAAAAAAAGGTGGAGTGAAACAAATGATTGCGGTGATGTGGCTTCGGACCTGGCGGTCTAGAGCGTTTTTCCATAAGAGATTTATGTATAACCTATTCGCTTTAAAGTCGATAGTTCAAGGGTAGCGCCAAATTAGCATGGCGCCTAGGAAAGTGGTTTATCACGGGATAAAAGGTTACACCATAAAGAATTCTTGTCCAGTTTTTCCTTAACTTACTACTACTAATAAAAGAAAACGACAACACAAAGTAAAAAGTCAAAGAATACCTTGCCGTTATGGGTATTGCTTAAAATTCGGCACATTTCTAAACGCGTTAATTTAACACCCCAGATTTCGAAGTTGCCCTCTTAAGGACTATATTACAATTCTAGAGACAGATCGAACATGATAGTTCAAGGGTTCACCATGATAGTTCAAGGGTGGTGCCAGAATCGCTTGGCGCCTATGGGCGCCAAGCTATTCTGGCACCACCCTTGAACTATCATGCTCGACCCATGTCTTGGTGTGGTGTGTCGGGGCCGAATGAGTTAAAGAACCAAACGTTACACGTCTATTGTGAAGAGGCCTGGTCATGCTGAGAACGTAGAAAGTTGAAGTTCATGGGCAGCAACTTGCAGCGTAAATAATTTATCAAATATGCCAAAATCAAAGCTGAGAATACCCCCCCCCCCCCCCCCACAAAAAAAAAAAAAAGTAAAAAAGTAGAAGAAAAAAACGAAAAGACAATTTATTGATATTTTACAATTCATACAATGTATTGATATTTTAGTAATATTGATACCTTTTTCAAAATAGACAAATAAACAAATGCACAATTCGCTACTTATCTTGTCAGTGTGGAGACTAAAGCCTAGCTTCTTCACGCCGACAAGATAAGTCTCGAAATATCAATAAAGTGTCTGGTAACTGTCTTTCCCAAGCGTGTTTCTTTCTTCACTGGGTTAATCTCGGTATTTTACAGGCTTGGAAGTCACCTTTTTAAGTCCCTTCTGTTTATAGAAGGGACTTTTTAGGACGGGTCGCGGTGGGGCGAATTTAATAGCATGTCCATGATGTCAAAGGCGGGCAGGCCTAAACCTCTCACAACTGAAGTAACAAGATAAAAATTACGTCATGTCTAGTTACGCTAACCTCGCTGCTGAACGTACATTTGGCGCGAAGCGCCGTAAGTGCGTATGTATGTATGTATGTACGTAAGTATGTAATGTAATGTAATGTAATGTATGGTATGTATGTATGTATGTATGTATGTATGTATGTATGTATGTATGTATGTATGTATGTATGTATGTATGTATGTATGTATGTATGTATGTATGTATGTATGTATCTATGTGTGATGAAACTCTATGCTCACGCATAGGGTTCACACAGTATGTTTAATACGGTACGGTTTTGGGGCGGTTTGTTTGTGACGTGGTGGTACGTGGGTCACTTGGAATCTTTAAGAAACGGTTAGCACGGGGAGTTTTAGTGAGTTGTAGGCGAAAGCTCAGTCTGTCAGAGGTCTAAATACGTTAGTACGGGCTTTACTGTCAGTGTGGACAGACGTGTGTGAGATACCTTAGCCCGTATTCCAAGACTCTGAAACCTAGAATTCAGGTATGTTTCTATACGTATTATTGATGGTTACTTGCGTTAAGGATAGTATGCGCTAATATGAGTTAATTCAGTTGTGTAGTGTTTACTGGTGGTTCAGTTATGTTGGTTTGGAATTCATTGAGGTAACCGGTGTTTTCGTATATATAGTTATTTACCGATATGGATAACTAAGGAATGTGAGGTGTGTATGCCTACGTCGTTATGAAGGCAGTACGTGGTTAAGTATAGTCTTTTCCAGCGTATGGGATAACGTATAGCGAGAGTGTTAGGTTATGGTCCGTTTCAATGTAGTTGTACAGTTATTGGGGTGTTACGAAAGTAGTTCGGGCTATGAAGCACGTGTGTGGTGTGTGTGTGTGTGTGTGTGTGTGTGTGTGTGTGTGTGTGTGTGTGTGTGTGTGTGTGTGTGAATGAACGTGTGAGTTATTTGTATCAGCCAGGTTACGTAATGTATCTCATCTTCTTCTTCGTCTTCTTCTCGAACGCCGTCACACTTGGAGTTTGGCTCTCAAAATGAAATCTGTGGTCTTCTGTAGCACCTCCACAGGCCCGTACAGTTTCTCTGCCATATCTCCTCCCTCAGCAGCTGGTGGTTCCCACAGTCCTGGAGGATGTGCTCTGTGGTCTGCTCTGCTTCTCCACAAGGGCACAGGGGAGATGGAACGAGATGAAAGCCTCTGTGCAGGTGGAAATTGAGTCGGTTGTGCCCAGTCCTCAGACGGAAGATGGTCACCTGCTCTTGTCGGGATAGCTGATGGTAACTGTCTAGGGGCCGTTGTGGTGGTCTGTACACAGACTTAATGATGGTCTTCATCTCTGTGAAGCTGACTCCATTTTCATCTTGTTCTTTCTCTGCGCCCACTTTTGCCATTCTGTAAGCTTCTTCATTGCCGTAGATGTCACAGTGTGAAGGGATCCACTGCAGCACCAGTCTGGTGCACTTGATGTTTTGCAGTGCCTCTTGTAGACGTGGCAGTTTGCTTGCTGTTGCTTCCTCAAGGACAGACATGGCATCAGTCAGGAAGACAATCTGGGCATCAGGGTCTGCAGTGCCACTAAGGGTGTTTGCAGCATGGACCAGGGCTTCCACCTCAGCTCTGTAATTTGTGCAGTGAAGGCCTGTTGATACTGCCTCTGCCTGCCATTTTCCGTTTGGGTACTGAATGTACACCCCAGCCCCTCTATTCTGAACTGCATCTGTGGCTGATCCATCGGTGTATGCCCGTATCCATGCTTCCTGGGGATACTTTTCTTCGAGCATGGCCAGTATCAGGGCATTTCTTGCTCACAGTGCTGTGCTCAACTTTGGTGGTGATGTAGGGTACCGTGGAAGAGATAATGTATCTCATATTATCCAATATGTGTTTGTGTTTAATAAGTGTTACGATTTATGACTTTATTATTATTCAGAGTGCTTGTCGGAGTTGGAGCGACGGACGCCGAGACGTCAGTCACCAGGGACTTAATGCAAGGTCATCTCTCCGTCTCTTCACTCAGGGAGTGAGCGACCGGTGCCGAGACACCCGGGTCACAGCGAGGACTTCGCTCTACGATACGAGTAACGAGGACGTCCACGGTACGAGAGACGGGACGACTCGATAGCGTACTACAAGGGACTTGCACGCCTAGACGTGAAAAGGACAGAACGTAACCAGGCGAGAACACCAAACAGGTTTGAGTGTGAGATACTACTACCTAGCCTGGCATTGATATTGTGTGTATGTGGATGTGATTTTGAGATGCTGGTAGTTGAGAAGGTGTGGTGTAAATAGTTTGATAATCTTTTGAGCGTTTTTCTTTATTTATCTTGTATAAAAGTCTTCGTTAGAAAGAAAGCCGTGAGTTGAGTTTTACCGCATGAATGCGCCCGTCTCAGTCAGTGGCGGTGTATGCGTCTGTTGTGCGAGAGTCTGTACGTGCGACTGGGGGCAAGACTGCGTGCGTTACTGTATGTACGTATGTATGTATGTATGTATGTATGTATGTATGTATGTATGTATGTATGTATGTAATGTATGTAATGTATGTAATGTATGTATGTAATGTATGTATGTAATGTATGTATGTATGCAATGTATGTAACGTATGGTATGTTATGGTATGGTATGGTATGGTATGGTATTGTATGGTATGGTATGGTATTGTATGGTATTGTATTGTATTGTATTGTATTGTATTGTATTGTATTGTATTGTAATGTATTGTATTGTAATGTATTGTATTGTATGTATGTATGTATGTAAACAAGAGAATCTCCGATATTTCTGTACACACAAGCTTCAAACTTGGCGAAATACTTTCTTAAAGGGTGGCTAAGGGAGCATATTGTAATTGAATGTCTCATTTAAGACATAAACAACCGTTTGTAGGAAGTCGGTTGACCCAGATTAGAGTCCGTAATGTTTGTTATATTTACTTGAAATTTTGCATATAGCTAGTATGGATAAAGACACTGATTGGATGACTTCGTTAGCCAGCTTTGTATCCTTTCAATTTCTTTAGTAAAAATTAAATCTTTGCAGAAAAAAAAAATTAAAACAGTAAAAAAAAACCTTGACTTCTAGAGAAAGCCAGACAGTGGCGGTGACGTAAAAGAGGCAACCACGCAGACATTGACACAATACTATAAACATGACGTCATTCTCTCTAGCGCTCGCCGAAGTCTCTCTCTCTCACAGACATGCGCGCATCTCCAAGAGGCATAGATCCTCATGCGCCCGAAGAGCGCATGAGGATCTATGTCTCTTGGAGATGTTTGGAGCGCACGCGCATGCACGCACTAACACGCACGCACTTACACGCACGCACACACGCACACACCGTCGGGCTTTCAGAAGAGCATGTAGGTGACCCGATATCGCTAGTTTGGAGAAAGACATTGGATGAGTTCGTTAGCCAGCTGTGAACCCTTTCAACTACTTCATCAAAAATTAATTCTTTTTAGAAAAAAAATAAAACAGTAAAAAAAAAAAATTAAAAAAATGGACATCTGGAGAAAGTCAGACAGTGCCGGCGACGTAAAAGAAGCAACTCCATCACCACGCAGACATACTTTAAATATGACGTAATTCTCCCTCCCTCTCGCTCGCTCTCTCACACATGCGCGCATCTCCAAGAGGCATAGATCCTCATATGTCCGGAGGGCGCATGAACATCTATGCCTCTTGAGTATGTTTGGAGCGCGCGCATGCACGTACGCACACGCACTCATCGACGCGCTTTCACAAGAGCATGCAGGTGTACTTAGTATAGCATGTAGCTAGGTAAAGTCAACCTGCTTTCACAAATTATAGCAAGACTGAAACTGTACCGTGAAATTCTAGTTTTGTCACCATTTTCGCAAGTCTTGAAGCGAAAGACAATCTCATATCACGTTAAATATAAAATTACTTAAAAACAAAAATATACGTCATGACAAATGACATTTGACAAACCAATGACGCGTGTGAAATGCGCGCGCCCCTTCTAGAGTTCACTATGACGCATTGACACACATGCGAGGCTTTTTCAAAAGAGAGATATTTCAACATCAGAATCAAGTCAAAGACAAAAGGTAGAGACCCTTGACAGCGAAGACAGCTCTCATATAGAAGGGACTTGTGGGTTATGGTTCATCCCATCTTGTTTGTCTACCGTATTGAAAATACGGTAGACTATAGGATGGGGCTGGTCGGAGCGCGTTCCGTAGAATGCAAAGGACATAACAGACGAACGCAGAGTATGTAGACAGGACTACCGTGTGGAAGGCGGGCCCCAAAGACCCACTAGGCTGCAATGTATGCTTGTATCTGACAAAATATAAGTCGATGTTGCTCATTTCAAAACATATGCTAGTCGCAAATAGATTGACACACCTGTAGCTCTTTACAGAATTTCGAAGCTGGCGGGAAATTGTCATAATTTGAAGAAATCGGTGACCTTTTGTTGTGCAAAATTTGATCGACAACGTCTCCGATTCGTTGGGACATATTCTGCTGCAAATCAGCGTCCACACTACACTAAATGCACTTGTCAGCATTCTTGCGGGTTGTACAAGTGGTATTCTGTGTTTAAATTAGGGAATTTGAGTCTCCTTAGAGCTGCGGGGTGCCAGATGGTGGGACTAAAATGTACAGGAATGGTCGCGGTTGTGTCGAGAGTGCCTACAGTATGAAGTATGTGGGACTACACTGTGGAAAAATCGCTGCCCCCCCCCCCAGCCTACACTTATTTAAATATTACAATTATTCATGTTACACTTAATCATTATGTAGCTGTCAGAAAACTAGCAATATTTTGACAAAAGACCTTATTTTTCTCAAATACTATTCACAACCCGTAGCCCAAACTTAGTAGAAAGATATCTGATGCTAAGACCTTCCTATGCATACTTATTCGGATGACCCATCGGAAAGGTCAAGGTAAAAGAGATAAAGAAATAGGTCATTTTTTTATTTTACAAAAAACAGTTTTTCTTATTCTATTTTCAACTTCCACCCCAAACCCGGTACAAACCCATGTATGCATGCTAATTTGCATGACTTTTGGGAAAGGTCAAGGTCACAAGAGATTTGCAAACGATGTGAAAAATGTATATTTAAAAATTTTTTTTTTAGCCATATGCATTTTTACAAACATTTTTAACCATATTTGGCCATTAATAGCTGATCATAAGAACTTTCTATGTATACTAATTTGGTTAACTGATTTTAAAGGTCAAGGGTAATGGGAGGTTGTCAAGAATGTGAACAAAGTTTTTTTTTTCTGCAGGTTCAAAAGCCAACCCTTTACTTAACACTTGAGCACTTGCTTATTTCAGTGATCTGTCGGAAAGGTCAAGGACACAAGGTCAAAATAAGTATGTGGATCTACCATACACGTGAGCCTTAAGGACTTTCATGTTTAATTCTTTAAGACCCCCCTGGCTGATTCGCAATTGCAGGATCCAGAGTAAACTGGCTTGAGGAGCCAGGCTTCATTACCGGCAGTGAGATCAGTGAAAGAATTATCTCGTGTTTATACAAGCATATGTCTCTGAACATTTCTGGGGGAAAAAAAAAAGTTCCTGTCCTTTCCCACTGCGTGTGGAAGTAACTTTTCCTCCATCACTTTGGGTGTCCAGTGCAGTATTTCAGGCACAAAATTATTGGGAATCCAGTTTTCCTCTGTCGCATTGCTTCTTTTCGACGTCGATATAATATCACGTTGACTACTTATATAGCGCTTATCCTAAAGTAAGCTTTAAGTGCTTTACAGGACTCATGAGGGATATGTCTCTTGCAGTTGGATCGTGTTCACTTTTTCTCGACAGTGAAAGAGTTAACCCTCACTGACTCACACGGCAGGACAGAATTTCTCACCTGATTATCCACCCGGCCCAATGCTGCATGTGAAACATATAGTATTAAACGTGGATGATCTTTAGCAATGGCATTTGATTCTGGGCAGGAATAGAAAGGAGTACTATGGGTTATACTGGGACACTGATGTCTGTTAAGGCTCATGAAGATCTGTTCCTCTTGCAGACAGAAAGTGGGTTGACTGAATGACTGATAGCTATTCTCGAGACGACACTTTCAGCATGAGTGAAAAGGGAGACAATGACCAGTGAGGCGGCAATGGGATTCATGTGGAGGAAAGCTTTAGACAGCTCAAAGCCAGTACTCCACGAGTATGGCAACAGGCATTTGACAGTGAATCAGCACTGTGGGGTGGCAACAGGCATTTGACAGTGAATCAGCACTGTGAGGACACGACTCATGATCGAGAACAAAGAAAGAAAGAAACATTTAAAGAAAAAGAAAGAAAGAAACAAGCAAACAAAGACTCAAACAAACAACAGAAATAACCAACCAACCAACCAACCAAAAAAAAAAAAAAAAACGAACGATAGAAGGAACAAACAAACAAACAAACAAACTAACAAACAAACACCAACCAACCAACCAACCAAACGGCCAAACAAAAAACAAACAAAAAACCCCCAAACAAACAAACAAACAAACAAACAAACAAACAAACGAAGGAACAATAAAACGAAAGAAGGAAGAGACAGACAGACAGACAAATAGGCGTACAGTCGAACGTCAAACTTCTTTTTCTTCTTCGGTCAACGTCCCACGACACTGAGAGTGATAAGGACAACGTCAACGTCCCACGACACTGACAGTGATAAGGACAACGGTCAATGTCCCATGACACTGAGAGTGATAAGGACAACGGTCAACGTCCCACGACACTTAGTGTGATAAGGACAACGGTCAACGTCCCAAGACACTGAGAGTGATAAGGACAACGGTCAACGTCCCACGACACTGAGAGTGATAAGGACAACGGTCAAAGTCCCACGACACTGACAGTGATAAGGACAACGGCCAACGTCCCACGACACTGAGAGTGATAAAAACAACGGCCAACGTCCCACGACACTGAGAGTAATAAGGACAACGGTCAACGTCCCACGACACTGAGAGTGATAAGGACAACGGTCAACGTCCCACGACACTGAGAGTGATAAAAACAACGGTCAACGTCCCACGACACTGAGAGTGATAAGGACAACGGTCAATGTCCCACGACACTGAGAGTGATAATGACAACGGTCAAAGTCCCACGACACTGAGAGTGATAAGGACAACGGTCAACGTCCCACGACACTGAGAGTGATAAGGACAACGGTCAACGTCCTACGACACTGAGAGTGATAATGACAACGGTCAACGTCCTACGACACTGAGTGTAATAAGTACAACGGTCAACGTCCTACGACACTGAGAGTGATAATGACAACGGTCAACGTCCTACGACACTGAGAGCGATAATGACAACGGTCAACGTCCTACGACACTGAGAGTGATAAGGACAACGGTCAACGTCCTACGACACTGAGTGTAATAAGTACAACGGTCAACGTCCTACGACACTGAGAGTGATAAGGACAACGGTCAACGTCCCACGACACTGAGTGTAATAAGTACAACGGTCAACGTCCTACAACACTGAGAGTGATAATGACAACGGTCAACGTCCCACGACACTGAGTGCAATAAGTACAACGGTCAACGTCCTACGACACTGAGAGTGATAATGACAATGGTCAACGTCCCACGACACTGAGTGTAATAAGTACAACGGTCAACGTCCTACAACACTGAGAGTGATAATGACAACGGTCAACGTCCCACGACACTGAGTGCAATAAGTACAACGGTCAACGTCCTACGACACTGAGAGTGATAATGACAATGGTCAACGTCCCACGACACTGAGTGTAATAAGTACAACGGTCAACGTCCTACGACACTGAGAGTGATAATGACAACGGTCAACGTCCTACGACACTGAGAGCGATAATGACAACGGTCAACGGCCTACGACACTGAGAGTGATAAGGACAACGGTCAACGTCTCACGACACTAAGAGTGATAATGACAACGGTCAACGTCCCACGACACTGAGAGTAATAATGACAACGGTCAACGTCCAGCGACACTGAGAGTGATAATGACAACGGTCAACGTCCCACGACACTGAGTGTAATAAGGACAACGGTCAACGTCCCACGACACTGAGAGTGATAATGACAACGGTCAACGTCCCACGACACTGAGAGTGATAATGACAACGGTCAACGTCCCACGACACTGAGTGTAATAAGGACAACGGTCAACGTCCCACGACACTGAGAGTGATAATGACAACGGTCAACGTCCCACGACACTGAGAGTGATAAGGACAACGGTCAACGTCCTACGACACTGAGTGTAATAAGTACAACGGTCAACGTCCTACGACACTGAGAGTGATAATGACAACGGTCAACGTCCTACGACACTGAGAGCGATAATGACAACGGTCAACGTCCTACGACACTGAGAGTGATAATGACAACGGTCAACGTCCTACGACACTGAGTGTAATAAGTACAACGGTCAACGTCCTACGACACTGAGAGTGATAAGGACAACGGTCAACGTCCCACGACACTGAGTGTAATAAGTACAACGGTCAACGTCCTACAACACTGAGAGTGATAATGACAACGGTCAACGTCCCACGACACTGAGTGCAATAAGTACAACGGTCAACGTCCTACGACACTGAGAGTGATAATGACAACGGTCAACGTCCCACGACACTGAGTGTAATAAGTACAACGGTCAACGTCCTACGACACTGAGAGTGATAATGACAACGGTCAACGTCCTACGACACTGAGAGTGATAATGACAACGGTCAACGTCCTACGACACTGAGAGTGATAAGGACAACGGTCAACGTCCCACGACACTAAGAGTGATAATGACAACGGTCAACGTCCCACGACACTGAGAGTAATAATGACAACGGTCAACGTCCCGCGACACTGAGAGTGATAATGACAACGGTCAACGTCCCACGACACTGAGTGTAATAAGTACAACGGTCAACGTCCCACGACACTGAGAGTGATAATGACAACGGTCAACGTCCCACGACACTGAGAGTGATAATGACAACGGTCAACGTCCCACGACACTGAGTGTAATAAGGACAACGGTCAACGTCCTACGACACTGAGAGTGATAATGACAACGGTCAACGTCCCACGACACTGAGAGTGATAAGGACAACAGTCAACGTCCCACAACACTGAGAGTGATAATGACAACGGTCAACGTCCCACGACACTGAGTGTAATAAGGACAACGGTCAACGTCCCACGACACTGAGAGTGATAAGGACAACGGCCAACGTCCCACGACACTGAGAGTGATAATGACAACGTTTAACGAAAATCTTTGTACAACATTGAAATTATACAATCTTAAAATAGTCATTGTATTGCTGATAGACTTAACCCGTTCGGCACTGACGTGAAATGGTGAACACGATCCAACTGCAAGAGACGAAGATCCTCATGAGCCCCCGCGACTGCGGGGGCTAATAAGGATCTACGCCTCTTACTGAGACCACTCTCTATCTATGTTCTCTGTACATTTGTGACTTGTAGTAGTTCAGTACTGAAGACAGATTGCAGAAATAAAATGTATGTACAGTGGCAGGGAACGGGCAGTTTACCTATGTGAATTTGCGATTGGAGCCAAGATTTGGCACCAAGAGGGATAGATTCTCACGAGCCCCTAAAACCTGTAGAGGTTCATGAGAATCTATGCCTCCTGCACTTGGCAATGCAAATCGACCACAGGCCGCTACCATCTTGCCCGCCATGAATTCGACCTTTCATATGTCATTCATTATATGGTAATTGCACTGAAATTTAATAACACCGAGTGATATTATCAGCTAATGTGCATCAAATGAATTGTATTTGTTTAACTCCTCGAGCCAGACAGTACTTATTGCACAGTTTTCAGCCTGGCTGGATGGTTGAGCTTTTCAATCAAAAGTATAGGCGCCTCCAAAATATACATTATATTATTATTATTATTATTATTATTATTATTATTATTATTATTATTATTATTATTATTATTATTATTATTATTATTATTATTGGTTGCATGGTTACATTGCTGATTGGTGAGTTTGTTTTTGTTTTGGTGACTGGTTGTTAGACTGTCAGTCGTGTTATGAGACTGTCAGTTGTGTTACGAAACTGTCAGTCGTGTTTCGGACAAAATTACCTTTTTTATTCAGACGTAAATAAATATATTCCCACCATAGTTTGAGGCTTTGAATCGCCTTACATCAGTTCACCTTTAAACAAGATGGGATGAACCATAACCCACAAAGTCCATTCTATATGAGAGCTGTCCTCCCTGTCACGTGTCTCTACCTTTTGTCTTTGACCGGATCCTGATGTTGAAATATCTCATATTGAACAAGATGAGGATTTCATCCAAAAGTCTGCCGTATTGCTTGGAGCTCACAAGCGTTTTTCTTTTAGGAACATTCGCATTTGTTCAGTATTTTATAACTTATCCTTCTGATCCATTTCCCTCCTCTCTAAACGGCATCCTCTGATCAGCACACACGCGGCACACACAAACAAAGACCAAAGACAATATAATGTTTTGTCTTTGCAAAGACGGACACACGGCGCTTCCCGCCATTAGTACGCCCTGTGGGCTGGAGTAGCGACAGGAATTCTGAAGAAAATAGCACGAGCAGCAAAATGACGACACTATTAGCTTGACGTCATGGCATCGCTAGTTTTACGACGTCGTGTACAGTGACGAAATTGATGTTTCACGTCACTCATCCGAAAGGCACGCAGCCTCTTCCAGGGCTGACTGTTCGTTCCACACATTATCTTCCAGGGCTAACTGTTTGATGGGAGTATAATAATAGTGAATCCAAAACTTGCAAAAATAAATTAATTATTATTGAAAAAGTTGAAAGGATACAAAGTTGGCTAATGAACTCATCCAATGTCTTTTCTCCAAAATAGCTATATCCAAAATTTCAAGTAAATATGACAAAAATTACGGACTCTAATCTGGGTCAACCGACTTCCTAAAAAGATTTTTTGTGTCTTAAATGAGGCATTCAGTTACAATATGCTCGGAGGCTCCCCTAGCCACCCCTTTAAGAAAGTATTTCGTCAAGTTTCAAGCTTGTGTCTACAGAAATTTAGGAGATTCTCCTGTTTACATACATACGCACACACGGCGCTTCGCGCCAAATGTACGTTCAGCAGCGAGGTTAGCGTAACCAGACATGACGTAATTTTTGTCTTGTTACTTCAATTGTGAGAGGTTTAGGCCTGCCCGCCTTTGACATCGGCGCCAAGCTATACTGGCACCACCCTTGAACTATCATTCTCGTTCCATGTCTTACTGCTGTGGCTCAGGGCTGAATGAGTGAACTATGAATACTAACCCGATTGTTTCCCTTTTTCAACGAGCATACTGCCACAGTACATTGCATCAACAGGTGCAATGTTTTGAGTTATGCTTTTTTTTTCCCCAAGGTGTTCCTCGACTTTTTTTGGTTGTTGTCATGAGCATTTATTCTCGTACAATATTTAGGCTGATTTAGAATGACAAAAGTCTATGATGTGATAGAAAACAAGAAGAAATAAGAGTGTTCGGGACATATTAAATGTTTAAAAAAATTATGTACGACCCTGTTACAAGTAAAACCGACTGCATTTACTGAGTTAGTAACTCGGTCGGTCGATGCACAGAACAAGACTTACAGGAGTCGAGTAGATTCTTGATGAGAATGTTGGTAGAGTTTTTGCTTCTAACAGATCCGGCTTCCAGGAAGGCGAAACCGCATTGCATCACTGCAAACACACAAACAAAACACTCATTAAAATGAGGTATCTCTGTGAGAATCGTGATTTAAAATTAGGAGTAGATATAGATTAAAGAAAAAAACAACAACAACCAACCAACCAAACAAACAAAAGCGTCTTCAACGTAGTAGATTAAATGCCCGGACAAACATGCGATATCGCATGTTTGTCGTGGCATTTAATCCACTGTTTGTACCGAAACGCGTGCAATTCTGACCTATAAGTCTGATTTGTTTCTAACGGTGTCGATTAACACATTCGACACACTGTGCATCCCTATACGCAGCTTAGTCATGCCTCAGTGTACCTGAATGTGGCACGTCTAGAATGAGTTAACCCTTATCATTCGGAATACACCAGTGTGTGAAAAAAGTTTGACTAAAATAGTTTAAGGGTGGTGCCACAATAGCTTGGCGCCTCTAGGCGCCAAGCTATTCTGGCACCACCAATGAACTAAAGCCATTGGTCTATATATCCTTTTCAGTAAGTACTGTAATGTAGCTTGCATATATCAGGTACAAATTTAAAGTTTTTAGCCTCAGTATGATATGGGTTAAGGGTGTGCGTGTGTGTGTGTGGGGGGGGGGGAGGTGTGGGGGGTGGGGGGTGGGGTGGGGGTGGTAAGGAAAGGGTGGATGTGGGGGAACTAAGTCGCGTGCTATCGTATACATTCGTGGACACGATCAAGCGACCAGTACAAGGACAAAGCGCTCGATCTCCTTACACTATAGTCTTCGCTAGCGTTATCACGGATAATTTGAGCGGGTGTAAAGGAATTAACCTTTTGGCTCTCGGTAACGGGTTTTACCGACACCCAAAGGGTTACACATGTTTGAGACGCGCCGCATTCGTATCCGCGGCACGTCTCACTGAAACGTATTTTGAGCCAACAGTATTGGACTATGATACAAATATACTGACGAGCAAACGTGTTTTGAGCCAACAGTATTGGACTATGATACAAATATACTGATGAGCAAACGTATTTTGAGCCAACAGTAGTTGGACTATGATACAAATATACTGACGAGCAAACGTATTTTGAGCCAACAGTATTGGACTATGATACAAATATACTGACGAGCAAACGTATTTTGAGCCAACAGTATTGGACTATGATAAAATATACTGACGAGCAAACGTATTTTGAGCCAACAGTATTGGACTATGATACAAATATACTGACGAGCAAACGTATTTTGAGCCAACAGTATTGGACTATGATACAAATATACTGACGAGCAAACGTATTTTGAGCCAACAGTATTGGACTATGATACAAATATACTGACGAGCAAACGTGTTTTGAGCCAACAGTATTGGACTATGATACAAATATACTGACGAGCAAACGTATTTTGAGCCAACAGTATTGGACTATGATACAAATATACTGACGAGCAAACGTGTTTTGAGCCAACAGTATTGGACTATGATACAAATATACTGACGAGCAAACGTATTTTGAGCCAACAGTATTGGACTATGATACAAATATACTGACGAGCAAACGTGTTTTGAGCCAACAGTATTGGACTATGATACAAATATACTGACGAGCAAACGTGTTTTGAGCCAACAGTATTGGACTATGATACAAATATACTGACGAGCAAACGTATTTTGAGCCAACAGTATTGGACTATGATACAAATATACTGACGAGCAAACGTGTTTTGAGCCAACAGTATTGGACTATGATACAAATATACTGACGAGCAAACGTATTTTGAGCCAACAGTATTGGACTATGATACAAATATACTGACGAGCAAACGTATTTTGAGCTAACAGTATTGGACTATGATACAAATATACTGACGAGCAAACGTATTTTGAGCCAACAGTATTGGACTATGATACAAATATACTGACGAGCAAACGTATTTTGAGCCAACAGTATTGGACTATGATACAAATATACTGACGAGCAAACGTGTTTTGAGCCAACAGTATTGGACTATGATACAAATATACTGACGAGCAAACGTATTTTGAGCCAACAGTATTGGACTATGATACAAATATACTGACGAGCAAACGTGTTTTGAGCCAACAGTATTGGACTATGATACAAATATACTGACGAGCAAACGTGTTTTGAGCCAACAGTATTGGACTATGATACAAATATACTGACGAGCAAACGTGTTTTGAGCCAACAGTATTGGACTATGATACAAATATACTGACGAGCAAACGTATTTTGAGCCAACAGTATTGGACTATGATACAAATATACTGACGAGCAAACGTGTTTTGAGCCAACAGTATTGGACTATGATACAAATATACTGACGAGCAAACGTATTTTGAGCCAACAGTATTGGACTATGATACAAATATACTGACGAGCAAACGTATTTTGAGCCAACAGTATTGGACTATGATACAAATATACTGACGAGCAAACGTATTTTGAGCCAACAGTATTGGACTATGATACAAATATACTGACGAGCAAACGTATTTTGAGCCAACAGTATTGGACTATGATACAAATATACTGACGAGCAAACGTGTTTTGAGCCAACAGTATTGGACTATGATACAAATATACTGACGAGCAAACGTATTTTGAGCCAACAGTATTGGACTATGATACAAATATACTGACGAGCAAACGTATTTTGAGCCAACAGTATTGGACTATGATACAAATATACTGACGAGCAAACGTATTTTGAGCCAACAGTATTGGACTATGATACAAATATACTGACGAGCAAACGTGTTTTGAGCCAACAGTATTGGACTATGATACAAATATACTGACGAGCAAACGTATTTTGAGCCAACAGTATTGGACTATGATACAAATATACTGACGAGCAAACGTATTTTGAGCCAACAGTATTGGACTATGATACAAATATACTGACGAGCAAACGATGACGCGACATTTTTGGAATCATCGGAAACACTAAAGTGTTTCCGATGATTCCAAAAATGTCGCATTTCTTTTGCTCTAGAGCATATGTTCAGGCGCGCACAACTGAACATGCGCTGAACTGTGATTTTGGATTTTGCGGCTTTGAGGCTTAGGCCCAAAACCAGACACCAGCACACAGATTGTACAAAATAAAGCAACATAAGCTTACTTACTAAAGACAAGCATCCCATTCACAAGGAGGAAAAAGTCATCCAGGTTTATTTTCAGTTGGATCATCTGTGACGCTGGCACAAATTCCGGCTCTGTGGAGTTTGTTTCATTCATCTTGAAGTTATAGGATTGTATCCGTGTATCCGTGAAGAAAATATGTGTATTATGATAATGACGACACTCTCATGAGGTTATAGGCACTGAAAATATTGACGAGTGTAGCACGGTATGTGACAATCCTTGTATCTGTGAAGATAATACTGATTCTGATAATGCTGAACTGTATCAGATGAAGAGGCTCTCAGGGGTTCATCCGAAAACGTTGAAGAGCAATCACTACATAAACACGTGCCCCTTTCACATATATCAAGAGCGCATAATAACTGAAAGTGTTGAAGAGTATAGCAAGATATGCGTCTCTTTAACAGCTGTCTGGTGAACACATTCACTGAAAATGTTGAAGTGTAAGTCTGTTTACAATTCGATCAAAGTTGTTAAAACAGCTTCTTGAGGGAAAAACGGTTCCAGTATTCAGTAGGAGAATGTGTCCACTGTAACACTTGCTTATGAAGACAGAATAAAAAGTTAAAACTTTAAAAGCAGAACCTTGCAACAAGTACCGAGTGCAGCAAAGTTTAGTTCAAGTGTCATCAAACATTCAGATACCAGAGCCCAGTTGTTTGGAACGATCTCCCACGCGAACTGAGATACGTGGATTCGAGAGAGGCATTCAAGCGTGCACTAAAGACCCATATGTTTTCTGTCAGCTACAAATGACTTTGTCACACACCTGTCATGTTAAAGTCATCTCTATCTATTTATAGAAGTAGTGTGTGTGTGGGTGTGTGTGTGAATGCCAGTATGAGTCCATGAGCGTAGCACTTTTGAATGGTGACTTTATAGCTTGTTTACAGAGTGCGTTGTATTTTGTTTTTGTACTTTTTGTAAATTCCATTTTTGTAATTAGTTATTTTTTGTACATTAGTTTTTTTTTAAGCGCCTAGAGCTCTAATCTGAGGTTAGGCGCTATACAAGTACTCATTATTATTATTATTATTATTATTTGTTTCGTTGAAAATGCGAATGGCACCAAAACAGCTTTCTGGCCCCACATAATGTTCTGTTCCGAATTGCAACATGCGTTATGCCGGTCCTTTCTGGTCCAAAACATCAGTCACTACCCTGACTTGTTGTCCATCATGTGTCTTTCGTTCACCAATACGCCAATAAAAATCAGTTTGCCTCTATTCAGCATTACGGTGCACATTTGTGAACTGTCATCTGAAATCAGTTGTATGCGGCGCACTGGAAGGCCTGTGTACAGTTTACCTGACGTCCGAATTGTATCGGAGTCTTATCTGTATGCTATTATCTTTGCCCTCTGGTGCTTTCCATAAATCCCGCGGTGTCAAACACGTCCACAATGTACAAATTTCGTTCATTCAAGGATATGAGTCATGTTTTTTTTAAACAACACATCCGTAAACTGATTTTCCGACGCAATTATATGTTATTAATATTTTTCATTGACGCCATTTTAAGTTCCGTTCATACTATTGCACCGTTACGCTGTTTATTAAATGCTACTGTCAATGAAGCGCGGATTTATTTATATAATGCAGCACGTGTTATGTTGCTGTCATGTAACCTAGACCTTAGTCGCCGGTCTGTTTGTCAAGGGCACGCACATTCCGCGGTCGCGGATGACTTCGTGCAGCTTTACGTCTTTCTCCCCTCCCAGTTGCAACCCAGACAGCTAAACACCTTTGCCGAAGTCGTCCGCAGTCGACCGTGCACAGCTGTGCGCGAGCCGACTGCGGTCGACATCGACCCATTAGACTTTTGCGCACTGGGTACCCAATGCCGAAAAAGCCATAGGGCGGACTTTCACCGCCATTAGCCCGCCAACGGCGGCCGACGTCCGACCGATGCCCTTTTGCGCATTGGGAACAGACAGCCGCAAAAAAGATAGCACCGAGTTGGACCAATGCACACGCACATGAGTGACGTAATCCCCGTAACGACATTAAAAAAAAAAAAAAAGCGTTTTGAAAGCTCCCTGACACTCCCCGGTGGCAGGGAACAGGACGTAAAAATATTCAGTAAGAAGACTGATTGGAATTCTCATCCATGTCTGTGCGCACTGTAATGCCGGGATCAAACATCCATTTTAACCCCTTTTCCAGCGACAGCGTTTTACGTCGAGGAGATTCCTGCAGAAATAACCTCGACATGTATCGCTAGCGACATCCACAGGGTTAGGATGACTGGACAAATTCCCTGGCACTCCTCAAAGGCAGGAGAAATACAATGATAGAAACGAAGGCAGGAAGAGGGTTGGATATTTAAGAGCCCTTGCATCAGAGAGTTGCTCATGTGAATGAATGCCTCTTGCGCAAACTGCATCTGTATAAAAATCCATCTTGCGATGACTTGAAAACTCGACGCCATTCCTCCCAGGTAGAAAAGAGAGATCGATCGAATCAACAAGAGGCGTGAATTCTCATGAGCCCCCGCCTCTGGCGGGGGCTCATGAGAATCCACGCCTCTTGCAAGCTGGTGTCGTATGTGGTCGCAAGCAAAAAAATGAACCTGTAGATAGCTGCGTGCGATAATGTTGGACTGTGCTGCACAAACCAGTCGCGTTGACACAGCCCGCGGCTGTATGTTAATGCACAACCTACTGTCAAAATTGTATGCTGATCTGTAATTTTGGAGATTTTGGTCCTTTGCTATAAAGTCCAATATCATAGGCCGGCACAAAATCAGAAAGCGAATACAATAATTCAAGTACGCCCTTAAAATTCGCATTAAAGAGGAAATGTTTTTAAACCTGTGGCTGTCGGTAGCCGTCTGAAGCTCGCAGGATGTACTGCGAACTCTACCTAGGAAAAGTGAACGTTAAAGTACCATTATGCGTACATTTGAAGACACAGTTCAGCACCATTTGAGTTTTTTTCTACCTTGTCCGAGTTGTGGACACACCTAATGAACTTTAACCGCAGTTTGAACACCCAGCAAAAGCACACGCGGCAATCGCACTTATTTTTTTTCTTTCTGCGCTGCCGTTAGCGTGTCAGTCTATTTTTAGCTGTTCTCGCACTGAAAGCGTTGTATTTTTAGAACTGAGTGAAGTTGTCATTGTCAGGTTACTTGATATAAAGACGACGTGTGCTAAACTGGATTGTCCTCTGTCTAAATGGACCATAACTAGACCTGTGTGCAGCGTTTCGTAACCATCTGTTACAGAGGTGTTACAGAGGAGTTACGCCTCAGTGGGCCTTGAAATGAACCCAAACCCACTTTGCAACCGCTTATGAACAACAGCCGCCGCGGCAACTGAATAATTTGGGCAGTCACAGTGCTGAGTTTGTACCCTTGGACATTCAGGGTCATTTAGAGGTTTTCCTGGGTAAAATTCATATTATGTTCGGCACGCTTTGGCTTCTAAAATGAAGCGGGTTTCAATGGTCGTACTGTCTTAACCTATCACGTCTTGAGGATGACTCTTTTAAAATTTGCTTACTGTCCTATGAAAGCTAGATTAGAGATTAGGAGATAAATCAACCATTTTTGTTCAAGGGTGATGCCAGAATAGCTTAGCGCCTCAGTCAAATTTATTTCAAGCAAGAGAGTATCAGGATGAAGAGGATTAACCACGACTTTCCTGTCCATCTTTTCACAGATCATGCCAGTAACAGAGCAAACATAACAGAGGTGTCGTTTTCAGTCTGCTCGTCAGTCCCTGCATCAGGAAATTATTCCATATATCTAAAAAGAAGAAGAGCCGACAGAAAAGACTTTCATATTACGCCATTCAGACTTTTAAATTTAACCCATTGTGCCCGAGGTACGAAATACCCCCATTTTGGAGTTATCCTCTGAGGACTGCATTACAATTCAGGAGACAGATCGATCATGATAGTTCAAGGGTGGTGGCAGAATAGCTTGGCGCCTATAGGCGCCAAGCTATTCTGCCACCACCCTTGAACTATCATGGTCGAGCCATATCTTGCTGAGGTGTGTCGCGGGCAGAATGAGTTAAACATAAATTAAGTTATTCCTTCAGTGCATCATCATTCAAAGACAAATCTAAGAACATTTACAGAGGAAAATACGCTAACATTGAATGAGTTCTGTGAGGACCTCTGACAATTTGCAGATATTATGCAAGGTGCATGCATGTTAGTATGTCATTTGTACGGTGCCTAGAGTTTTAATCGACAGTATAGGCACCTAAAATATACATTATTATTATTATTATTATTATTATTGGTACCGTTTTCAGGCCATTTTATAAATTTCAAATACAAGCGATCAAAATTTCGAAACGGCCTCAGTAGCTGAGCTGACCTTTCGCACCACGTGAATGTCCTGTGTTTGTCTTCGGAGTAAATGCGTGTGTGTCACGTGAGCGTGTGTGTTGGGTTCATTCCGCGGCGCTTTGAGTAGATTGGAAGAATTGGGTAAAGCGCCTGTATAATAACCGGTGTTATGTACAAATACAAATACAATACAATACAATACAAAATACAATAATACTTTATTAATCCCTCACGGGGAAATTCACTGTCTGCCCATACAACACATGGCATCATCATTCACTCATTAAAAAAACCCCCAAAAAAACAAAAAAACAACAACATAACACTCATTGTGTTATTATTATATCTTATATAAGCGAATTAGACAATACTAATATGATATTTATAAAGGTGATATTACCAAATATCACCCCTAATTGCCTGTACAATGTCGCTTTAATTACAGCACGGCTGGCAGTGTGATTACGCGGTTCAGTATTCTGCTTTAACGCATTTTTTTTAATGGTATCACCGCCCGGACATACTAATAAATAAAGCCCATGCAAATTTAGCATCGCAGGGAGTATCTGACCTTGATCCAGAGAAAAAAAAAAGAAAAAAGAAGATTATGAACGACCACACACATTACAAGACTGGCATGTCGCTTTCAGTTTGAAAAAGCTGAAAAACTAGGCCAAAGAAGGACACGTGATGTGCACGCTCATATCAGCTATCAGATTAGCCCCCCTCCGCCTCCATATCTCGCCCTCCTGGTTTATTAATAGCTTTTCTGTGTCGTTTGGCTCAATACTACATTTATTTTGAATGGGGAATGGTTCTGGTTCTGAGACGGAGTGAAGCAAGGCTGCGTGCTGGCACCGACCCTCTTCACCATCTTCTTCAGCATGATGTTGAAGCAGGCCACAGTGGACCTCGACGATGACGGCGCAGTGTACATCAGGTATCGTCTCGATGGCAGCCTGTTCAACCTCAGACGACTGCAGGCCCACACGAAAACCCTAGACCAACTGATTCGTGAGCTGCTCTTTGCTGATGACGCTGCCCTCGTTGCACACACAGAGAGAGCCTTGCAGCGCATTACGTCCTGCTTCGCAGATGCCGCCCAGCTCTTTGGACTTGAGGTCAGTTTGAAAAAGACAGAGGTCCTTCATCAGCCGGCACCCAAGGAAGAGCATCGCCCTCCCCACATCACCATCGGCGAGTCCGAACTGAAGTCTGTACACCAGTTTACCTACCTCGGCTGCATCATCACGTCAGACGCCAAGCTGGACAAGGAGCTGGACAACAGGCTGGCAAAAGCGAACAGTGCTTTCGGGCGACTATTCAAGCGGGTGTGGCACAATCAACAGCTGAAAAAAGGCACCAAGATCAGCGTGTACAGAGCTGTCGTCCTCACCACCCTGCTGTACGGTTCCGAGTCCTGGGCCCTCTACGCAGCCAACTACGACTCCTCGAACGCTTTCACCAGCGCTGCCTGCGTACCATCCTCAGCATTCACTGGAGTGACTATGTCACCAACGTCGAGGTCCTTGAACAGGCGGAAACTGTGAGCATCGAGGCTTTGCTGCTTCGGACACAGCTTCGCTGGGCGGGGCACGTCTCCAGGATGGAGGATCATCGCCTACCCAAGATCACTCTGTTCGGCGAGCTCGCCACTGGACACCGAGACAGAGGGGCACCAAAGAAGAGATACAAAGACGGTCTCAAGAAGTCACTTAGTGCCTGCCAAATCGACCACCGCCAGTGGTCTTCGCTTGCTGCGGACCGTGACACCTGGCGCTCCACCATTCACAAGGCAGCCGTCTCCTTTGATGACTCTCGCAGAGCTAACCTTAAGGACAAGCGGCTCAGAAGAAAAAACAGAGTTGTCGTAACTCAGAACCCTGACCAGACCTTCCCTTGCAGCCACTGCGGTCGAACCTGCCTGTTCCGGATTGGCCTCCGCAGCCACGAAAATGCCTGCAGACGACGTGGGCAAGCCCTATAGAATCTTCGTTCGCGAAGTCAAGCCAAGAGAGTTACATTTATTTTGATGTCAATTTAATAGCTTCATTCGGAAAGAGAGCCAACAAAATGCAATAAGATCTTCAAAAGGCCAACTGCGGGGGCACATGAGGATCTATGCATCTTTCAGATGAGTGGTCATTGCTCTCGTTTATTGTTCAAGGTCTATAAATGTTCCACGCAAGAGAGCGTAGGCCGGTTTGCGCTTGTCAAGAACGACGTCGCCTGTTTCGCTCCACTGATTCACATTGTAACCGGGTAGATAGCCAGGCCACAGAAGCGTGTGACGGAGGAGTCAACAAAGAGGTCACTATGACATTTGTTTATTGTACCAAGTACTAAGCAGTGCCTAAAAACAAAAGAAAATGGAAACATTAAGTTCACAGTTCACAAAATCAATTACATATACAGAATAAACCAAACTTGAGCACAAATACTCACACCTATCAGACAAAGTGGCTAAACAAATCTTCACAATGTGCTAACATCACATCAGCTGCATCTCAACACACACAGTAACCCGACATCAAAAGATAAACAACATTTCTTGCATGCGGTCATTAGCATAATTATGCCAATGTCTCGCAATCAGCATTGATTCTATCGCTAGCATCAGTGAACGCGTGTAAACAAACAGAAGGCACAAATCACCACAAACATCGACGCTTCAACACGAACATCGATCCAAACAGTCATGCTACACACAAGACATGTACCTCAATCGAACACCAACACATATAAAGGGAAAACAAAACACACCAGCACATCTCGGCACAGGACACCCGAACGCCAAATTACAAACACGAGACAAAGCAGCTTCTCCAGGAATCCACAGTACAGCAACCAACATAACTAGAGACTCATATACACCAGTACTCAGACACAGAAACAGTTACACACATACACAACAGATGCACAGCAGCATGGGTGATCAGCATCACACAATCGAGAAGGGGGGAGGGGTAGATATCAAAGAAAAGAATATGCACAAAACAAAAGAACACACCAAACAAAATACATACCATAAACTAAGAGCAAGAGCAATGATTTCACATAATAAAATTGACCTAAAAAACTACCCACCACACTACAGGCTTCAGCCAAGTGCATCAAACTCATATTCATAAACCAACATGGCGCACACAAAGGAACCACCAACATCAAAGTAAATAAATAGGTAGATCAGTGCATTAAATAGGCGCTTTATCCCAATTGAAAATCGGCTCAAAGCGCCGCCGCGAACTGAACCCAACAAGCACGCTCACGTGAATCACGCGCATTCACTCACGTCACACACTGTACATAAACACAGAACATTCACGTGGTGCTAAGGGCATGCTCAAGCGAGCTACTGAAGCTTTGGAAATTCAAATCGTATATATTTGAAATTTGATTAAATGGCCTGAAATTGATACTAAAGTCGTGAGGGAGGAAAGAGCCGGAGTACCCGGAGAACCCCCCGACGGTCCGCCCGAATTAACGGTGACACTTACTAGAGGAGAAAAGTCCGACGCCGGGTATCGAACCTCGCACCTCTAGCATTGGTGGCAGGCGCTTTTACCGCTGCGTCACGGACCGCCCCATGACCGCCGCAAAATGATCTCTCAAGGAACCAATTAGCATCAGTAAAATACATCATAAACAAACTTTCAATCCCATGCACAGCTCATAATATATGAGACAAAACCAACACAACGAAATGCATAAAAGAAACCTAAATACAAGTGTACTTACAGAGGCCAAATCCAACACAGGAGTCCCTCACCTTTCAGTCTTGCCAGGATGCAGTTCAAACGGTTTGCTCAGATACATGAAGGTTCACATGGCACAAGTGATCAGTGACCGTTTCAGAGGTGAATGAAGCCACAGTGTAAAACTACCACTGACCACAAGTGATCAGTGACCGGCTCAGAGGTGAATGAAGCCACAGTGTAAAACTACCACTGACCACAACATTCACAAAGAGGCCAAGTTTCAAAATGATTGGCAGTTAGTTAAAGAATTGATCAGTAATAGGGTCACACCAAAGCTGTCAACTGGCCCTTGGTGGTAAAAATAGAAACACGGGTGACAATCAGGGCCGGTCGGTGCTTGCTCTTACCGACCCCACCCCGTTCATTTTTTCATTCATTAGTTCCTTTTTAACGTCCCGCTGGCACAAAAGTGATCGGGGACTAACTGGCTAAACTTTAGTTAACGTTACATAAAACACAGACACTCATTCATTATTCATCATTTATCATACCCAGAACAACGGTCATTATATACATATTTACAGAAACATACCTTTAATTATTCATAGATAAAATTTCAGGACCACTATTAAGATCAGGTTAAAAAGACAACTAAACTCGAAAAAAATTAAAGAGGATTTAGAATAATCAAATATTCAAAAGAAGAAACAAAAAAAGTTTACAAGCGAGCACAGGCTAGGAGTCACCCAAACACTTATATTAATACAATTATTAACACCTTAAAGTTTAGTGCTAACAGTGAAATAGGTAAACACAAGAGGCCGCACAAAGGCAGCCCCCGGATACCCAATACAAGTATTAAAAATTAAAAGTTGCAGCTATAGGGCAGCACCACCGTTAATCCACTAGGGAAAAAGCAAGACAGAACAGAACCCCACCCCGTTACTTCTCGTACGCTATATCAGTACTCCGGGGACACTGACCCGCCCCCCCCCCCCTGCCCCCCCCCCACCCCAAGGCCGGGGTGTGGGGATGGGGAGGGGGAAGGAGGGGGAGAGGGAGAACCCATCACTACCCTTCCCCCCCCCCCCATCTCATGGCCCCGCACACGCCCACCTCCCCAGTAATAAAGAGACACAATATCATCACCACCCCACCCACCCACCCAGCTGTTGTTTGGCTTTTTTGTTCTTTTTTCCCCGCGGGAACGGGACAGGGTGGGGGGGGGGGGGATAGGACATCCCAGGGGGCGAGGTACCCACGTTGGCACTAGCACTCCGCCACCACCGGACTCCCCGCTCGCATGAGTAAAATCGCTAACCAACCAGGGGGGTATAGCATCGTTCGTCAATGCACTCCCCGGGGTACAGTGGGGACCGAAAACCCACCCAGAAAGAAGACGGAAAAGGAAAACCAACCACAAATCTAAAATACCAAAACCCAAAAGCAACGGAGGCCTTGGACTGGGACTCACACGGGGTAGGAACAGAATAGAGCGGTAGGGGAGGCCTTGTCCCTTCCTGAGGCGCTACACTCTGTGGCGCGGCCGGACATGGTAGATGGATGGGCTGAAAAAAGCGCGAGCAACGGCGACAAGCAGAAACTAAATCACCCTCCCCCCTCCCTTCGAGGACGAAATCAGCGAGAGCTGGAAGCCCTTTCCCTTTTAATTATAGCATAGCATAGCATTAGGGCCGGTGTAAGAGTTAACTACACTGCCCCAGGCTACTAAGTGATGACAGGTGAACAATAGAGGGAAGGGTGACATAGAGAAGAGAAAGAACAGAGCACAAATATGCAGACTAGGCAACGGGGGATAGGGAAAAAAAGTAAATACATACAGAGAGTCACCAAAGTGACAAAATGTAAATATGTACAAAAAAAATAAGCAAACACTTGAAATAAACATACAAAACAGTAATCCGGGGATCATTATATCCTATTTTGTTATAAGTGAATTATACAATCTATCTATCTATCTATCTATCTATCTATCTATCTATCTATCTATCTATCTATCTATCTATCTATCTATCTATCTATCTATCTATCTATCTATCTATCTATCTATCTCTCTCTCTCTCTCTCTCTCTCTCTCTCTCTCTCTCTCTCTCTCTCTCTCTCTCTCTCTCTCTCTCTCTATCTATCCGGTAGTCTTGCCGACCGTTGGGGCACCAATGATGACTTGGCAACCAGCTCCCTCCATTCCACTCTGTTTTCTGCCATTCTTAGTGTGTCGCCCAGCTTCAGTCCTGTCCACTCTGAGATATTGTCCTCCCATCTTTTTCTCTGTCTTCCTCTCCTTTGCCCTCCTTGCACAGTGCCTTGCAGGATTGTCTTGGCAAGCCCTGTTGATCGCGTGACACGCCCACACCACGTCAGTTTGCGTTTTATCACAACGGCTAATAGGTCTTCATAGGGCCCGATGGCTTGCCTGATTCTGCTTCCCACTTCCTCGTTCGTGATGTGAGCTCTGCACGAAATGCCAAGCAGCCTTCGAAAACATCTCATTTCAGTGGCTTGTATCCTCCTTTCGAGGTCTGTTGTGAGGGTCCATGACTCACACGCATATAAGAACACTGAGATGACTAAGGAGCGCATCAGTCTGATCTTGGAGCAGAGTGTGATGTTTCTGTCCTTCCATATGGTCTTCAGTCTTGTCAGCGCTGTTGTTGTCTGCGCAATCCTGGAAGTATTTCTGGTTTTGATCCCTCATCTGTCACAATGGCTCCTAAGTATTTGAATTTCTTAACTATTTCCAGTTTTTGGCCTCCAACCATGATTTCAGTGCCAATGCCACTGGCATTATTGGTCATCAGTTTGGTCTTCTCTGCGCTGATTTCCATCCCAAACACAACGGCTGTACTGTCCAGATTTACCACCAGCTGAGCTAGCTCCTACTCTGTTCGTGCAAGGCCATCAATGTCGTCCGCAAAGCGCAAGTTCTTGATTGTTCGGCCTCCACTATACTGACAGTTCCTTCATGATCTTTCAGAGCGTCCGTCATGATTATTTCCAGGAAGATGCTGAAAAGAGTAGGTGACAGCAAGCAGTCTTGTCTGACTCCCGGTTGTCCTAAACCAATTTCCTATTTTGCCGTTGAAGCAGACTGCGCTAGTGGCCTTGTTGTAGAGGTTTTCTATTACTTTGATCAGGTTGGCATTGATGTTGTACAGCTTCATGGTGGACCAAAGGGCTGAATGCCACACCCTGTCAAACGCCTTCTTAAAATCCACAAAGACATGATAGAGGTCTTGCTGGTGCTGAAGGTACCTCTCACATAGAACTCTCAGGTTGAAGATCTGCTCAGTTGTGCTGCGCCCTGGTCTGAAGCCTGCCTGTTCCTCGGCTATGATTTCCTCTGCCTGTGGCTTCAGCCTGTTCAGTAGGATCTTTAACATGACTTTGCTTGGGTGGAATATAAGACTGATCGTGCGATAATTCTGGCATTGTTGTAAGTTGCCTTTTTTCCGGGACAGTTATTGTAAGTGATTTGGGTCCATTCCCTTGACTGCCAGATCTTATTGCAGATAGTAAGGCGCTTTTCGTGTCTTCTCCCCCTTCTTGGACTAGTTCTGCAGGGATGTTGTCTGCTCCTGCTGCGTTCCCTTTTTTCAGCGACTTCACGGCAGCCTCTACAGCCTCTAGACATTACTAATGTGATATTTATAAAGGTTATATTACCAACTATCACAGCCCGGACATACTAGTAAATAAAGCCCATGCAAATGTGACCTCGCCGGGAGTATCTGACCTTGACCCAGACATGACCCAGAGGGAAAAAAAAGAAGAAAGAAAGAAATTTATGAACGACCACACATGAAAAGACTGGCATGCCGCTCTCAGTTTGAAAAAAGCTGTAAAACTAGGCCAAAGAAGGACACGTGGTGTGCACGCACATAATCAGATATCAGATTAGCCCCCCTCCGCCTCCTTATCTCGCCCCCCCCCCCCCGGGTTTATTAATAGCTTTTCTGTGTCCTCTGTAGAACAGTTTTACAGGGGGAAAAATATCGTTTGGCTCCAACTACAGTTTGATGTCAATTTAATAGCTTCATTGGGAAACAGCGCCAACAAAATGCAAAAAAATCTTCAAAAGGCCAAGAAAGAGGCATAGATCCTCATGAGCCCCCGAAACTGCGGGGGCGCATGAGGTCTATGCATCTTTCAGATGAGTGGGCATTGCTGCCGTTTATCGTTCGAGGTCAATAAATGTTCCACGCAAGAGAGCGTAGGCCGGTTTGCCCTGGTCAAAACACGACGTCGCCTGTGGCCACTGAATCACATCCAAATATTGATGTGTCAAATGTTTATGAATAATGTTTATTTCCTTGTGGCTAACACAATCTGTTGCAAACCAATATGTTCGCGTCAAGAGTGAAGGAAACAATTGACTCGATGGAAGCTTGGCCCAAAAATAACACGTAAAGCGACGTGCACCAAGGCCAGTCTAAAACTATCCACTACACCAGGTTCTCAATGTTGTCTTGACTCAAGTAAAATTTCTCTACTCTTCTTTTCACAATCCGTGTGGGTAGGTACACGTAACACGGATTTTCTACTATCCCTTACGTGCCGCATCGGAGGAACTCTCCTGCTACAAAGGAGAAAAAAGAGCAGAAAAGTCTTTCATTTTACCACATTCAAACTTGAAAACTTCAGTTAGCACTTTCGTCCAGGATTATTGTGAGACACACCAACAAAAAACGACATCCAAACTTGATAACTTCAGTTAGCACTTTCGTCCAGCATTATTGTGAGACACACTAACAAAAAACGACATCCAAACTTGATAACTTCAGTTAGCACTTTCGTCCAGCATTATTGTGAGACACACCAACAAAAAACGACATCCAAACTTGATAACTTCAGTTAGCACTTTCGTCCAGCATTATTGTGAGACACACTAACAAAAAACGACATCCAAACTTGATAACTTCAGTTAGCACTTTCGTCCAGCATTATTGTGAGACACACCAACAAAAAACGACATCCAAACTTGATAACTTCAGTTAGCACTTTCGTCCAGCATTATTGTGAGACACACCAACAAAAAACGACATCCAAACTTGATAACTTCAGTTAGCACTTTCGTCCAGCATTATTGTTAGACACACTAACAAAAAACGACATCCAAACTTGATAACTTCAGTTAGCACTTTCGTCCAGCATTATTGTTAGACACACCAACAAAAAACGACATCCAAACTTGATAACTTCAGTTAGCACTTTCGTCCAGCATTATTGTGAGACACACCAACAAAAAACGACATCCAAACTTGATAACTTCAGTTAGTACTTTCGTCCAGCATTATTGTGAGACACACTAACAAAAAACGACATCCAAACTTGATAACTTCAGTTAGCACTTTCGTCCAGCATTATTGTGAGACACACCAACAAAAAACGACATCCAAACTTGATAACTTCAGTTAGCACTTTCGTCCAGCATTATTGTGAGACACACCAACAAAAAACGACATCCAAACTTGATAACTTCAGTTAGCACTTTCGTCCAGCATTATTGTTAGACACACTAACAAAAAACGACATCCAAACTTGATAACTTCAGTTAGCACTTTCGTCCAGCATTATTGTTAGACACACCAACAAAAAACGACATCCAAACTTGATAACTTCAGTTAGCACTTTCGTCCAGCATTATTGTTAGACACACTAACAAAAAACGACATCCAAACTTGATAACTTCAGTTAGCACTTTCGTCCAGCATTATTGTGAGACACACCAACAAAAAACGACATCCAAACTTGATAACTTCAGTTAGCACTTTCGTCCAGCATTATTGTCAGACACACCAACAAAAAACGACATCCAAACTTGATAACTTCAGTTAGCACTTTCGTCCAGCATTATTGTGAGACACACTAACAAAAAACGACATCCAAACTTGATAACTTCAGTTAGCACTTTCGTCCAGCATTATTGTGAGACACACCAACAAAAAACGACATCCAAACTTGATAACTTCAGTTAGCACTTTCGTCCAGCATTATTGTGAGACACACCAACAAAAAACGACATCCAAACTTGATAACTTCAGTTAGCACTTTCGTCCAGCATTATTGTTAGACACACTAACAAAAAACGACATCCAAACTTGATAACTTCAGTTAGCACTTTCGTCCAGCATTATTGTTAGACACACCAACAAAAAACGACATCCAAACTTGATAACTTCAGTTAGCACTTTCGTCCAGCATTATTGTTAGACACACCAACAAAAAACGACATCCAAACTTGATAACTTCAGTTAGCACTTTCGTCCAGCATTATTGTGAGACACACCAACAAAAAACGACATCCAAACTTGATAACTTCAGTTAGCACTTTCGTCCAGCATTATTGTGAGACACACCAACAAAAAACGACTTCCAAACTTGATAACTTCAGTTAGCACTTTCGTCCAGCATTATTGTTAGACAGACCAACAAAAAACGACATCCAAACTTGATAACTTCAGTTAGCACTTTCGTCCAGCATTATTGTGAGACACACTAACAAAAAACGACATCCAAACTTGATAACTTCAGTTAGCACTTTCGTCCAGCATTATTGTTAGACACACCAACAAAAAACGACATCCAAACTTGATAACTTCAGTTAGCACTTTCGTCCAGCATTATTGTGAGACACACTAACAAAAAACGACATCCAAACTTGATAACTTCAGTTAGCACTTTCGTCCAGCATTATTGTTAGACACACTAACAAAAAACGACATCCAAACTTGATAACTTCAGTTAGCACTTTCGTCCAGCATTATTGTGAGACACACTAACAAAAAACGACATCCAAACTTGATAACTTCAGTTAGCACTTTCATCCAGCATTATTGTGAGACACACTAACAAAAAACGACATCCAAACTTGATAACTTCAGTTAGCACTTTCGTCCAGCATTATTGTGAGACACACCAACAAAAAACGACATCCAAACTTGAGAACTTCAGTTAGCACTTTCGTCCAGCATTATTGTGAGACACACCAACAAAAAACGACATCCAAACTTGATAACTTCAGTTAGCACTTTCGTCCAGCATTATTGTTAGACACACTAACAAAAAACGACATCCAAACTTGATAACTTCAGTTAGCACTTTCGTCCAGCATTATTGTTAGACACACTAACAAAAAACGACATCCAAACTTGATAACTTCAGTTAGCACTTTCGTCCAGCATTATTGTTAGACACACCAACAAAAAAAAAAAACGACATCCAAACTTGATAACTTCAGTTAGCACTTTCGTCCAGCATTATTGTGAGACACACCAACAAAAAACGACATCCAAACTTGATAACTTCAGTTAGCACTTTTGTCCAGCATTATTGTTAGACACACTAACAAAAAACGACATCCAAACTTGATAACTTCAGTTAGCACTTTCGTCCAGCATTATTGTTAGACACACCAACAAAAAACGACATCCAAACTTGATAACTTCAGTTAGCACTTTCGTCCAGCATTATTGTTAGACACACCAACAAAAAACGACATCCAAACTTGATATCTTCAGTTAGCACTTTCGTCCAGCATTATTGTGAGACACACCAACAAAAAACGACATCCAAACTTGATAACTTCAGCTAGCACTTTCGTCCAGCATTATTGTGAGACACACCAACAAAAAACGACATCCAAACTTGATAACTTCAGTTAGCACTTTCGTCCAGCATTATTGTTAGACACACCAACAAAACAAAAAACGACATCCAAACTTGATAACTTCAGTTAGCACTTTCGTCCAGCATTATTGTGAGACACACCAACAAAAAACGACATCCAAACTTGATAACTTCAGTTAGCACTTTCGTCCAGCATTATTGTGAGACACACCAACAAATATTTATTTACACAAAAATATTGCAAAATATTAACCCTTTATTAGCGGGAGCAGGTCGCTTTAACTCATTCAACTCCGACACGCCACGGTAAGACCTGGGTCGAGCGTGATAGTTCAAGGGTAGTGCCAGAATAGCTTGGAGCCCATAGGCGTGATAGTTCAAGGGTTGTGCCAGAATAGCTTGGCGCCCATAGGCGCCAAGGTATTCTGGCACAACCCTTGAACTATCAGGCTCGATCTGTACCCAGAAGTGTCAGTAATACAGTCTTCAGGGGGCAACTTCAACATTTGCGGAAGTTTCGGTCGGTCGTAGAGCAGAATGTGTTAAAGTCTCGCGTGACGTTGTGGGAGTAAGAGTAGAACACACGCATTACTATGAAATGCATCCGCCCGGTTCAGAGAGATAAACACTCCGAGTGTCTCGATGTTGAGACCTGGATTATGTCCACGGTAATTTCTTATGCAGGCCCAGCGCGCACAACGTCAATGGACCGACGTCGGCCGCGGTTGGCCCGCGGCACAGTCGTGTGTGGGCCAACGGCGGCGCGATAGCCATTGCTCACTGGGTGATTATCTGGGTAGAGTACCTCTTGCAACTTCATGACGTTACTCGGAATCGCAGTTCATTGTACAATGACGAACTGTTGGTCAGATCCGCTCATTAATCTGCCGAAAAAGACAAATATTTGTATTTATTCTGTACGTATTGTACAGTATGAACATTGTAGAGGGAAACTTTACACTCGTTCTGCCCGCGACACGCCACAGCAAGAAATGGCTCGACCATGATAGTTCAAGGGTGGTGGCAGAATAGCTTGGCGCCTATTGACGCCAAGCTATTCTGCCACCACCCTTGAACTATCATGCTCGATCTGACTCCTGAATTCGGTAATGCGGTCCTCAGAGGATAACTCAAAAATGTGAGTATTTCGTACTTTGAGCACAATAAGTTAATTAAAGCGGTTCGCTCCATATCGGGCTTTGCTAATTTTTTTTTTTTTTTTTTTTTTGGGGGGGTGGGGGGGGTGGGGGTGGGGGTGGGGGTGGGGGGACAGGTTCCCGATGTTGTCCTCAAAATTAATAAGTTATCCCCTTTCGCCCAGCATTATTGCGCGACAAACCAAATGCGCAAAAGGCCATCGGGCCGATATCGGCCACCGTTGGCCAGCGTACGGTCGTGCGCAAGCCAACGGCGGCCGATGTCGGCCCGATGGCCTTTTGCGCATTGGGTAGCAGTAATGTTTATCAGTGAAGGAAATAATATTATTATAAAGGAACTATTACCCCTTTCTTGCCTGGAGCAAGCCCATTCAAAACGAGCGATGTAGATGCAGCTTCGCGAAATTTTAGTCTCGGATCATCTAAATTAACTTTGTGTTGGTGCCGATTATTAAAAAAAAAATTGACATTTAATGTCGCCCATTCCGATACTAAATACAATTATTAGGTTTAAAGTGCCAACACACATAGTATCTGTGTACGTCTTACGCAAAATAATTGCAGACTTCTTTTCTTTCGCTTTTTGCACACCACCCAGTCATAATTGAATTTGGAGCCCATTTCAAGCTTTTAATGCTGTTTTTTTTTTTGCATCATTTCTGGACGCTGGCAGGGTAGTGAGAGTTTAATTTGGACCATTTTTGTGTGCGTCAGCGTTATGTAATACGATAATATAGAGTGCCGAAAATACTCCAGCAAAAATGACGTATGACCTCCAGCCCTAAGGTCAAAGCGGCGGCTCAGAGGCATATGTACGTCATACTTCGTCCATGAGAAATTGTATGCATGGGTGCTGGTCTGTGATTTTGGAACTTACGGTTAAAGCCGTAAGGTCGAAAATCACAGACCAGCACACAAGTGCTCGTAAATCTAAAGTTTCATTTATTCTCTCGCTTTTAGGTCGTTCAAGAAGCAATATAATAATAATAATAATAATAATAATAATAATAATAATAATAATAATAATAATAATAATAATTGGTATTAATATAGCGCTTAACCTCCTGACGGAGCCCTAGGCGCTTTACAATGTTTGCGCTGTACCCATTCAGCCCTGACGCACTACAGCAGGAGATGGGTCCACCATGATAATTCAAGGGTAGTGCCAGATTAGTTTGGCGCCTTAGTTCTGGCGCCAAGCTAATCTGGCACTGCCCTTGAATTATCATGGTCGGCCCATCTCCTGCAACTGGTGCGTAGACATTAGATGACGCCTTCAAAATTGGGGAAATACGGCCGTCGGGCTGAATAGTTTACAATATGAATAAGGGGAGTGAAAAAGGCGGGCGGGCGGGAGTTCAGTTTCATTGCCAGATATCGTTTCAGGTGGAGGTGGAGTCCGAGGGTTCCGGATCTATCCGGCGAAAGAGTCAAAAATGCATCAAGATACCACCCCACCCCCTTCTCCCACCCACACACACATGAACACATTTGTCAAATGATGTTTCCGATCCCTGGAAAGAGATGCTGGATGCTGTTTTTCTTCTGTTCTCCCAGCAACGCGATTTCATCAACAGCCCTCCGTGGGTAAAATGTTCCACACAAGAGGTTTGACCCACATCTCGGCAGGTAACCGATCCGCCCTTGCAAAGACTTGGCCTATCACCTGACTCCTGCACGCATTACACTGCACAGAGCTTCGTTTACCCTTTTAGCCCCGGATCCCTACGGCTGGAGATGGCTTGACCATGACCATGTTGTCATAATATGGTTATTATGCTATAGATTTTTAAATATATTATTTACTTACTTAGATGTGTGTGCATACTTAGCACAATAACTGCTATACATATGTGTGGTTTGGTATGTTTGAGTCTGCTTGATTGTGATGTATGTATGCTTTATGTGTTAATCTTAATATGGACGCTCGTCAGTTACGCCGCAAAGAATTCCTAATGTTTATGCATCTGGCAATAAAGTTTATCTTATCTTATCATTCAAGGGTAGTGCCAGATCAGCTTGGCGCCTTCAGGCGCCAAGCTAATCTGGCACTACCCTTGAATTATCATGGTCAAGCCATCTCCTACAACTGGTACATAGTCGTTAGGCAACACCTCCGGCAAAATTTGAGAAATGGGACCTTGGGACTGAAAGGATTAAGGAACGCATCTGACTAGCACTGGTACTACCTCAATGAACGTCTGTGATACTAACAACGAGAAAAATGCAAACCGACACGTCTGCTTCTGCCCTACTATAGTATTATACGTACGTTGAAAAAAAAAAGCCCAACATTTTTGCGAGGTTTTACGCGCCCCACGGACACATACACTGTTTATTGGAACACCAACCTGGCGTTTCACTATGTAGGAGACCCTTTGTAACATCAACAAACAAGCTGATAAGATCAGTGAACCTGTAACTGTAATCTTCGTGATGTTACTCAAACCATTTCACTACCCAGAAAAAGTGCACACTACACAACTACAAGAGGTATAGATCCTCATGAGTCCCCGCAGTAGCGGGGGCTCATGAGGATCTATACCTCCTGCTGGAACCTCTTTGGGTTCACGTTCCTTGGACGGCTAGGGATCTGTGGTGTAGCACTGACAAAGGTTCCAAACACACAATCAGCGTCCACTGACAGTACAAGCGTTGAACCTAGGGTTATGCTTTTTTGGTCTGTCTAAAGAAGCAGCACATGACGTTAATAAATTGGACATAGTGACCACCTGCAAGAGACGTAAATGCTCTGGGCCACTTGGCCTGCAGGGGTTCGTGAGAATCTATGCTTCTTGGGGAAATGGAAGCGTGTAACAAGACGATTTCGACTGAATAAATACGTCAGAAATGGGTGCCCAATTTCAAAGACATGTCACATATGGCGGGAGGGTTGGCTCACATCTGACAGATTTTCCCCGGTCTTCTGACAATGGAGAAGACACAGACGCTGTCCATATTGCCCGAGGACCTTGGCTTACCTGGGAAATACGTATCGTCCATCTGCAAGAGGTATAGATTCTCATGAGCCCCTGCATCCGCAGGAGCTCATGAAAATCTATGCCTCTTGCTTGCTGGTCGAGATCGGTTCCAGCTGTGCCGCCTGAAATTAAGAGCGTGAGGGGAATCGAGCACTGACATGACCGGAAAAGGTATCCAAATTAATGATGCTGTTGGTCATGTTACATATATATTCAAATGAGGTAGGCGAGGCAGTGCAAGGACCGGTGTTTAAAAAAAAATCTCTTTCCTTCTTTGGCATTTTGTACAGAGGCAGCATACTGGAATTTGCTTAAAATCACTTGATAGATGATTAGAGACATGTTTGGTGCTTTGATTCATACCAGCCTTGGCTTAACTAGCAGACTTTTTTTGGCCCTAGTTTGAGTTGCCAAGCGGATGGTGATTTGAGGTGTGTACCAGTTTTGGCTGCGCTTGGATGTAGGGTTGATACAGAATCATGTTGATAGCCAGGAAATGAGGCTGGTGATGTCCTTATGTTTTTTTGATTTTGTGCATGGCAAATGTGCAGCAAGTGGGCGGTAGTGTTGTTTAGGGGATTGAACAATTAGGGGATGACTGGGACAGACTCAGGCTAGGGCATTTTAACAGATGGGACTGCAGGGGATGCCCACTGTGTACTTTGGCCTGTCAGAGGCACCACATGCCATATGTGACATCCGCCAAAAAAATGTGACATGCAGAAGTTATTTCGCATGATACAACATAGGCTGCATCTGAGGTGTCATTCTGCTGTAACTGTCATGAGGGATGTCTCTGGTGTCTATTCTGAGCCGAACACAAGCACATTTACACTGCATAAAGCTCATTTGAGTGCGCTGTTATGAGAGCAACAGCTGCGGCCACTGGTAGTTTTCACAGGTTTGACACACACATGCTTGCTGCATTTTCAACAAGAGTTTAGCTGTGTTGAGACTCTGACAAGTGTATTCTATATAAAAATGAACTGTACATAACCATTTTCTCTGCTAACTCTTAAATAAGCACTTCAGACACTTGTTTGGGTATGGGGTGTGTCCCGCATAGCATAGCTTTGGCTGTTTTGTGTAGTCATTTGGTTGTGGGATAGCTCAGTTGAATTGCACAACTGTTTCATGACTCTTTTTGCCTGAGGAAAAGATTGCAAGCAACATATAAGGCATGGCAGCTAATTAAAGAATCAATGCCACATTCCTTCTGCCATTGAAGATAAGTAGCGGCTAATCTCTATGTTTGTTTGTTTGTCTATTTTGACAAAGGGTATTTACCCGAAATATTAATAAATTGTGTTGTACCCGTCTTTTCTAAGCGTGTTTCTTTCTCCGTTGGGTACTTCTTAGCTAATTAAAGGCCTCTTCAACTTGCTGTCACCAGACAACAGGGTCAATGAGGATGCCTGGGTGTTGTCTTTTGGCTGCCCTGAGATACACAAGAAAATGGCCTTTGGTCTGAAAGCTCATTTTTATCAATGTCAGTGTTATGGTAACCATTTTCAGTTGTTCAACCCACCGGGAGTCAGTTTGCATGTATTGCATGTGTATGTAAACTTGGAAAAACAGAAAAAGTAGGGGGGATGGTAATGAAGAGAATATGAAAAAAATACTTTCATGTGCCTCTGCCTCAAATGCAAGGTTTCTGAGAATCAGATATATTACTTGATGTACATGCCAATTTTAGAGGCATTCTGACTATATCTAGTCTGTTTTTCATGGCAAAAATATGAGATATGCATGATACAAAACATTAACAGTATAATGAACGCCACAACGACGCCTTTGGTCTGAAAGCTCATTTTTATCAATGTCAGTGTTATGGTAACCATTTTCAGTTGTTCAACCCACCGGGAGTCAGTTTGCATGTATTGCATGTGTATGTAAACTTGGAAAAACAGAAAAAGTAGGGGGGATGGTAATGAAGAGAATATGAAAAAAATACTTTCATGTGCCTCTGCCTCAAATGCAAGGTTTCTGAGAATCAGATATATTACTTGATGTACATGCCAATTTTAGAGGCATTCTGACTATATCTAGTCTGTTTTTCATGGCAAAAATATGAGATATGCATGATACAAAACATTAACAGTATAATGAACGCCACAACGACGCGCAAGACATAATGGGCCATAACATACAGATGCAGCAACATTTAATGGTGTCACTTTGGGTTTGACTTAGCTAGTGTCTAAGGATTGCACTGATGGCAGATTGAATGGTGTTCAGGTGGGAGAGTTTCTCTGACAGGTCATGTTACATATTCAAATGAGTGCAAGGACAGGCGTTTAAAAAAAATCTTTTTCCCTCTTTGGCATTTTGTGCAGAGGCAGCATACTGGAATTTGCTTAAAATCACTTGATAGATGATTAGAGACATGTTTGGTGCTTTGATTCAAACCAACCTTGGTTTAACTAGCAGACTCTTTTTGTCCTAGTTTGAGTTGCCAAGCGGATGGTGATTAGAGGTGTGTACCAGTTCTGGCTGCGCTTGGATGTAGAGAATCATGTTGATAGCCAGAAAATGAGACTGGTGATGTCTTTATTATTTTTTTTTAAAAAATGTTGTGCATGGCAAATGTGCAGCAAGTGGGCGGTAGTGTTGTTTAGGGGATTGAACAATTAGGGGATGACTGGGACAGACTCAGGCTAGGGCATTTTAACAGATGGGACTGCAGGGGATGCCCACTGTGTACTTTGGCCTGTTCAGTTCTCATGTCTGTCCTTGGAGCCAAATCGGTCAAGGCATTGTCATGTTCTCTTGTTATGCAGAATCTCATATCTGATTTATTATTATTATTATTATTATTATTATTATTATTATTGGAGCCCAAATCGGTCAAGGCATTGTCATGTTCTCTTGTTATGCAGCCTTCCATATCGGATTAATAATAATAATAATAATAATAATAATAATATTATTATTACCCAAATCAGTCAAGGCATTGTCATGTTTTTTTGTTATGCAGTCTTTCATATCTGATTTATTATTATTATTATTATTATTATATTGTTTTTATTATTCTTCTTCTTTTTATTGTTATTATTATTATTATACTCGGCATGATGATGATAATGATGATTTATATCATTATTATTATTTGATATATGCAAACAAATTCATTTGGAAAATGTGTGCTTTGGACATTTGAAAAATAATTGTTGTATGCGACTTTATATCCGACATTGCTATGAATGAAGTAGAATGTATGATTATCATCATCGTCATTAGTATTATTCTAGTTATTATTATTATCATTACTATCAGTTTATCATCTTCATTATTATTGTCGTTGTTTACAGGTCTTTCTTAGCTATTATTATAATATAAATCAGTGGCATCACTATTCAATAACCACGTTTTTCGATTTTTGGGTTGGATGGGTTGGTTGGACAGTTTGTTTTGTGTCAGGCAAATGTAACTAGTTCCTTGAGCATCACCTTTTCTTTCTCACCTGTAAGAACAGACAGATGCCTCCTCAGGTTGCCGGAACAGACAATATTTCATCTAAGCGGTGTTACAGGCGACACTATTAACTCATTCTGTCCGCGACACACCACAGCAAGATGTGGCTCGACCATGATAGTTCAAGGGTGGTGGCAGAATAGCTTGGCGCCTATAGGCGCCAAGCTATTCTGCCACCGCCCTTGAACTGTCATGGTGGATCTGAATTCTGAATTGTATTGCAGTCCTCAGAGGATAACTCCAAAATGTGGGTATTTCGTACTTCGGGCACAAGGAGTTAAGAACAGGAGTCATACAACGTGGCCTCAAGAGACAGGTGCTGTCTCAGCAGAAGTCTTGAAGGGCAAACAGTGTCACATATAATTAAAGACCATCATTTAGGTGGCGACAGCCACGGTCACATCGACAGCCGCCTAAATGATGGTCTTTAATGACACTTGACACTTTTTGATATGTGGCCTAGATTATGGTCTTTAATGACACTTGACACTTTTTGATATATGGCTTAGATTATGGTCTTTAATGACACTTGAAACTTTTTGATATATGGCCTAGATTATGGTCTTTAATGACACTTGAAACTTTTTGATATATGGCCTAGATTATGGTCTTTAATGACACTTGAAACTTTTTGATATATGGCTTAGATTATGGTCTTTAATGACACTTGACACTTTTTGATATATGGCCTAGATTATGGTCTTTAATGACACTTGACACTTTTTTGATATATGGCTTAGATTATGGTCTTTAATGACACTTGAAACTTTTTGATATATGGCCTAGATTATGGTCTTTAATGACACTTGAAACTTTTTGATATATGGCTTAGATTATGGTCTTTAATGACACTTGAAACTTTTTGATATATGGCCTAGATTATGGTCTTTAATGACACTTGAAACTTTTTGATATATGGCCTAGATTATGGTCTTTAATGACACTTGAAACGTTTTGATATATGGCTTAGATTATGGTCTTTAATGACACTTGAAACTTTTTGATATATGGCCTAGATTATGGTCTTTAATGACACTTGACACTTTTTGATATATGGCTTAGATTATGGTCTTTAATGACACTTGAAACTTTTTGATATATGGCCTAGATTATGGTCTTTAATGACACTTGAAACTTTTTGATATATGGCTTAGATTATGGTCTTTAATGACACTTGACACTTTTTGATATATGGCCTAGATTATGGTCTTTAATGACACTTGAAACTTTTTGATATATGGCTTAGATTATGGTCTTTAATGACACTTGACACTTTTTGATATATGGCCTAGATTATGGTCTTTAATGACACGACATTTTTTTTATATAAGGCCTAGATTATGGTCTTTAATGACACGACACTTTTTGATATAAATTATGGCCTAGATTATGGTCTTTAATGACACTTGACACTTTTTTATATATGGCCTAGATTATGGTCTTTAATGACACTTGACACTTTTTGATATATGGCCTAGATTATGGTCTTTAATGACACCTGACACTTTTTGATATATGGTCTCACATAAGGGTGGTCGCTCAAAACGGGTTCCGTTCCACTGTACACAGGGTCATAGTGTACTGGTTTGTGTTTCTGGCCTCGCGGCTTCAAGGCCCGGATCACCGACCAGTACACTTATGACCCGGGCCGCCATACATGTTATGAACTGTATCGATTTGTTTAACCCTTTTAGCCCGGATCCCTACAGCAGGGAATGACTTGACCATGATAATTCAATGGTAGTGCCAGATTAGCTTGGCGCCTTCAGGCGCCAAGCTAATCTGGCACTACCACTGAATTATCAAAAGCCATCTTCTGCAACTGGTACATAGTCGATAGGCAACACCTCCCAAATTGTGAGAAATGGGACTTTGGGGCTAAAAGGGTACAAACCCAGTGATGATAGAGCTTACTTTGGCTTAGGTTCTGACTAGAACTTAAATACTTGGCTATTTCCTGGAGGCAGACAGTAGCAAGAAATAATAAAGTATGAAGTCTGGAAATCGACAGACGATGTGGTTTGAGGACTAAGGCATTAACCTATTCACTGCTGCTGACGGGTACTTACGCGTCTTTTCCGCCGAGCGGTATCGTCAGTAACAGCCAAGGGGTTAACCCGACACCTGATGGTCTTTCCCTCTTTTCTTTTCATATTTATTTATTTATTTATTTTTCTGTTGAGTGGCGTTCGCATTTTGCCATCAGTTAAGGGGTTAATTAGAAGAAGAAGAAGAAAAACTACGAACAGAGTTTGTGTTACATGTGATTATCTCTGCCGTGTGCAGGCAAACGACAGCAAGTCCATTTTTGTGTGAAAAGCGAGACTTTCATTAAATTACAATACAAATCTCGATCTTCATAAAAATGTACTTGCTGTCTTTTGCCCTCCGACGGCGGTACTGCTCTTTCAAGTATGATTTGTGGCACTAATCGTGGATCGTCTTCCAATTGAAGCTCTTCACGATCTGTGGGGCATCAAAGAGAAGGGAAGTAACTACTCACAGAAGTGCTGTTCTCACGATAGCTGTCAGTCACGAGAAAAACATTCTTGCAAATTGTACCGCGATACGGTTTCTGTTCCCATAGCAACCGACCTTTGTATTGGTATTAAAAAAAAAAAGAGAGAGAAGAAGATAATGAACAGTCAAAATAATGGTAATACTGTACAGCGTTGGACCTTCGTCCGAAAGGTCGCGGCGAAGAGGGTTCGAATCCTGGTGAGGACCAGATTTAACCATTTGATTGTCACATGACGTAGGTTCAACAGCAAAGAGACCAAACCACCCCAGTAACATGGATTCAAAGTGATGTCAGCAAAGAGGCATAAATCCTCATGAGCCCCCGCAATGCGGGGGCTCATGAGGATCTATGTCTCTTGTGCTTAGGTTGTGATTAGGTCGTGTTCGCTTTATCTCGGCAGCCAAGGGGTTAATAAGACTTTTAAAAAAACGTCTCATTATCCCCTTGTTTAAACACTTCGATGGTTGCAATGGTCAGTGCTTCCTGTCCAGAATACCAAATAAAAGAAGATAATGCCTAGAATCAGCCGTTTCCATTTCCCATTTAGTCATGTGTGTGCGTGCTGGTCTGTGATATTGTACTTTGCAACGGCCGTAAGTCCAAAATCACAAGCCAGCACACCTTTGGCCGTCACGCTCGGCGAAATCGCACAGATGGTGGTTTTCAACACAAGAAAAAGTTCCTTATGAAAACTGCCTGAGTGTGTTGCCTCTAACTCATTTAGCCCAACGGCCGTATTTCCCAAATTTTGGGAGGCGTCATCTAATGACTATGCACCAGTTGCAGGAGATGGGTCCGGCGACCATGATAATTCAAGGGTAGCGCCAGATTAGCTACTACCCTTGAATTATCATGGTTGACCCATCTCCTGCTGTAGTGCGTCAGGGCTGAATGGGCTAAGCACGAAGTATCCGAACATTTGCTGTTTAGTATTATGGTGTGTTTGGTTTGTGAATTTGGCCCTTAGGGCTCCAACGCCGTCAGGATCACAATCACAGACAAGCACACAGGTCCAAAATCACAGAACAACCAACACAGAGATTTTTCTCTCCAGAGCACAGAAGTTCCGCAGCCGTTTTACTCAACAACAAGCAATGACCACATTTGTTCACAACAAACACCCCTTAGCACAGTGCAAGTCTACAAAAATACAAAAATCAGCTTTCGTTTTCGGAAATTTGGTATATACAATATATATATATATGGGGTCAAGGGGTCTCTGCCTGACTCAAAAGGTGGGGGCCCCAGGGGACGAGTTGCGTTGGTGGTGCGGGTAGTGGGGAACTCTTACAGCGCCTCCCCCGGGACCACCCTAGTCTAGGGCCTCTTGGCCTTCGCGAAGCACCCTCGTGTGTAATCCCTCCGGGCTAGCATAGAATCCCTCTATCCCAAGACTGCCCGTGCGTGGTCCCTGGCCACATCCTCTCCGAGGTGACCCCAAAAACTGGGCATCACGAGCCCCCAGGCTGAACACGGCGGATCTAGAGGAGAGAACCTCGAAAATTAATCATTGTCCTGCTGCCTTGCAGGCCTGGCCGCTTGGCTGTGGAAAGGCTAAGGGGGGAAAACCCTGACATCAAAGCCCCCGTGTCTCCGGGGAAGGTTTTTGAGCCTGAGACTAGGACAAGGACAGTTTGATATAAAACCTACGACCCGAGGACCTCCATGCCATCGTCCCAGCGTGCTAGGCCATGGCAGACGAACCAAGGGTTTAAAGGGTGGGGCCAGTACTGCGCACACTGCACTCCACCAAAAAGCTCCACCGCGCAGGCTTTAGGAAACGTCCACGGACCATGGCACCAACCAAACCATATATATATGGTTTGATATCCTTTTTGATAACCTATTGTAAAAGACAACGAGCAGTCTACGACTGACATTATATGATATATATATATATATATATATATATATATATATATATATATATATATATATATATATATATATATATATATATATATATATATATATATATATATATATATATATATATATATATATATATAAAATGTCAGTCGTAGACTGCTCGTTGTCTTTTACAATAGGTTATCAAAAAGGATAGGTCATATGTAAATCAAGAGGTGGCGTAGGAACTCTGGTGGGACATAATGCTTTTGCTAGGTATGTACTGGTCATGTCTTGTTTGACCCGTCCCCTGCACCCCCCTCCCTCCCACCCCCCCACCACCACCACCCCCACCCCCACCCCCACAATTCTGCACGCTACGCCGGTCGTTTGAATTTCTAAGAGTTGGGCCATATCATCCTTTGAAATCTTCGTGCGCCACTGTTAACTTTCTGAATGTTTTCTAAGAAGCATGGTTGCCTCAGGGAAACATGCTGAGAAAACGTCAAGATTGTTAGAGGTTGAGGGGAGGGGTGTGAAGGTGGTGGGGGGGGGGGGGAGGGGAGGTCAGGAGAGAACGCAGAGGATGAATGGGCAAGGGCAAGGTCGTCGTCCGCACTGACGTTAGTGGCAATTCGTGTGCACGCGAAGGTCAAATATAGTAGTAATATAGTAAGTAGTACATATGTATCCTCCGGCTGTCGGTAGCGCGTTATGTCGAGGTATTCCTGCATCACCTCGAAAAAAACGCGCTACCCGGCGACAGCCAAGGTGTATAAGGGTCCGTTTATACAGAGCGCGAACGCGAAAGCGAACGCGGTTTTTCGTCCTGGAATATTTTAGTCATTTGTAGAGGAACCGTTCAAATAGAGTGCGAACGCGAACAATTTTTTGTTCGCGCGAACGACCGCCTTGATTGCCCCCAGAGCGAATTTTCTCAGAAGGTCGCGCGGTTTTTTTGCTATCAACCAATCAGCAGGTACTTCCCTTGCATCATTTCCACAAATAGAAACTTGTACGCCTGACCTGACAATGCGGGACAAGACAGAAGCCATGATTCTTGAAATTGAGAAGAATCATGTAGTCAAACTGCTCCTCAGTCATTCGAAAGTATTGATGGAATTTTGCAGGATGAAAATGTAGTTCTTGTACGAGGTGGTAGTACTCTCCAAATTCACTTCTTCTCTGTAAAATTTCGTGCACTGACACACGCCTCTTTCTCTTCCTCCGTTGTTTTGCGTACAAATACAGTACTATGATCTCCTCCGTGTCTGACTCTACCTGCGCCATGATTCCAAATGACCAAATTTTATCTCTCACAGCAAGAAACAGACGAGCCGCCTCGAAAGCCGTCGACGGTTTTCCCGCGCGTTCGGGTTCGTGCTCTATTTGAATGGCAAAACTGCTCAAAAGTCGCGTTCGTGTTCGCGTTGGACGCGTTCGCGCTCTGTATAAACGGACCTTAACTCATTCGCGACCAGCCGCATCCGGATGCGGCTGGCCGCGAATGAGTTAAACTCAGACGCCGAACAGATTAACACTGAATTCCTGAAATAAAAACAGTACGAAAGGGGAGACCATTTCCCACACACACAAAAGGGAGGTAAGGTCTACTGTGTGTAAAAGACTACGTGTTCATGTTTCCAAGAAGATAAATATTGTGTGAGCGTGGCTTTCAGTCATGGCTGAGGCCCAAGATCAGAAAGCCGCCGTACACACTGACGTGTTTTTTTTTTTTTTTTTTCTTGGTACACAAACATTGATGTGGAAACTGATCTATCTCCAGCGCAGGAAGGTCCTCAGCACGATAACGGTTCAAGGACGGGTTAAACACTGGATCAACGTAGCTATTTCGCCTTCGAATTTCAAACCGAATTTTGTTTATTGGTCTGTTTATTGGTCTGACCCCAGGGCTCATATGCTATAGCGGAGCACCTTGCTTAGTGCCTGGCGTAGGACTAAGCTTACTCCTGGCGCAGGACTGACTCTCACTCATATACTGACCCCATGAGAGGGGTGGGGGGTGGGGGTGAGGGTGGGGTGGGGCGGGGTTAGTTCTCCTTTTAGCATTCCTTCCCGAGTCATTTTCTGCTAACGAGTGAATTTTATGCAGCAGTTGGTATGGTCTTGCTTTTTTGCAGGCAGTGAAGTTTGTGTGTGTGTGTGTGTGTGTGTGTGTGTGTGTGTGTGTGTGTGTGTGTGTGTGTGTGTGTGTGTGTGTGTGTGTGTGTGTGTGTGTGTGTGTGTGTGTGTGTGTGTGTGTGTGTGTGTGTGTGTGTGTGTGTGTGAAGATGTTATACTTTTACGAGTCAAACTGGGTTCTCGATCAAAGCAGTAACCTTTTTTTCCGCCTTAAAGTGACATTGAAAATATTGCCGCAGGGCGCCGAATGTGCATATCCTTAAAATCAAAGTGTGCACTTTAATATTAATTACTTCCTGAGGGCATGAGCTATGGAGTGACTCACTAATTGCATTTTGATTCTGCTACGTCTTACGTATTTCGCATTGAATAGAGCAAAGCCATTTTGTCGAAGGGAACAACAGAACACCCGGAAAACAGATTTGATTTCTCTATTAAACAAATTAAAAAAAAAAATTCGGGCCGGTACATGTTACACAGCCATTAAACGCAGACCACGATTCTGAACTCGTTATTACTGAATTGAAAGCCCAAAAGCTCTAACCGCGCAAGGATACGAAGTGGTGTCAGCAAGAGACATAGATCTCCATGAGCCCCCGCACTTGCGGGGGCTCATGAGGATCTATGTCTCTTGCAGTTGATTGTGTACACGTTTTCTTGGCAGCGAATGCGATAATAATCCTTTCAGTGAGGAACACCTCAAGTCGCCGAGGTTTGTCAGTGTCTGCACTCCGAATACGAAGATGCGACCAAATATTCTATTCATTCTTCTGAATTTCCGCAATAACTATTTCTTTTTTAGCAGAGTGGATCACGGACAACAGATCTAGAACATCAGCGACATTGAAAGCGTTCATTGTTACTTTATGTAGCATTGCTATGAATGTATTACTTCTTCAGAATGTCTCCCAATGCGCAAAAGGTCATATAGCCGACGCCGTCTGCCAACTGCGGCCGACCCCCCACCCGGGTATGCCCTGGGGGACTTGGGTGGGGTTAACTACTTTTTAGTTCCCAGGGTCACCCTGGTCAGCCCCACAGGGTGGGTTTTTCCCCTCTATTCTGGGGCATGTGTTTCTGTCCACCCTTGGTCCATTCACCTGTATTTTCCTTTTTTAAACTCTCCCTACTGTCTGCGCTGCCTGTAGCTCTTGATATTGGATGTGTGTTGCTAAATGGTCTTAGCTTTATTTAGGCCCCATGGCGTAGGTTTATTTAACGTATTGGACCGGCTGGCGACATACATTCAATATTCTGTTTATTTTTTTTCACAAGCAGTTCAGGCACGTCCTGAGAAAGCCTTGTTGCTGTTGGGACGTTAAGCAATGTACAATCAATCAACCAACTGCGGCTGAAGTCGGCCAGATGGTCTTTTGCGCACTGGACTGTGACCTTGTACATGTTCAATGTGTTAGTGCAATGATAAAGCGAATTGCTCTGTCAGGCTTGGGTTGCTAAAATTCGCAGATACAACGGTTATCAATTGTAAACTAACGCTTACTTCTAGCCTTCATTTCACAACGGATGCGGCTTGCCGCGAATGAGTTAATAAAGGAGATATTGCGAACTATTAACTCTTTATTGCATGGAGCAGATCGCTTTAAATTTGTTTTCATACCAAGGTCCACAAAAGTGTGCTTGACTGTGCAACATTAGTGCAGGTATCACGGTGAGCGGCCGCCGTTACGAGCAAGCACCTCTGTCGCACTTCAAAGTGCACCTAGTGGTGTCATAATAAAGAAACCGCATGTGCCTCCTTGTTGTTCCTATTTCTAAAATAGGAACAACTCTGAAACGAGACACGGCGGAGCGCTTTCAGAAGCACGTGTGCCCATTGGGTTCAACGCCGAGCAGGCGACTAAGGCCATCTCACGACAGCCGGAAGGGTAACAAATCTGGCCATACTAAAAGAAAGGTTGTAAGACAAGATGTAAATAATACATGCATATTACAAATATTTCAGGCTAAAGTCATTAATGGATATGTATACAGACTCCTGAAAAGGTAAAAAAAATAAATTCACATGGTCTACAAATAATCAGATCTTGCTTCAGGGTCTCTCAGAAAACTGAATACTTGTTTTGTCTGGGGATACATCCCGGAATAAAACCTTTAAACAGTCCGCTTATGCAGAGTGTCAATTAAATCGATAGCAAAAAGCGTGTCACCGAAAACTGCTCGTCACAGGCATAACGCTCCTCTTGTTTTAATAGATAAGAATTAGTAACATGAGACGTGGCCTGATGCTTTTCAAAAAAGTGACAAATGGCGTCATGTCGCGGTCGCCAGCCTCTGTGTGTGTGTGTGTGTGTGTGTGTGTGTGTGTGTGTGTGTGTGTGTGTGTGTGTGTGTGTGTGTATCTGTGTGTGTGTGTGTGTGTGTATCTGTGTGTGTGTGTGTGTGTGTGTGTGTGTGTGTGTGTGTGTGTGTGTGTGTGTGTGTGTGTGTGTGACACTGAATAGTGCCGGTTTTTGTAGGTACAAGAGTAAAACTTAAGGAATTTTTTTCTGCAAGACATCTCCCAGACAGCCTCCGAAGGTATTGTAATTAGAAAATTCCTTGATGAGAAAATGGCCGTTTCATGAAAACCGATTGCCCCGCGTCTGAGTCCGTAATTTGTATTATTTTGACTAGATATTTTTTGCATATAACTAGATTAAAGGAAGATATTGAATGAGTTTGTTAGCCAGCATAGTATCTTGAACGTTTTGAGTAATAATAATTCATGTTTAAAACATACAGTTAAAATATTCAAAATTCGCGTAGACAGTGATATAAATAAATCAAATCTGTCTTTATTTTACCCCTACGAGATGTCCTCAAGCATGTCCCAAATGGTATTACAACTGGAGTATTCATTCAAGACATGACCATTTTATGAAGAACGGTTGACCCGCATATCAGTCCATATTTGGTTTTGTTTTACTAACTTGATATTTTGCAAATACGTGGTTTGGATGAAGACATTAAATTAGTTCGTTAACCAGCTCCCGTATCTCTTATACGTTTTGAGTGAAAGGTATAGAGCGTTTGAGACGTTCGGAGCCATTTCTTTGGGATTATTTTTAATACAGTTGAAATTGTTTAGTCTTTCTTCAGGCAATCTTCTCGTTAATACCCGAATGATTTTTCATAAACAGTATTTACATAAGCCTTCTGTTTGTCTCAAATCTCGGGTACGATTATGTGAAATTGTGCCCGGCTAAAGCTCGGTTTTATGAAAATCAGCCGGAAAATTAACAAGTTTGAACCTCTCATACGTAGGACTAGGATGAGTGACGTAAAACACCAGTTTCGTCACTCGTGGGACTAACGATGCCACTGACGTGAAGCATATACTGACGTCATTTCGCTGCTCATGCTCTAATTCTTCTTCAGAATGACTGTCTCCACAGAACGTACAACTACAAGTACAACTGGCGCGTAGCGCCGTGTGTCCGTCTTTGTTTGTGTGTGCCAGTGTCAGTGTTTGGATCAGAGGGCAGGGTGGGTTAGGGTGGAGAGAGATGGATCAGAAGGATAGGAACAACTTTGGGCTGGGTCCAGGCTAAATGACGGGCTTGTTCAGATAGCATGTCCGTTATGAGGTGCTAGTGCGGCCGAATTCATGTCGTACTCCACAGGCAATAGATGTCCTTGTCCCCCATAACCCGCCCGCTAGGGCCGTCCATTATCACCCCGGTGCCGTGGTCCTTCAACCCCGAACTAACGAAAATTTGGGCTGGGTTCCTAAATTGTTTGATAAAATCATGCAATATTTGTGTGTACAGTCAAGCGTGCAGCAAATGACACCAATCTGCAATAGACATAGGTCTATATGAGCCCACGCATATTGCGGGGGATCTATGCCTCTTCGGTGCTGGCCTCATTGACCTCGATGATACTCACAAAGGTGTGTGTGTGTGTGTGTGTGTGTGTGTGTGTGTGTGTGTGTGTGTGTGTGTGTGTGTGTGTGTGTGTGGTTGGGAGGGTGGGTGGGGGGCGATAGGGAGTAAATTGTTCGATAACTTGCGTGTATTCAAGCATGAAAAACAATCTGCCACCAAACCTGTCTCAATTTGTTGCACTGGTGTCGCTATACAATATTGATGCTGCTGATTCTATATTTCCTAAACGTTTTCCTAAAGCCTGCGCGGTGGAGCTTTTTGGTGGAGTGCAGTGTGCGCAGTACTGGCCCCACCCTTTAAACCCTTGGTTCATCTGCCATGGCCTAGCAAGCTGGGACGATGGCATCGAGGTCCTCGGGTCGTAGGTTTTATATTAGACTGTCCTTGTCCTAGCCTCTGGCTCAAAAGCCTTCCCCGGAGACACGGGGGCTTTGATGTCAGGGGTTTCCTCCCTTAGCCTTTCCGCAGCCAAGCGGCCAGGCCTGCAAGGCAGCAGGCGACTCGTGGAGGGCGGGGTCGTCTATGTCCCGTGCAGATGTGAACATCTGCCCACTGCCCAATTCTATATAATATTAATGCTATGCACTCATTTATTTCCCTTGCTTTTTGCATGGGTGGCAGTTACAAATTCTCCAATGCCATTTTTTTTCTCCTTTAAATAATTCACCTATTGTGTTTTTTTCCGTTATTTAAAAAAAATTATTATTTGCATGCTGTGTTTGTTTTTCTGTTATGTTCCGTTTTGTTTACAGGACAGTTTGTAAGACAGACATTGAGTTGCCTAATAGCTTTATCCTAAATTTAAAAAAAGATGCCGTCGTCTCTCTCTCTCTCTCTCTAAAATGGCCTTAGTATCCTGCTCGGCGTTAAAGGCCCAGTATCGCCGTAACTGTTCAAAGATACACTTCTGTAAAAGATGGTTACGAAACGCTACACACAGGTCTAGTTATGGTTCATTTTGACACAGGACAATCCAGTTCAGCACACGTCGTCTTTACTGATATCAAGTAACCTGACAATGACTCCACTCCGTTCTATAAATACAACGCTTTCAGTAAGAGAAACAGCTAAACATAGATTATCACGCTAACGGCTGCGCAGAATAAATTGAAACGCCATAGTGGCGATTACGCGTGTGGTTTTGCTGCGTGTCCAAACGGCTGTTAAATTTCATTAGGCATGTCGACAAAGCATAAAAAAAAACACAAATGGTGCTGAAATGTGTCTTCAGATTTATGCATAATGGTACTCTAAGACATAAATAACTAACTAACTGTATCTCTTTAAAAATTATCTCTCTAATGTTATATTCTTTGGTTATTTGTTTTCTGGTTGATTGGTTCGTAAATGAGTGTGTGAGCGAGCATGTGAGCCGGCAAGCGAAGTAACGAACAAACGAACGAACGAACGAACGAACGAACGAACGAATTTATTTACAGACAAGTCAACAACAGAAAGAAAGCAAATTAGACAGAAAGAACTCATAACCACTGAGCCGCTTGGATGAAAGCTGTTGGCTATTTCCTAGCCGTGACGACTGAATATATATGGGGCACATTTAGTGATGTCAAATCACATTTCATGAAAAAATTTACGACTGTACAGCAAAACTGACACATTGTTCGAGTTTCTAAATCGTACAGGGCTCGGGAAGTTCCCCGCGTTGCCTAGCAGCGTCGGCGCATTAGCCGCCATCTTATGAGGATACCATAGTCATCAGATAGTAGCCAAATAGTGTTTCAACACGTTTTTCCTCATGTTTCTTCCTCTTTGGAAACAAACAAAAACAGATTCTGGTGAGCGGTTTCCTACAGTGATGGCAAGACTCGCTGTTATTGCTTATAGTACGTCAGGACTTTCCTGACATTTACAAAAACAGCGATTTCCCCATGAGCGCTTAGTCCCGTATCCTCACAAGATGGCCGCCACGACTGGCGTGATGACATCAGCTTCCCGAGCCCTATTGGAGCAGCTGTCACTGAATGATGTTTGTTCTAAGATTGGTATAAAAATGTCGTTCGTTGCGGAAATGTTTGCGAACTTGAAAACGTTGTGCGCTCTGATGTCAAACGGCCTGTAAAAACATGGATAACTCGTTCAGGCCGACGCGCGTATTTCCCAAATTTTGGAGGCGTCATCTAACGGACTATGCAACCTGTTGCAGGAGATGGATCGACCATGATAATTCAAGGGCAGTGCCAGATTAGCTTGGCGCCGACAGGCGCCAAGCTAATCGGGCACTACCCTTGAATTATCATGGTCGACCCATCTCCTGCTGTAGGGCGTCAGGGCTGGATGGGTTAAACACGAGTAATAATATGTATGCAAACCAAGGGGAATCACTCAGCGCTGGATAGACAACAGTTAGATCCGCCCTGGCCCCGCCTATCAGGCACCCAATCGCCAGCCCACAGTTGAGAGAAATACGCAGGTATAGAATAAGACGATCACGAGTAATATAATGAACACTATGAGTCTTCAACGTCAAACAGGCCAGCCGTCAAAGGAAATTGGACACAAAGTGTTTTCAGCAAAAGGCATAGATCCTCATGAGCCCCCGCAGTTGCGGGAGCTCGTGAGGATCTATACCTCTTGCAGTTGGGTGTTGTTCAACTTTTGGGTTGGGTGTTGTTCATTCCGGCAGTGCCTGAAGGGGTTAATGGATAAGGAAAACAGGGGTTTAAGTTTAATTTAACACACTCGTAACGTGCTGCATGCGGACACGCGGCTTGATACCCGGATGTTGCACGTCTCGAATGAGTCAACCAAAATTTGAAACCCAACAACAACAAACAACATTTAAAAAAAAGGAGACTGCGCGTAATTCTCACATTAACTCTAACCTTTTCAACACAAGTCCAAAATGGTGTCATTAAATCAAACTGACATCCAATGCCCCTACTAGTCCACGCCCTTTACACCCCCGCCCCACCCCCAATACCCTTTTCCCATAATCACCACCACTTCCCTCACAACGCACTCACTCCCATCCCACCTCGACCCCGTCCTAAGTGAATACAAAGCGGTACATTCAAAACTTCCTATGACACTAAATCAAAGTGGCATTTAATGCACCCCATACCCAACCGACGCACCCACTCACGCACGACCAAACCAGGTCTTAAAAATAGATAGTATAAATTCCTAATTTACATAACTAGCGCTGAGTATGTAACCATGATCAGTGCGTGGAAAAGCACGTGGTCTCCGCGTGCTCAGAGGGTGGACGTTAACCCATGCCGCGCGGCACAGAACTAGAAATGGTGTCGTTACCGCGCATTCATTTTTGTATAATGTCGTATGTATGAATGGCGGACAGCAAGACGGACAGAGCCACACGAGCTCAGTGAGCCCGGCAAAACTCATGCGTCCTATATATTCACTTCTGAATACTTTTCTCTGCCTGAGAGGTCCGGATAATATTAAAATCGACAGCAAGCGGCGTAGATCCTCATGAGCCCCCGCATCTGCGGGGGCTCATGAGGATCTATGCCGCTTGCCTTCGGGTGAATGATGGCTGTCCACCGGCACCGAAAAGGTTCAGTAACAATTCCGCGACTGAAAAGGGATATGGAACTGAGTACTTATGTATTCATGCAGTGATACGTTAAATCTCGCGCAAAGACATCCAGTAAAGTTGTTTGAGGTACAGGTCGCGCCGACCTAATCATTGCAAGCAATGGGCATAGATTCACATGAGACTCTATGCCCCTTGCGGATGGTGCCGGCAGCTGGCAGAGAGACCTCAATGGTTCCCGGATCTAGTTCAAATATTTCTACGCTTGGTTGGACACTAACAGACCACGAAGCCTTGACGAAATACATGAGGAGACTAACACTTTTCAAGAGGTCAGCATCGCAATATTTAGGCGTAAATCTACCCAGCGTAATAATAATAATAATAATAATAATAATAATAATAATAATTCAGAGTTTTTTTTCAGAGTTCACCATGGAAAAGCAGTATGAATCCACCAACCATAAATCTACACAGGTTTCCGGGTCTAGTTCACATTATTCCTACGCTTGGCTGGACGCTAATAGACTACAATGCCCGGCCGGAAGCCCTCACGCAATATATGAGGAGACTAACACTTTTTATGAGATCAACTTCGCAATATTTAGGCTTAAATCTCCCCAGCGAAATAATAATAATAATAATAATGTTTTAGAGTTTGTGTATAGCGCCCTTCCCAACGGAAAAGCAATCTCAGAGAGCTTTATGATAACGTCTAACCATTGCGAATACGCCTAGGTATGAATCCACTCACTGCCTGTTTGTGCTGCTGTGATTGCACCAGCATTTAGACCCAGTGTAAATCCACCAACCACAAATCCACATAGGTTTGAATCCATCCAAATGACAATTTAGGTGGAATAGCGGCAATACTAGTAAACAGTCAGTGGATTTATGTCTGGGTGTTGAATAATGCTGAGTAGAGTTCTGCCGTACGGATTCACTCGGGGTACAATATAGCGAAGTTGACCCCTTCAGCGGTGCAGACTGACCTTACAGATTGCACTCTGGTTAGGAGAGACGGCCAGACAATGCCAGTTCGCCTATGATGCAATACTGTAACCCGTTTAGCCCCGAGTCCCTACAGCAGGAGATTGATTGACCATGATAATTCAAGGGTAGTGCCAGATTCGCTTGGCGCCTTTAGGCGCCAAGCTAATCTGGCACTGACCCTTGAATTATCATGGTCAATCTATCGCATGCAACAGCGCTGCTTGACGCCCTGTATATCAGGCGATAATTCGTGTTCATTCAATCCCCAGTCACGCAATGAAGCGAAACTTGAAGCGCAACAAAGATGTATGGGTTTGCATAATACTACAATTAAAGTGACATAATACAATTAGGGTGTATTGCAGATCTATCTTTACTGCTGTTGTTTGCTAGTGGGATTTAGTACACAACAGTTCTCAAACCCTTTGCGTGTCGGTAGCGGTTTTTGTCGCGATGATTCCTCGAAGAATCATCGCGACTCAGTGACTAAAACCGCTACCGACACGCAAAAGGTTAACCCTCTTGTGCGGCATGCAGCCACCGGTACTGTTTACAATACCGGTGGCTGCATGTACAAGGGGGTTAAATAAACAGAACTGATGGCTGCATGCACAAGGGGTTAACAGAGTTATCAAAGTGGTGATTCAACTCAACATTTACGCAGCGAAAAAATAGTTCATGGCCAGGGCGTTTCAACTGAAGACTACAGCTTGAAGAGAAAATTCAAAAAGTATTTGCATGTATTACCTGTATTAGACAACACACAGCATAAATATGTTTGAATCATATTCTTTGTCAAGTAACTAAGAGGAGCAAATCACAATTACAATAAAAGCTAGCAAATAAGAAACGCGGCCAAGAAAGATGCCAACCTGCCCACAAATTATAGCAAAGAATATTTCAGCCTTTTCTAGAACGAAGACTGCTGCGGTACTCAGCTTTTGACGCCATACGCAGTAGTTCCGTTGCATCTGACGTCAAACTATGACGTAATCGCAGCCATTTGTTTCCCAAGACTCTGAAATCGAGATTTCAGGTACGTTTTGTTTTAGATGTATTATCGACAGTTAGTGAGTTAAATGTAGTATGCGTTAGCCGCGTAAGATTTCGATCGGTTGTACCTAGCCTGGCTTCTATTATATTGTGTGTGGATGTGAGTGTGACGTGCTAGTGTTGAGAACTGTGTATCTTGTGAAGCGTATTTTTTGTTAGTTAGGATTATACGCTGGGCCACAGAAAAAAAATGATGTTTTGCGTTTATACTGCAGGAATGCGTTCGACTGAGAGTTAGCGTTGTTTGTGTATGTGCCCGTTGCGCTTGTGAGTCTGTGCGTGCGACCGGTTGAAAGTCTGTGTGCGTTACATTCCTTGAACGGATGAGGTCCTATGACGTTACATTAACAAACATTTTAGAAACACAACATGCGAACGTCGGCAGGGAAAGGGTTAAAGGTCCACAGCACCAGACCATGTACTTGTCTAGCCGCCAAAGTGGCGCGCTTTTAACTCGTTCTACCCCAAAACACCACAGCAAGATATGAATCGACCATGATAGTTCAAGGGTGATGCCAGAATAGGCTTAGCGCCAAGCTATTCTGGCATCACCCTTGGACTATCATGGTCGATCTGTGTCCTGCACTGCAATGCAGTCTTCAGAGGACAACGGCAAAATCGGTCTTGGGGTGCAATGAGTGAAATGCGCTTGAGGTCATGAAGTGAAAACCCATGCATCAAAATCCGATGCCATAATACATCGAAACAGAGTGGAAAATAATTATTCAAGTATGCATACCCCGCCTTTTGGTCGCACATGTATTTATTCTTATTTAATCTTTTAGCCCCAAGGTCCCATTGCTCAAAATTCGGAGGTGTTGCCTAACGACTAAGTACCAGTTGCAGGAGATGGCTTGATCATGATAATTCAAGGGTAGTGCCAGATTAGCTTGGCGCCTGAAGGCGCCAAGCTAATCTGGCACTACCCTTGAATTATCATGGTCAAGCCATCTCCTGCTGTAGGCTAAAAGGGTTAAAAAAAACTCGCCACGGACCATTAACTGAACAAAATTCCTTAGCAATGAAATCATCAAATGTGTGCAGGTTTGTGATTTTGGACCTTACAGCCTAGAGTCAAATATCACAAACCAGCACAATAACGCTTTGGAAAATAAACATGATAGAAATCCTCTAAGCTCCCGCTGTCAATGTATGCAGATAAATTGTATTCGCCAAAAAATGTATTTTTCAATTCCAGTTGAACAATCAGTATACCTTTAGCACATTTGAGACGTGCCGCATCCGGTTACGCGGCACGAATGCCGCGTATCCGGATGCGTAATGTTTCGAATGAGTTAAACGGCGGATAATAATCAAATCTGCCAGTCAAGGTTATAATTGCAGTCTTTTCTTATTGGTCGCAAGATAAGGAGATCGTCAACAATGATTGGTATGTCTCATTTGCACGTATTTTCTTGCGCACAAATAAGATGAATGAATCATTGACCCTAAAGCAGACCCAAAGGAAATAAATCATTGGGAGACAATACTCTTAGCGCTATTTATGCTTACGTCCATGGACACTTTGAAAAGGGATGTTATTGTTTCGTCCTCGGGGCATTTGGACCACATTTAGGGCACATTAAAGAGTACTTCGCCCAGTGTTAGGCCTTAAATACCCCTCCCACCGTTCCCTCCGCTGTTCTGTTATTGGGTGTACCCAACTACGCACATTGAATCCCAACCCCCATCCATACAATCGCCTACCACCCCCACACCCCACCTACCAACTCCCATCCCCCAAGCAAGGAAAAGTGTATCGTGTAATCATAATGCATAAAGCAGCTTAACCCTTTTAGCCCCGGATCCCTACAGCAGGAGATGGATTGACCATGATAATTCAAGGGTAGTGCCAGATTAGCTTGGCGCCTGAAGGCGCCAAGCTAATCTGGCACTACCCTTGAATTATCATGATCAAGCCACCTCCTGCAACTGGTACATAGTCGTTAGGCAACACCTCCAAAATTTGAGAAATGGGACCTTGGGGCTAAAAGGGTTAAGATGACACGCACAGCAACAACATTCACAAAGAACGTGTCTCCGAACCGGATTTAAGTGTTTAAAAAAGAAAAGAAAAAAACCGAGGGCGTATGCAAATAAGTTAGTGAACAGCGACGTTATGCCACGTTCAACATCACGTTTTCCAGGACGTTACCGTACCACATTCACCTTTGACCTTCAACGCTTTCACCCTTACCAGCAGGCAAATGGATCGGTCATGATAGTTTAAGGTTGGCGCCTGAGAAGGCGCCAAGCTGATCTGGCACTACCCCTGAACTATCATGATTGATCCATATCCCACTGCAGATACATAATCTTGATGGACGCCTCGCAAGTTGTGAAAGTCATGTTTAGCTGCGGATGCGTTAAGAGTACCATTACGCGTAAAACTGAATTAAAATGTCACTACCATCTTTGCTTCTACGGCAGTTGGGACACGCAGCAAACGCACACCGGCGCGTAATCACACTTGTTTATTCTGCGCAGCTTGTACAGATAATGTTGTAACGGAACGAAGTCATTGCCAAAATTTTAATGACTTTATATCAAGACGACGTGCGCTGAACTGGATTTTCCTGTGTCTTAACGAACCTTAAGCATGTTCTTAATTAAACGAACTTTAGTTCGCGAACTCTGACAAACTACAGTTCACGATCTCGGACGAACCAGGTTGGTTCTTAATTGGACGATCTAAAGATACGGCGAGCCTAGTTCGAAGTAGTTCACGAACCTCGGCAAACCATATTTCGCTGTAGGAAAAGGTTCGCTCAACGTGTTGAGCAAACGAAGGCGAACATTTTCTCTGATTGGTCAAAACGTTTACCCTCTTCTGCGTTGGAGATAAGAAGACAGTCACCGATACAAACAAATATGGCGGACGGCGATATTTTACTCATGCGAAGAACAAGACCTTTTTTTTTTTTAATTGATTTATGGGAGGCGCAACGCTGTTTGTGGGGTCGCTACTGCAAGGAGTACAAAAACAAACATCGTTCAAATCGCGAAGCGGCATAGCGGCAGCCATTTTGAACACATTCGCAGACAGTAAGTACGCCGAATCAAGCACTTCAGTTAAGAAAGGGAACCATGGCAAACCTGGTTTTGCTGAAGTTCGCCTAGGTTCGTTCAACCTCAATTATTTACAAACCAAAAGATCGCCGATCTTCTCCGATCTAGGTTTGCCGATCAAAAGTTCGTCCAATTAAGACTGAACAGCTCTTACCTAGACCTGTATAGTGTATCGTTTCGTAAAAGAATTGCGGCAGAAGTGTTTCTTTGATCAGTCAGGTTACGGCGGCAGTGGGTTTCTACAGTTAGGGTGTGTTCCTCCTCCTCCTCCGACTGATGAAAGTGGTTAATCGTACACCTCATTCAAATTGTTATGCTCCTGGTTACTAAACGTTAAGTTCACATGCACTGAGCTAAAGTAAAGCTTTTTGCGACAGTATCCCGGCATACAATACCCGTTGATTTGGCCCGCCAGTGTGTCCCCGATCACCTACTGGACAAACAAAACTTTCAAATTTAAAAGCGGCATGGTTCAGACACTAACTTACATTACATACGCTTTAAAATGGTCTGTCTATGTCTTACAATAAAGCTGCACAAAACAGTTTAACTCTTTCTATCCCAGACACACCACAGGAAGATAAGGATCGACCATGATAAGAAGTACCCAACGTATGGGCGCCAAGCTATTCTGGCATCACCCTTGAACTATCCTGGTCGATCTGTGTCATTCACTGCAATGCAGTCCTCAGACGACAATGGCAAAATTTAAGGATTTCGGTGTTGGGGTAGAATGAGTTAACTCCTTACGCCCTGAGGACGAAATTATCACATTTTTGTAGATATCCTCTCAGGTCTACATCACAGTTCTGAAGACAGATCGACCATGATATTTCAAGGTTGGTGTCAGAGACGCCAAGCTATTCTGACACCAACCTTGAAATATCATGGTCGATCCACATCCTGTCGTAGTCTTTCGGGGCTTTATGGGGTTAACTTTCCTTTCTCTTTGTTCAGACCCCATTCAGTGCCCAGGCTTTGAAATCACCTTCCTGGCGGACGAAAGACTTTAAGCCCGATACGTTGAACGGTTTTATGTGGTGTTTAAGCCCTCACTGCCGAGTTCCCCCACCCGGGTCTGCCCTGGGGGACTTGGGTGGGGTTAACTACTTTTTAGTTCCCAGGGTCACCCTGGTCAGCCCCACAGGGTGGGCTTTCCCCTCTATTCTGGGGCATGTGTTTCTGTCTACCCTTTGTCCATTCACCTGTGTTTGCCTTTTTAAAACTCTCCCTACTGTCTGCACTGCCTGTAGCTCTTGATATTGGATGTGTGTTGCTAAATGGTCTTAGCTTTATTTAGGCCCCATGTGTTAGGTTTATTTAACTCATTCTACCCCAGACACACCACAGCAAGATAAGGATCGACCATGATAGTTGAAGGGTGATGCCAGAATAGCTTGACGCCTATGGGCGCCAAGCTATTCTGGCATCACCCTTCAACTATCATGGTCGATATGTGTCCTGCATTGCAATGCAGTTTCCAGAGGACAACGGCAAAATTTGAGGATTTCGGTGTTGGGGTAGAATGAGTTAATGTATTGGACCGGCTGGCGACATACATTCAATGTTCTGTTTAGTTGTTTTTTTCACAAGCAGCGCAGGCACGTCCTGAGAAAGCCTTGTTGCTGTCGGGACGTTTAAGCAATGTACGATCAATCCACCTCACTGCCGAGAAAAAGGGAACGCGATCCAACTGTAAGAGACACAGATCGACATTAGCCCCCGCTACTGCGGGGGCTCATTCGGATTTATCTCTTGCAGGGACCAATTTACATCCATGTTCCTTGGATGGTTGTGGCTTTTGGTCGTCCAACGAACGAAAGATTTCAGAAACAAAATATGCGTCCAGTGGCAAGGAAGGAGTTAGAATTACTAAAGTGACGTGAATTGTAGGGTGCAATTGTAAAATGTTCACTTAGATCTATCAAAATTTGAGACCTGACTCTTACACTCTTCACACAAGAGAGAGAGAGAGAGAGAGAGAGAGAGAGAGAGAGAGAGAGAGAGAGAGAGAGAGAGAGAGAGAGAGAGAAGGTCACTGCCTCGTTATTTTTGCGTTTTAAACATCATTCTTCAGTTCAAAACAATATCAGTGTCAGATCAACAACAAAACAGTGGCTACAATTTCTAAAGAAATTTGAGATTTTCTCCAGGGACAAAGATTCATCCCGTCATTGTGTGCTAGTCTGTGATTTTATACCTTACGACCTACAGTCGTAAGGTCCAAAAACACAGACCAGCGAAAAATCGTATGGCATTAGTGACTGAACTCATTCCAGTCGCCCCACATTAATAGCGGCGGCAACGCTATACGACACTTCCGGAGCTATTGATGCGGAGCGACTTGAATGAGTTAACAATAGCATCATCTGTAGCCGTCCCGGCTAGCACTACCCAGTAAGCAGAAGGTCACTGGCACAGGGGCCTGACGATGGTGTTTGGACTAAATGTAATTCCGCTGCGCCACCGCGTGCGCACTACCACATCTAGCTCAATTCAGAATACAGAATTGAGCTAGATGCGGTAGCGCGCATGCAGTGGTGCAGCGGATTTGTATGTAGTCAAAGCACAATCGACAAGCCCCTGTGGTCCTGGGTCACTGGGGAGGTCTGTGTTCTAGGCCTAGGCACGTGAAGACAGTAAGATCAAACAAAACAAAACTGTCTTTCAAATACACTTTTGTTTCATCACCAGCCATTATGGCACAAGCTATCATCCTCTTACGTGTTCTTCGTGGCGGAAACTGAGCCGATTTAGTGACAAGAATAAGAGTTATTTTCCTAACTCAAAATCAGGTCAAGGAAATCAGGCTGGTGCTCGAGCCCCGATATAGCAATTGACTAACTCGTAACTTTTCCAGAGAACGACCGTATCAAGTTCAGTCGTTGGCTATCCTTTGAGGTCTGTTTCGCAGTTCTGGCGACGGGTCGTCCATGGCAGTTCAAGGGTGGTGTCGGAATAGCTTGGCGCCTATAGGCGCCAAGCTATTCCGACACCACCCTTGAACTATCATGGTCAACCCACATCCTGTCATAGTTCTGGCTATTAGGGCACGTTTCGTCGGAATGCCCCGATCGCTGTGGCATTTTTCCCGTAGAAGTCGTGCTGTTAACACCGGCAAATTAGGCTACCTCGAACTGTGACGGGACTCATGAGGATCTATGCCTATTTAACCCTTTGAGCGCCAAGGTCCCATTTCTCAAACTGTGGAGGTGTCGCCGAACAACTATGTACCCGAGTTGCAGGAGATGGCTTGACCAGGGTAATTCAAGGGTAGTGCCAGATTAGCCTGGCGCCTTCAGGCGCCAAGCTAATCTGGCACTACCCTTGACTTATCGTGGTCAAGACGTCTCCTGCCGTAGGGATCCGGGACCAAAAGGGTTAATCCGGGTGGTGTTCGCCATGGGGAATGAATGCGGTCCGCGGCATCGTTTTATACTCGAGTCTATTTCGAAAATGTGTTCTCGCGGGGGCAGGGGATACGGATGAGGCGAGGTAGGGGGGGAGGGAGGTGGGGGTGGGGTGGGGGTGGGGGTTGGGGGGTGGGGGTGTTTCCGCCACGAAGAACACGTATGGGTCGCGTTCAAACACACAGTCTAGCTCACATCATTATCACACACTATTTTGTTTCCAGGAAAGCCCGTTCAAGGGCGGTCAAGATCGGAATGTCGACGACCAGCGTTTAGTTAAAGCATAAAATGGAAAAATGGCTTTAAAATGCATAGATCCTCATAAGCTCCCGCAGGCTGCGGAAGTTCATGAGGATCTATGTTTCTTGCTGGAGTCTTTTAAGGTTCTTATTTCTTGAGTGGGGAGTGTTATGTGACAAATTCTTAATAGGTAATAGGTATAAACCCCACATAATCTACATTACAGATTAGGAGATAGATCAACCATTTTTAGTCCAAGGGTGGCCTGAGGCGCCAAGCTATTCTTGCACCTCCCGTCAACTATCATAGTCACATTATTTCAAGCAATCGTGTATACGGATAAGGTTGAATAATTCAAATAATACCTGATTTTGTCCGGACAGCTTCTAGGCGACGTCGACTGAAGCGGACAACAATGACATGTGACAAAATGTGCCTTTAGTCTTATCACTGCCCAGAAAATTGAACACCTACAAACTGCAAGAGGTATAGATCCTCAAGAGCCCCCGCAGTTGCCTCTATACCTCTTGCTGATAGCGTTCCTTTGACAGCAGGGGATCTTTGACAGCAGGGGATATTTGACAGCAGGGGATCTTTGACAGCAGGGGATACTTGCTTTGACAGCAGGGGATCTTTGACAGCAGGGGATCTTTGACAGCAGGGGATCTTTGACAGCAGGGGATCTTTATCTTTGATAGCAGGGGATCTTTATCTTTGACAGCAGGGGATCTTCGACAGCAGGGGATCTTTGACAGCAGGGGATCTTTATCTTTGACAGCAGGGGATCTTTGACAGCAGGGGATCTTTGGCAGCAGGGGATCTTTGACAGCAGGGGATATTTGACAGCAGGGGATCTTTGACAGCAGGGGATACTTGCTTTGACAGCAGGGGATCTTTGACAGCATGGGATCTTTGACAGCAGGGGATCTTTGACAGCAGGGGATCTTTATCTTTGATAGCAGGGGATCTTTATCTTTGACAGCAGGGGATCTTCAACAGCAGGGGATCTTTGACAGCAGGGGATCTTTATCTTTGACAGCAGGGGATCTTTGACAGCAGGGGATCTTTGACAGCAGGGGATCTTTGACAGCAAGGGATTTTGACAGCAGGGGATCTTTATCTTTAACAGCAGGGGATCTTTGACAGCAGGGGATCTTTATCTTTGACAGCAAGGGATCTTTGACAGCAGGGATCTTGGACAGCAGGGGATCTTTATCTTTGACAGGAAGGGGTCTTTGACAGCAGGGGATCTTTGACAGCAGGGGATCTTTGACAGCAGGGGATCTTTGATAGCAGGGGATCTTTGACAGCAGGGGATCTTTGACAGCAGAGGATCTTTGACAGCAGGGGATCTTTGACAGCAGGGGATCTTTATCTTTGACAGCAGGGGATCTTTGACAGCAGGGGATCTTTGACAGCAGGGGATCTTTGACAGCAGGGGATCTTTATCTTTGACAGCAGGGATCTTTGACAGCAGGGGATCTTTGACAGCAGGGGATCTTTGACAGCAAGGGATCTTTATCTTTGACTTCAGGGGATCTTTGACAGCAGGGGATCTTTGACAGCATGGGATCTTTATCTTTAACAGCAGGGTATCTTTGACAGCAGAGGATCTTTGACAGCAGGGGATCTTTATCTTTGACAGCAAGGGATCTTTGGCAGCAGGGATCTTGGACAGCAGGGGATCTTTATCTTTGACAGCAAGGGGTCTTTGACAGCAGGGGATCTTTGACAGCAGGGGATCTTTGACAGCAGGGGATTTTTATCTTTAACAGCAGGGGAATTTTGACAGCAGGGGATCTTTGACAGCAAGGGATCTTTATCTTTGACAGCAAGGATCTTTGACAGAAGGGGATCTTGGACAGCAGGGGATCTTTATCTTTGACAGCAAGGGGTCTTTGACAGCAGGGGATCTTTGACAGCAGGGGATTTTTATCTTTAACAGCAGGGGATCTTTGACAGCAGGGATCTGACAGCAGGGGATCTTTGACAGCAGGGGATCTTTGATAAGCAAGGGATTTTTTAAAATCTTTGACAGCAGGGGATCTTTGACAGCAGGGATCTTTATCTGACAGCAGGGGATCTTTGACAGCAGGGGATTTTTGACAGAAGGAGATCTTTATCTTTGACAGCAGGGGATCTTTGACAGCAGGGGATCTTTGACAGCAGGAAATCTTTGACAGCAGGGGATCTGTATCGTTGACAGCAGGGGATCTTTGACAGCAGGGGATCTTTATCTTTGACAGCAGGTGATCTTTGACGCTGAATTAAGTAAGATTTCAAAAACACAATCTGCGTCCACTGGCAGTGAAGGGGTTACATCCGGATAACGCATATGTTGAAGGGACGCTGACATTTGACTGTCTGGGTTCCAATAGTCCAGTAACAATGCAACTTATTGTGGTGATGCAGAATGAGATACAAAATAGATACAACTTCAAACGAAATTGGAGATTTTTTTGGTGTGATTTGTCGGTTTGTCGGTAGCTCTCAATTTTGGGGCGTACTATAAATATACGGCAATGTAGGGAAGGGAGAGGAGGGTGGGTGGGTGGGGGGGGGGGGGTGGGGGGCGGGGCTCAGTCGTATGCGGTAGCGATCGCCGAGTATTTGTCAGTGTATTTGAGCTTTTATCCGTGTGTGTGTGTGTGTGTGTGTGTGTGTGTGTTTGTGTGTGTGCGCGCGCTTGTGTACGTGTGTGTTTGTGTGAGTCTCTGTGTGTGTACCCGTTAAAATGTGTTAACAACAGAAGTAAAAATGACAGCTTTTCAAACGAAACAACAAATTTCATCTGGTATGTATGTTACAAAGAAAGAAACAAACAAACAAACAAACGACGGACTGAAAATGAGTAGACGAACAAACAAATGAACGAACGGACGGACGGATGGGCGGATGAATGAATGAATGAATGAATGAATGAATGAATGAATGAATGAATGAATGAATGAATGAAACAACATAACTCACAGAATACGATCATTCCCATGACAAACAGGAAAAACTGATCCATGTTTTCTGTCAGGTTCTTGTATTGTTCCATCGTAACTTTCTCCATCGTTCCGTTCTCCATCGTGGTCATCTTGTCTGCTCTGCCTGTGGATGCCTTTCCCTCCCGGCGTGTTGTCGACTGCTTGTCTTGGGTTTAAACAATGATTTCAGTGTCACTCAACAACCCAGGCAGTGCAAGAAACTCCAGCGATCGCCGCCGGCTTACTCTTTTATTCTACTGCTAACGTTTTACTTTTCTAATTTGTTTACTGTACTGTCTTGTCGTCGAGAACGACATGCAAGTTTGTTGATTTAGCTGGAGATCCAGGAGCGAGCTTAGTCTTGCACCAGCCACTAAGCACGGTGCGCCGCTATAGCGGCGCACCTTGCTTAGTGGCTGATGCAGGACTAAGCTCGCTCATGCAACTGGCCCCAGAACAGGAACTGCTCGCCACCAACTGTATCCGGCCACGAATTATACGTCACTCTTCAGGTGTGATCTGTTTACACAACATTTTTTAAAAAAAAGCATGTAATACATTTGTTCATATCCGGCTGGTACATGACTGAAAAAAAATATTTTTTTGACTCGGAATCAAATACTGAGACATTTGATTCCGAGTCAGATTGTTCTTTCAGTCAAGTATCGGCCAGAATCGGAAAATTTCTCCGGGCAATCTCTTGGCTTGACTTCGCGAACGAAGATTTTATAGGAGTTGCCCATGACGTCTGCAGGCTTGTTCGTGGCTGCGGAGGCCAATCCGAGACAGGCAGGTTCGACCGCAGTGGCTGCAGGAGAAGGTATGGCCAGGGTTCTGAGCTGCGGCATCTCTGTTTTTTTCTCCTGAGCCGCTTGTCCTTAAGGCTAGCTCTGTGAGAGTCCTCAAAGGAGACAGCTGCCTTGTAAATGGTGGAGCGCCAGGTGTCACGGTCCGCAGCAAGCGAAGACCACTGGTGGTGGTCGATTTGGCAGGCACTAAGTGACTTCTTGAGACAGTCTTTGTATCTCTTCTTTGGTGCCCCTCTGTCACGGTGTCCAGTAGCAAGCTCGCCGAACAGGGTGATCTTTGGTAGGCGATGATCCTCCATCCTGGAGACATGCCCCGCCCAGCGGAGCTGTGTCCGCAGCAGCAAAGCCTCGATGCTCACAGTTTCAGCCTGATCAAGGACCTCGACGTTGGTGACATAGTCACTCCAGTGAATGCCCAGGATGGTACGCAGGCAGCGCTGGTGGAAGCGTTCGAGGAGTCGTAGTTGGCTGCGGTAGAGGGCCCAGGACTCGGAACCATACAGCAGGGTGGTGAGGACCACAGCTCTGTACACGCTGATCTTGGTGCCTGTTTTCAGCTGTTGATTGTGCCACACCCGCTTGAAAAGTCGCCCGAAAGCGCTGTTCGCTTTTGCCAGCCTGCTGTCAAGCTCCTTGTCCAGCTTGGCGTCCGACGTGATAATGCAGCCAAGGTAAGTAAACTGGTGCACTGACTTTAGTTCAGACTCGCCAATGGTTATGTGAGGAGGGCGATACACTGTCTTGGGTGCCGGCTGATGGAGGACCTCTGTCTTTTTCAGACTGACCTCGAGTCCAAAGAGCTGGGCAGCATCTGCGAAGCAAGACGTGATGCGCTGCAGGGCTCTCTCTGTGTGTGCAACGAGGGCAGCATCATCAGCAAAAAGCAGCTCGCGAATCAGTTGGTCTAGGGTTTTCGTGTGGGCCTGCAGTCGTCTGAGGTTGAACAGGCTGCCATCGAGACGATACCTGATGTACACTGCATCGTCATCATCTCCGGGCAATAACAAGATGGGATGAACCATAACCCACAAAGTCCCTTCTATATAAGAGCTGTCCTCGCTGTCAATGGTCTCTACCTTTTGTCTTTGACCTGATTCTGATGTTGAATTATCTCCTATTGAAAAAGTCTCGCATATCTGCCAATGCGTCAGTGAGTTCTATAAGGGGCGCAGGACATACGCGTCATTGATTTGTCAAACGTCATTTGTCATGACGTAAGTTTTAGTTTTTACGTAAATTTATATTTTACGTGATATGAGTTTCACTTTCGCTTCATAGGCTTGAGAAAATGGTGACAAAACTATAACTTCACAGTACAATTTCAGTCTTGCTATAATTTGTGCGAAAGCAGGTTGACTTTACCTAGCTACATGATATACTAAGTAGGCGGGTCATCTGCATGCTCTTCTTAAAGCGCGTCGATGTGTGTGTGCGTGCATGCGCGCGCGCTCCAAACATCTCCAAGAGGCATAGACTGTGTCCGGAGGCGCCTGGAGGGCGCATGAGGATCTATTTCTCCTGGAGATGCGCGCATGTTTTTGTGAGAGAGAGAGAGAGAGAGAGAGAGAGAGAGAGAGAGAGAGAGAGAGAGAGAGAGAGAGAGAGAATGACGTCATATTTAGAGTATTATCAGCGCCGGATCAATCAGCTTTCAAGGGGGCGGGGGGGGGGGGGGGTGGAGGGTGGTGGTGGTGGTCAACGACAATGTAAAAACTGTACACTGTTGTAATTGTGACGGTACAGTGGAAAGAGGGGGTGGGGGTGGGGTAGGGGGTGCTGCAATAACATTAAAGACCCCCCCCCCCTCCTTCTCGGCCCATGTTGTGGACTGGCAGTGAATGATTTATTTTTTTAAGCCGAGGGGGAGGTGGGGGGGGGAGGGTGCTGTAGTACCAAAGCCCCCCCCCCTCTGGATCCGTCCTTGATTATGTCAGTGTCTGCGTGGTGACGGAGTTGCTTCTTTGACGTCACCGCCACTGTCTGACTTTCGGTAAAAGTAAAGGGTTTTTGGTGTTTTAATTCTTTTCTAAAAGAATTAATTTTTACTAAAGAAGTTGAAAGGATACAAAGCTGGCTAACGAACTCATCCAATGTCTTTCACCAAACTAGCTATATGACAAAATAAAGACTGTATTACAATTCTGGAGTAAATATGACAAAAATTACGGTCTCTAATTTGGGTCGACTGACTTCCTATAAACGGTTGTTTATTCTTCAATGAGACATGCAATTGACAATATGCTCGGATGCTCTCTTAGCCACCCACTTAAGAACGTATTTCGCCACGTTTCAAGCTTGTGTATACAGAAGTTTTGGAGATTCTCTTGTTTACATACATACGCACACACATACGCACATACATCCATATGCACGCACATACGCCGCTTCGCGCCAAATGTACGTTCAGCAGCGAGGTTAGCGTAACTAGACATGACCTAATTTTTATCTTGTTACTTCAGTTGTTAGAGGTTTAGCCTACCCACCTTTGACATCCACCGCGACCCGTCCTAAAAAGTCCCTTCTATAAATATAAATGTTTGGCACCCTAGTGTCTCGGAAGACAATGGAGTACTATGCTCTTGCTGGGTCAGTCATTAAGAGTGACCTCTCCAGGGCGCAAGCCTGGGCGAAGTGTATGGGGATCCTGGGATGCCCAGTCGTCAAGATTCCCCTCTCGGCCTCGCTGATGTAGTCCAAAGGAATGCAAAGCAGTACGTTTGGCACCAGTTTGGCTGCAGGAGCTGCCAGAACAGTGCCGTGAATACAGACAGCTGTCTGCCTTCGGGGCTCCACTCCTGATTTGAAGGGTTTACTCACCCACATTTGGCCGTTGGATCCAACCTGATCTCCTCCGTCCTCTAGCCGTTGGCTGTCAGAAACAGCTCATCTGCCTAGTGGTGCAATGTGAGCACCACCCCCTCACGTGGTTTAGCCTATCAGCTGAGGTGGTTTGCCAGGGTGTGGCGCTTGGAGCCAGCACGTGAGACTCAGTTAAGGAGATGGATGAGGACCAGTGATGCCCGTCCGTCCTATGTAGGACGCAGCTGCCGAACAGCAACGGCACTACCTCTATCCAGAGCCACCTACACCCCATAAAATAAATAGAAGGGACTTAAAAACCTGCCTTGTTTTGCCGTTCTGTGTGACAGTTTTAAGCCGTTTCGGGTCTTCACGGCCCGCCATAAAGTCCCTTCTATAAATATGCTGCGAAAGTGTGCGCGTAACTCGAACCCCAGAAGTCCCACTGTCAGGGCTGACTGTCGCACGAGGCCTAGTTATGTTCCTGAGGGTCGCGGCCGGTTTGGTGTTATCGCAAACAGACGACCGAACGTACTATCCCGTGAGAAGTTCCGGTTCAACTAGTTGAGCCGCGAACTGGTGTGCGTCCTACAAAACCTGACCTCGGTGCTTTCGTCGAACTGTGGAGCCAAGCTCCACCCCGAAGTTCAAGTTCTTCCAGTAAACAACACAGACTGCACTGTACTCGCTACTCAACTATTAACTCATTCAGCCCCGACACACCACAGCAAGACATGGATCGAGTGTGATAGTTCAATGGTGGTGCCAGAATAGCTTGGCGCCCATAGGCGGATCTGGGGGAAGGGGTTCAAGGGTTCCACTCCCCCCCCCCCCCCCTAGACTCAATTTCTTTAAAAATGCTATAACAAAGTCACCTTTTGACTTTTTCGGGGTGAGTGTTTGGAACCAAGGTCTAGCGTCGGGGAGGCCTTTAGTGTAACTGTTGACTGTCCATGCCGAACAAAACATTGGATCCCCCCCCCCTCGAGGTAACTGATCCGCCCCTGATTACGCTCATCCGTCTCCAGAAGTGTAATACAGTCTTCAGAGGCCGGCAACTTCAAAATTTTGGCATTTGGGACCTGGGGCAGAATGTTCAAACGAGTGGTAGAGGTACAACCATACATGTTTGAGGGCCATCCCCGGCTGCCAAAATACTGTCAACAATACATTGTCTTTAATTCAACTAATCGCATGCTCAAGTAGCATAGATTCTCATGAGCCACTCAAGTCGCAGGGACTCATGATAATCAAGGCTAAGCCACTTGCCGACGGAGATTGGAGACTGTGCAACCAGAACAGTTCGTTGAAAATCACCGCTGAACCACGTATATATTAGTACAGGTGGTCATGCATGAGTTCCCTGACGATTGCTATTCTTACGTGCAGGCGGCGTTGGTCACAGGTAACTGCACAGATGTCGATACTGTCGACAGTCCCGTCTAGATACCTGACAGTCCAGGTTGTAAAAGCTAGGATGTAAATAACTGTTACAAGAAACAGCAAGGATTTCTGAGATATGCCAGTATGGGACACTGTTCAAAGAAACGTACAGCAATCATCAATAACAACAACAACAACAACATCATCAACAACAGCACTTACAAAAAGGAGAGATTTGCTTGGATTAAACATTATGCACGCGACAAAACTATCTCATGGCGAGCGAAACGTGACAAACAACAGGCGTTTTAAAGAAAAAACGCAGAATACAAAACGACAGACCAGCAAACACGCACAGCCTAATACGACCAATAAAAACAACGTCAGCTATTTCAAACCGAAACTAAGACATTTTATATCACTCATTCAGCCCGACGCACGTATTTCCCAAAATTTGGAGGCGTCAACTAACGACTATGCACCTGTTGCAGGAGATGGATCGACCATGATGATCAAGGGCAGTGCCAGTGAGCTTGACGCCGACAGGCGCCAAGCTAATCTGGCACTACCCTTGAATTATCATGGTCGACCCATCTCCTGCTGTAATGCGTCAGGGCTGAATGGTTTTACTCTGTATTTTAGAACTTCAAACTAATTCTGCAGCGCCACACACCCCCAATCCGACAAATTCCCACAGGTAACTGATTTGCGTTCTGTTCAAATTTTGTGTAAATATGTTGCCCCAGACGAGGTCACAGTCAAATAATTGTTGTCATTGCGTGCTGGTGCTGGTCTGTAGTTTTCGGCCTTACGGAAGATGGAAAAGGGGGCGGGAGGCGGGGCGGGGTGGGGGGTGGGAGGGAGGGAAACAAGGAAGACAATAAGAATGTGGCTGAATTAACGTAACGGCAACGTGCACACAAATGAATAAATGAAGGAATGATGAGCGGACGCGGGCGGGCGGGCGGACGGACGGACGGACAGCCGGATGGATGGATGGATGGACGGAGAAGCGACTGGTGATCGGTTAGTCGATCAGTCAGCCAGTCATGTGTTGAGTCAGTCAGTCAGTCAACCAATCAATCAATGTGTTCACATTCCCTTTCTCTAACAACCCTCTATCGATACTATCGTGTGTGTGTGTGTGTGTGTGTGTGTGTGTGTGTGTGTGTGTGTGTGTGTGTGTGTGTGGGTGGGTGTGTGTGTGTGTGTGTGTGTGTGTGTGTGTTACCCTTTATGCCGGTCCGGTTGCAACACTCTGATTTTACGCGAAAACACAGCAAATTAGCAAATACATCCTGTTCAGTAGTAACATATGGTCGGGTGATCAGTATGTACGTCATGTGACGTGGCTGGCCAGTTACACAACGATATGCAACTTAAGGCCTGTGTCATGTGCAAGGTGTGTTCAGGGACATAAGCACCCTGTCACAACAGGGCCATCACTCCAACCAAGGAGTGACGGCTTACAGGATGAGGCGTGACCTCTATACGTTATCAGTAATCTCCCTCTACAGATCGTCTCTCCATGAAATGTAGCCATCATAGACTGCACTTTCCCACCAGTGACGCCTGTCACAAACAAGAGAAATGACTTATATATTAGACACCAGGTTTAACGTGCACCGGGTTTAACGTGAAAACGCAGTTTCATTTCTTAGCTTTTCGATCAACTCACCCACCTACGACTCTACCCCTGGAAACCGCCCCCCCCCCCCCCCCCCCCCCATGTCAACAACAAAAAAGCACCATGCTCTGACGTTTATGACAAGACATTAAATTTTGAAGATTTTTTTTTAAAATACTTGAAATGACACTGCTCTGTTCTAAGGACAACCGCTCTCCGTTTGCTCGTAATAGACGTTGTACGGAAATAAGAACAGGTTAAAATTGCATGTTTCGCATGTTTGTCCGGGCTTTTAATCCACTGTTTTCGTCGTAACACCTACAATTCTATTGCACATAAAGAGCACATCCAAGACCCGTTTGCTGCACGACATACACATCGCGAGATATGGCCTCGAGACTATGTTACTCTGGCTCAAGGGTCGTGCCTAAAAGCGCCTATTATCGGCAATTATTGACGTACGAAGCGAAAAAGACCGACACTAACCCCCCCCCCCCCCCCCCCCGTTCCCCGGGTATTAGGTTACAACTTTTGATGCTGGAAAAGTATTTGTGAGCGGCATTTATGACCAAATAATTACAGTGGCAGACTAAAATTGATACTGTCGGCATTTACCGTATGCTTTTATCTGAATAGCTTTCCTTTCTTCTAGACTCCCCCCCCCCCCTCCTCCCCACGCCCGACCTGCCCCTCGTCATTTCAGATGTTTTTTAAAAATACTTTTAACCCTTTTCATCCTGATACACTCCTGCTTGAAATTAATTTGACTATGATAGTTCAAGGGTGGTGCCAGTGTAGCCTTCGTGGGACCGTGCCAATAAGCAAATTTTTAAGAGCGTCAGGATGTTATGGATTAATGGTGTTTCCCCCTTCCACCCCGCCCCCCCCCCCCCCACCCAACATAGACACTTTGCCCACTGCATTACGTCGACGTAGGTTCTTGACCCCTTCACTGACCGTGTCCTTGATCTATGTCTACGACTGTTTTTTTTATGAAAACCGTCAAGACTACAGTGGTCTAACAATGACACACAAAACTAGATTTGTATCATGTGTATAGGTCTAGAAATGCTTATTACGTATTTAGTCTTAGAGCGTGCAGTGGCACACAGTTTAACCCATATCAACCCCCACGGCCATAGTTCCCAAATGTTTGAGGTGTCATCTAAAGGCTATGTGCCAGTTGTAGGAGATGAATTGATCATGATAATTCAAGGGCAGTGCCAGATGAGCTTGGCGCCTGAAGGCGCCAAGCTCATCTGGCACTACCCTTGAATTATCATGTTCTATCCATCTCCTACTACAGGGCTTCGGGGCTAAATGGGTTAACATTGCTCTACTGATACAAGAGTGAAACCCGTTTGTTTATATCTTCAGTTAATTACTATGTCCAAGGTTGTCACTGACAAGAGAGTTTGAGAGAGACCGTCTGGGCACAGAGAGAGAGAGAGAGAGAGAGAGAGAGAGAGAGAGAGAGAGAGAGAGAGAGAGAGAGAGAGAGAGAGAGAGAGAGAGAGAGAGAGAGAGAGAGAGAGAGAGAGAGAGAGAGAGAGAGAGAGAGAGAGATGATGATGAATCTTTATTTATTCAGGATAAAGCTATTAGGCAACTCAATGCCTGTCTTACAAGCTGTCCTGGAAACAAACAACATAACAGGAAAATAAACATAGCATGCAAATAATAACAATAATAATAATAATAAGAAGAAAAACTACGGAAAAAAAAAAAACAAACACAATAGGTGAATCAATGAAAGGGGAAAAAAAAAAAAAAAAAAAAAAAAAGTCGTATTGGAGAAGTAGTAACTGCCACCAACACAAAAGTAAGAGAAATAAATGAGTGCATAGCATTAATATTATACTCAGCTAAGACAGTGTCAAAGAATCAGCAGCATCAAGAGCATATAGCGACACCGACAAGACCAAGGATTATCAGTTTACAAATGTAAGGAGAAAGAGAAAATACTTGACTTTCACGTGTTATCAACAACAATACTCTTATATTGCAAACTGTGAAGTCAGGCTGAATGGAAGTGCGTTCGCAAAGCTCGTTTAAAATGGGTTTTACCTGAACATGATTTAATGTTCAATGGCAATGAGTTCCAGACAAAACTGCCCGAAAATAGAAGGCTTGACTTGTAGAGATCTATCCTGGGTCGGGGTAAATGAAGCAAGCCATGTCTCGTGTGTAGCTGATGCCTAGGGCTGAAGTTAAATAGCGCGCACAGATACTCGGGGACTTGATAATGAAATATTTTGTGCATGAGGACGCATTTGTTAAATTTGAGTTGTTCCTTCAGTGGAAGCAGGCCAAGAGATTTTATCTTTTGGTCTGTGGAAGTAGGGTGTGGAATAATTATTTTAACTGAACGACGATATAGCGAGTTGACTTTTTTAATATGACGTTCGCTGCATTCGTCCCACAAAGAGGACGCATAGTCACAGTGGCTCTTAATGTGCGCGTGAAAAAACAATGTACAGCACTTTGTACTAAGAATATGTCTAAGTTTAGAGAGCAGAAATACATTTCTGGACAAGGTTTTGCACAAACTGTCAATATGCGACGACCAATTGAGCTGGTCGTCAAGTACAACTCCCAGTAGGCGGTGCTTGGATACCTGTTGGATAGGTTTATCACCAAGTGAAAGTATCAAAGGGGCAGGACGTAGCTGATGCTTTTGGCGGGTTGTTATCAACATGCTTTTGGTTTTAGAAGTACTGAGGAGCATGCGATTATGCGTACACCAATCTAACACTTCATCAAGACTTTGCTGGAGGATACAATTTAGCGTCATGAGACGATCGTCTGATGTATGCAGCGTGGAATCGTCAGCAAAGAGTTCGCATTTTACCGTAGGATTTGAGATGGAAAGAGGCAGGTCATTGATGAATAAAGAAAATAAAAGAGGCCCTAGGATAGAACCTTGGGGAACACCGTGCCTCACTATACCTTCTTTCGAATACCTTCCGTTCGAGTACACCTTCTGTCGGCGGCAACTTAGGTAGGATGAGAAAAACGCAATAGAGTTCAAATCAAACTTATACACTGAAAGTTTCTTTAAAAGAATGTTGTGATCGACTAAATCAAATGCTTTGGTTAGGTCCAGAAAAACTGCACCATTTAATTTGGAATTATTGATTGATGAGAGCCAAGAGTCAACGATGTGAACGAGTGCAGTATGGCACGAGTGTTTAGGTCGAAAACCGGACTGAAGAGATAGGAGTAGGCGTTGATTCTCCAAGAATTGGAGTAGGTGCTTGTGAATGTGTCTTTCAATTGGCTTCGATAATATTGATAACACTGAAATAGGACGGAAATCGTTTGGACTTTTGGGATCTTTACATTTGGGAATGGGGACAACTTTAGCATCTTTCATGGCATCTGGAAAAATACCTTGGGTGATAGAAAGGTTGAATATAAATGTCAAGGAGTCAGCTGTGTATGGAAGTGACAATTTCAGTACCATGTTATTTATTCCATCCAGGCCACACGATTTACTGGTTAGAGTAGAAATATACTTACCAACTTCAAACACTGTCATAAGAGGTATGGAGAAGGACGCACCTGCTGCAGACTCACAGTGTGTGCGCAGTTTAGCAGAACAACTGTAACTATCACTGCAAGTGGGAAAAGACTGTACAAGGGACTCAGCGATATTTAAAAAAATGGGAATTGAAGTCGTCTGGATCCATGCCTAGAGATGTAGCAGCAGGGATGGAACTTTTCCGCTTAGTAAACAAATTGATTGCATTCCAGACACTTCGGGTATCTTTACCCTCTGCGATAACTTTTTCCGCAAGCGTTTTCTGTGCTTTTCTAACTAAGGATTTTACAAAATTACGTTGTTTTTTAAAATCTGCAAATTTTTTCTGCCGTTTTAAGTCATCTCTTATTTTCATCGCATGAATAATGTCCTTTGACAACCAAGGCGGAAGGGTAGGGTTTTTAATTCGTTTAGTCCTGAGTGGGGCATGTTTATCTAGGACCCAAAGAAACAGCTTGTACCAAAGCGTTAGGGCTTCATTGGGATCATTAGTGTTATAAATAAGGTGAAAGGGCATGTTCGATAGGTCTCGAAGAAAGTCATCAGTGTTGAATTTTTTGTAAGACCTGTAGGTGATAGTAGTGTGTTGTTTGTGCTGGGGTTTATCACGTTTAACTGAAAGATGAAAACAAGTAGGAAAATGATCACTAATGGCTACATTTGGCACATGGACGTTCTTGACAGCAGATACATGTGTAGTGTAGATGTGGTCAATCAATGTGGCGGATGACAAAGAAACTCGTGTGGGAGACCGAACCATCTGTTGCAGGCCAAATAATGAGGTGGTGTAATTCCACGCCGCATGACCAGTCGTGAGAAGGTCAATATTAAAATCGCCTAGAAGGTGTATGTCTTTGTTGTTACGTAATTGCACCTTATCCATCATGGTAACAAAATCATCATACCATGAAAATGTTGCTGAAGGGGTGCGATAAATAAAACCGATAAGTGTGGGGGAAGATTTATCGCATTTCAATTCAAGGAATAAACTTTCCACGTGACTAGACTCTAAATCCATACGGCGGGTAACGTATTGGCGGATAGAGTTATGAAGGTAGACAGCTATACCTGTATGACCAGCAGATGATGCATCTCTACGGAATATAGTATAATTATGAATGGAGATCGAGTCGTCACTAATATGTTCTCTGAGTCTAGACTCCGTAAATCCAAATACATGAAAGGGTTGGGGTTGTGAAAGTAAAACAGTGGCGTCGGGCACTTTGTTGTATAAATGATAGATGTTAAGATGCCCTATTCGTAAATCTTGCTTTTGCAGCGAACACTGGGGTACAGTTGGGCTACAGGCAGGCATGATGAATGAACACGTTAGCGGATAAATGTGTACGAAATTCAAATAAGAACAAATGAATGCGTATGAACGCTAACAAAGTTAAACAAAATACAGGAGAAACTACAGAGCTGAAATTTAAGCTCTGTCACTGTCTCTGTAGGCAACGTCACTCCCCACGTCGGGGAAATAAAGTTTTGATACGTTCTGTAGGCAAATGAGTCACTGATAATATACCGTATCTGCGATACAAATACCGGCTCCTTAGCGTCACGTCCCGCGTAGGGGAAATAATGTATCGTGACGTTCTGAAAAGCGAATGAAATGAGTCACTGATCGTAGACCGTATAATATACGATAAAGACATAGGCTCTTTCGCTATAACAAGAAGAGTCTATTACCTCAGTTTTGAAAGAAAAGGAAAATGCAGGAAGATAATGATCGTCACACACTATACACAGAAGCAAATTCGGTGCACGAAATAAATCCAAAAGGCTAATCAATTAATACGCTATAGATTCAATGTCGGACACTAAACAGTTTGCCAGATTGTTAGATTCAGACGTCAGAAAATGATCACGGTGTGATGCTCCATCTACTGAGTGTGGGCAATATATGAGAGTGAAGGTGGGTGCCACACTGGGTGGCTCCGTCGACTCACAGCAGAGAAGCGAGGGAGACAACACATGGACTGATAAATACGACAATTACACATCATAGTACGCCGCGCAGGTTGTCTCCGTCGATACGCCAGAACGAATCGAGGGAGACAGTGAGCGTGGGTTGAGAATGTCACTGTACTCAGGCAAGGGATGATGAGTAGACCACACTGTTTGTCCCCATCGATCCACCGATGAGAATCGAGGAAGGCAACCAGGGTGGGTTCACACTACAATGCACTCAGACGAGGGTCTCATAATGCGCGCCCTGATATTCTGGACAGGTGATGTAGGAAACACGCTGCGAGGTCATTGACTGGGGATAATGTGGGGTGGGGAGGAGGGGAACGTTATAGCTGAGTTCATTGGGCAGGTGACCGTTACGGTGCAAGCCTCCTAGAGGCGCCACGGGGGGTCCGTATTGCAGGGGGTCGTCACACAGAGTTGGCCGCAGTCCAGGCTGGTGGGCAAAGCTAGACCGCACAGAGGGCAGGGTTGCACGAGCAGTGGACCTAAGGTTGAAAGCAAGTCGCAAGGCCCCCTCAGTGCTTGGATGGAAATTATCATACTGTCTGTAGAGCAGTTTACGTGGGGCCCCACCACGAGACAGAAACACTGGCACGTTGTCAATGTACAGAGCCCTCGCCTGATCACACGCCGCCATCAGGTTCCTGTTGGAAGGTATGATGGCATTGTTGGCGGGGTGTCGACCAAAAGCAGGCAGGACAGACGACATTTTGACGGCGGCGCATGGAAACTTAATTTTGACTAGTGTGAGGAGTTTGGCCCAGGTGTCCACACTGATCACTTGTCGGCGTTTGCATGTGTTGATGCCGACATGCAGCACGGCTAAAACAATGTGCGGTGCAGGAGGCTGCATGTCGAGCCACGCCATCAAATCAGCAATGGACATCCCCGGCACGCAGATCTTCTGCAGAGGTACAGTCGGTGATACAATCCTGCTACCCACTTCTCACAAGATTGAATCACCTATTAGCACAGCAGGGACCCCAGGCCAAATCCTCTCTTTGGTCAAGACGTCGGCGGGGAAGGGGTGATCCTGATGTTGACTCTGATTGGGGCGGCACGTGTTGCGTAGCGACCCCGTGCCTGTGTCTTCGGCCTGGTCGTTCTTGTTGCCGTCAACAGAGAGGGCAGCAAAGCGATTGGACACAGGCACGGCGCCGGCGACTACAACGTCACGGTATGAGGCTCGGCCAGTGTTGTGTGCGGGCTGGCTCGGCGAGGGAGTGGAAGGGGTGAGGCCGAAGTTTTCAATGGATAAGGGGGAAGCCATACCAACTGAGCGAATCTTGGCAAGGTTGGTGGCAGGCGGGGAATGGTCCGCGGGAACGGACCGTCGGGGCTGAGATGAGGCTAGGGATGGGCCAGGCTTGGTTGACAACAGAGTGCAACCCGTATGTGTATCTGTAATCTGCTTCGTGGTAGGCGGGGAAGTGATGCGCAGGGAAGTGAAGATTTTGTTGTGGTCACCAAGCTGAGACCTGAGTTTTTTGTTTTCAGCCTCCAGTGACTTGACACGACAACTAAGCTGTTCAAGCTGCTGCTGGAAATCGGCCTTGATGTCTCGAATCTCAATCCGGACCAGCTCTCTCACCTCCTTCTGTAAATCATAAACTGCACACATGGCCGTGTCGTGCTGAGAGCTGATCGCAGCACCGAGACTATCAACAACACGGCCGAGTTCCGTTAGCTTCTTGGCCGTGTCAGCTTGGAGCCTGGAAGTTGACGGTTGCAAGGCAGAACCGGCGTCGGGGAGAGGGGGGCAACCGCCCGGGCTGTCACAGTGGTAACTGGCCGCAGATGGGGTGGCGTCACAGGAACAGCCACTGTGGTCCAAGCTGGCTGAAGCAACATCGGCACCGCCAGTCACGCTGATTGAGTCTGCACTGTCAGTCATATCAGTGGCGCTGTCTTGGACATGATCGTTATTGGCACTTCCTTCTACCTGCTCAAGACCTACACCGACCGTGTCCGTTGCGCCAGTGTTAGTGAGCTGTGAGCACATAGTGGCGCATGGTGGCAGTGCTCGTTGATCAGGCGATACACCAGACATGCGATAAGTGGGGAGGAGTAGGTTCACGGCTGACCTCAGTTTGTCGAATTCCTCTTGCACCCAGTCCACACACGCCTTCCCCTGAACTAGAATTGTGCCCGTGGTATAGTAGATGGAGATTTTCAATAGTTTATTTCCATCTAGCGAGAGATCAAGCACAGATTTAAAAAGCTCAGGAGGAAGGTCAATGGCCAGGGGGTGGTTGAGGGAGAGCGTCTTAGTGTGGTCTTTTTGGAAGTCAGCCCATGTAGAAGAAAGCTCAGGGGGTTTGTATGCAAACTGGTATCGTTCTCTTAAAGCATGCCTCCACACCGGCAAGTTAAGACCATTCGTTTCAAAAGTGATCTGATGCCAGTCTTTTGATTTCTTAACTTTTTCCAAGTCAATGGAGCATTTGGCTTTGATAGATCTCGTGTTAGGGGGCATGGCTAAAGTTTAGTGTCCTTCACTGGAGTGAACTAGTCCGCCAGCTTGCTAACACGAACACACTGGACAGTCATGGATGCATTGGCAGGGAGCTGTAGAAATGGTACCACAGTGCAAGGAAGTAGTAATATGCCAGTATGATACCAGTGCGATATAGGGATAGAGGTTTTCTTGCGAGCGGGAGGCAAGTGATCGACGTCAGCGCTCATGTTCCAAGTGACGCACTGGGTACTCAAGTTCCATATGACGCGTCAGCCGCTCTAGTTCCACAGAACGCGTGACGCAAATGTACACAATCATTGAATCAATGTTATCAATGCCAAAAGTAAATTTTCAGTTTGTTGACAAAGAATTTTGAAATAATGATTACACGCTCACCTGGAAAAAGCAGAGCTAAGTCAGAAGAATCACGAACACACACAAAGTCAAGTCAGGAAACCCAACAGACCCGTTGAAGTACTCCGATGTTGGGCAGAGACGAATACCGCGGAATGAAAAACGGTATCAGGAGGATCACCGACCAACTCGAAGTAACAGTTCCTGAAGGAACGTGAGTTTTTCCAAGCAAGCAAGCAAACAAGCACTGATGAAAACACTCACAACAATTAATCCAGGAATTCGAAAACACACTTGGTGCAGTGATGCACTCAAGGTGAGTGTAGGTTAACGAACGAGAGAGAGAGAGAGAGACACAACTGGGCACTATCCAATGCGCAAAAGGCCATCGGCGGCGGGCGGCTCGATGTCGGCCCGATGGCCTTTGCAACTGAATTGGGCACATGATATGGTCTGTCTTGTTTGAACAAACATCCACACTCTTAATTACTAAATATTCAAATAAATCTCAGTCCATTGCTTAAAACTGTCTCGTGTAAACTGCGCATCGTCAGCGCATCCCTATCGACAATCATCACAGCCGCCGCGGGCAATGATGACACTGTGACATGAAAACGACCTCGGCCAGCAAGAAGCATAGATGCAACTGCATGGGGCTCATGAGAATCTATGCCTCTCGCAGAATCTTACTAAGACTGAGTGGAGGCGATCTTCTAGTCAGTTCATATCAGTGCAAAGGTATCATCATAATTATTTTTGAGGCAACCCGGTGGGCCTACTTTTCCAGCGCTATAAAATGTGTCCCGAATTAGTCAACCATAATCGATCATGATAATTCAAGGGTAGTGTCAGATTAGCTTGGCGCCGCCGACTGACAAGCCCCAAGCTAATCTGGCACCACCCCGCCTTGAACTGATTATCTCCTGCTGTTGGGTGTCGGGGCTGAATGGTTTAATCAGTGCCGGATAATAAATGGACGCTCGGAACTTATCAGGGGCACTTGTCACAGAAAAAAATTCGATTCCCGTCTCTTGTCGTCCTACTACAGGCTTCGGAAGCCTTGTGTTATGTCCCGTGACAAAGGCCGAGTTCAGAGCCACAAGTCATCACTTGTGCAGCAGATTTCGCCCTCCCTTTGATTTGACTACCAAAGCAAAAATTGTAACGTCAAGTTATGAGGCTTTTCTCCGTCTGACTGAAGCCGATCAGCACCCTACATGAAAAAGAGATAAATTCTCATGTACTCCTCATGTAATCTAGTTATAAATGGGACACACTAGCTGTAAAGATCAGTGCTCCAGTTGCCTTTTTGCAGGGTTGTTGAACTTTTCGCTCAATTAATTTTACTAGCGTCAGACATGTATGAAGATCTTACCGGTCCCAACCAGTAAAAGCGAGTGTTTACGGAAAAGTCCTGTCTGTTGCATCATCACTTTTACTTCGCACGTAAGCTAAAAATGCATGCAAGTACGCACATGTATACAACTGTATGTACGTATCAGAAACACGAGCAAAACCACACACATCCGTCCGTTGTTTGTTTTATGGTACACGTGTCTTGTTGTTATTCTTATTTCTCTTTTATATCTTGTGCGAGTGTGTATGTTTGGAATATATATGTGTTGTAGGATGCACGGTGTACGTATGTTAGTATGTCATTTGTACGGTGCCTAGAGCTTTTCTATTGAAAGTATAGGTGCCTGAAAAATATACATTATTATTACATGAGCTAATGCAGCACACCTCTGACACAATGAAAAATACTGTGCATAAAAATTTCTTACATTTATTTTTAATATTCACTATACACAGTACCAGGAATGAATGAAAGGTACATCTATTACATTTTGTATGCTGTGATCAAGGACCATAGGGCCACATGCCATAAGGTCCAAAATCACAGATCAGCATACACAGCATACATTTAAGAAAAATGGGTACACAAAGTGAGGTAAAAACAAATGTAAATGTAATGAATGAAAATGGAATACACAAATACAAGAAAGAAGGTTGGCAAAACCCTATATGTTTTGGTCAGAATTCAGATGAAGGTCTGTGAGTTTGGACCTCACAGTCTGGGTGTGTAAAGTCCAGAACCACAGACAATCAAACATTGAACGACTGATGCAAAATGCAGTGAAAATGGCAACAGGAACGCATGTTTTCACAAACACAGAGGACTACTTTTTTTGTGCATTATGCCCCTTGAGCATGCAGCCACAACAGCTGCAGGCACAAGGGGGTTAACTAACTGTTTAACCCTTATCATTCGGAATACACCAGTGTGTGAAATATGTTTGACTAAAATAGTTCAAGGATGGTGCCAGAATAGCTTGGCACCTTTAGGCGCCAAGCTATTCTGGCACCACCCTTGAACTAAAGCCATTGGTCTATATCCTTATCTGTAAGTACTATAATGTAGCTAGCATATGGCAGTGTACAAATTTGAAGCTTTTAGCCTCAGTATGATATGGGTTGAACTATAGCCATTGGTCTATATCCTAATCTGTAAGTACTATAATGTAGCTAGCATATGGCAGTGTACAAATTTGAAGCTTTTAGCCTCAGTATGATAGGGGTTAACTTCTTCACTGTGGATAAAATTAGAACACCACCCAAGAGGCAAAGAGCGCATCAGCAGGGGGTCATGACATTCTCTGCTTCTGGGTGACCCCATTTATATTTGTGTGTGTGGATCAGTGGGACTATCTGGTGTTGAATGAATGCCCTGCTTTCCAAGACACATTTTATGTCCACTGGCAGAGAAGGGGTTCAAAGCAAGAACTAAAACGAAGCATGAATGCCTCGAGAATCACAACCTAGTAAATGCCACCTCATTATCATCCTGAGCTTCAAACACCAACAAAGCACTGACCCTTTGGCTGTTGGTAGCGGCTTTGGTGTGATGATTCCTGCAGGAACCATTGCGACAAAAACCGCCATTGACAGCCAAAGGACTAACAAACGTATGAACAAGTGTTTCGCTGTTGAATAACAATGTTTCTATGTTTCTCAAATGTCACTTTCAAAACTTTTTTTCAAGAAGTTTTTTTTTAGGGGGGTCACATTATATCTTGCATACAATTTCACAGACACCAAATGAATATACTGACGAGCAAAGGAAATGCGACATTTTTGGAATCCAAAGGTGTCGCGTTTCTTTTGCTCATCAGGATACATTACAGCATGCTCCGACACTGAACAGTAACGTGTCTCTCTACATCAAAACATCCTCTTGCAACAACAAAAAATAAATAAATAAATAAAACCCCTAAAACAACCAGCTGTCAACAAAAAAAAAAAGTGTCGATTTGATCAAGGTGTACTTCATTGTGGACAAAAAGTAAAAGCACCCTTATCAGTAAATTATATTGTAGCTTTGTAGCAATGTAGCTTTCTAAGACTTCTGAATGTGACGCTCTGTCATAATCTCCCAAATTATACTTGAACATATCATCTGCCTCCTCCACAAATATAACTAAAAGCATTTACATACAATTTATCCTTTAAATGACATAAAAAAGAAGTGAATAATTTGCATGCTGGGTGTATGAGTTGAACCTTTCTGCTCCAGGCCATAAAGTTCAAATTCACAGACCAGTGCTGGTAACTGCAGAAGATTCTGTTCCCTTAACTCATTCTACCCCGGATACACCACAGCAAGGATCGACCATGATAGTTCAAGGGTGATGCCAGAATAGCTTGGCGCCTATGGGCGCCAAGCTATTCTGGCATCACCCTTGAACTATCATGGTCGATCTGTGTCCTGTACTACAATGCAGTCTTCAGAGGACAACGGCAAAATTTGGGGGATTTCGGTGTTGGGGTAGAATGAGTTAAATACAGTCAAACCTGTCAACCCACTCATCCCCACGGCCACATTCTCAAATTTTGCAGGTGTCATCCAACAGCTATGTATCAGTTGCAGGAGATGGTTCGGCCATGATAATTCAAGGGTAGTGCCAGATTAGCTTGGCGCCTGAAGGCGCCAAGCTAATCTGGCACTACCCTTGAATTATCATGGCCGAACCATCTCCTGCTGTAGTGCGGCTTAATTTGGTTCAGCAACTGCCCACTGGGCAATAATAAAATAGTCAATCTAAACAGGCGGTGATGTTAAACAGTGTCGCTAGCATATCAGTAAAATCATGAATCTATGGGCGGTTGCCAAGACAGGTCTGACTCAAGCTGAACGCTGGTCTGTGATTGTGGACCCAACAGCTTCACAGCCGTAAGGTCCACAATCACGGACCAGCACACAACTGACGACGGTGAGCTATTCCGATGTGTAATGTGTGGGAGGAGGGGCAGCATCCTCACTGGTTACGGCTCATCTTCTGGCGTTCGAACCTGGCCTCCATTTCTTCCAGGATTTGAGGTGTGTAGCGTACGATCAACTTGACCGATCCTGAAACCAAACAAGAGATGATAAAAGTTAAAAACAACTGTGTGAAATAAAGAGCAAGCACACCAGTCATTGTGAGCTGTTCTTTGCTTGTCTTGTGTGTGCTGGCATTACTATCTGTTGGCACGTGACAACAGGGTCTGACAGACTAATTATCAGTTGAATCAGTTAGGTGATGATAATTACATAAAGTACCCATAATAATGTACAAGTAATTAGCACCAGCATTTCATATGAGAAAAGTGTTGCTTCCTACCCATCTGTTTTAATAATAAATCAGCGCATTAAAATTTAAATAGGCGCTTTATCCCAATTGAATATCGGCTCAAAGCGCCAGAGCGAACTGAACCCAACAAGCACACTCACGTGAATCACGCACATTCATTCACACACCGTACATAAACACAGAACATTCACGTGGTGCTAAGGGCAAGCTCAAGTGAGCTACTGAAGTTTTGGAAATTGAAATCATTTTATATTTGAAATTTGGTAAGTGGGCTGAAATTGATACCAAAGTTGATAGCAATGGTTTCAGCCAACTTTATCCAAATTTTAAATAAAAGATATCCAAATTTCCAAAACTCAAATAGCTGATTGCATTTGCTTTTAACACCACATGAATGGAGATGCACCGTGTTTCATGTGTAAATGAATGTGTGCGTTTCATGTAAGCATGCCTGTTGGGTAGTTTGCGGTGGCGCTTTGAGCCAATTTGAAAATTGAGATGAAGCGCCTACTTGGTATATCATGTGTTGTACACTAGAACCTGTTCGGAGCAACCACCTTTTTGTTTGCAAGAAAATTGCGGTCTTAACCCTTATCATTCGGAATACACCCGTGTGTGAAATAAATGTGACTAAAATAGTTCAAGGGTGGTGCCAGAATAGCTTGGCGCCTAGAGGCGCCAAAATAGTTCAAGGGTGGTGCCAGAATAGCTTGGCGCCTCTAGGCGCCAAGCTATTCTGGCACCACCCTTGAACTAAAGCCATTGGTCTATATCCTTATCTGTAAGTACTAGAATGTAGCTTGCATTATATGGCAGTGTACAGATTTGAAGCTTTTGGCCTCAGTATGGTATGGGTTAAAAGACAGCTACTCTCTCCACAGAAGCCTTGAAGGGAAAAAAAGTGTCAGCGATTAACCCATTTAGCCCCGAGTCCCTACAGCAGGAGACTGATTGACCATGATAAGTAGTGGCAGATTAGCTTGGCGCCTTCAGGCGCCAAGCTAATCTGCCACTACCCTTGAATAATCATGGTCAATCAATCTCCTGCAACTGGTACATAGTCGTTGGGCAACACCTCCAAAATTGGAGAAATGGGACCTTGGGCTGAAAGGGTTAAAGACCATCATTATTTTAGATGACTACAGTCACCTAAATTATAGTCTTTAACAAAATGAGGAGATCTCTCAAAACAGGTTCTGCTGCATACAAGGTATAAATTCAGTCGATCAAACATGATCAAGGAAGTGTTCACTAACCCTTTGGCTGTCCGTAGCGATTTTTGTCACGATGATTCCTTAACCTTCATAACCCCACGGCTGCATTTGTAAACTTTTGGAGGCGTTGTCTAATGACTGTACCAGTTGTAGGAGAAGGATTGATCATGATAATTCAAGAGTAGTACCAGATGAGCTTGGCACCTTCAGGTGCCAAAGGGAGCTGGGTGGCTTGGTGGCAGAGTGTTTGACTCTATCTAGTCTGAAAGGTCCTGGGTTCGAACCCAGCTGAGGTAAAAATTTGTACAGACCTCTTTTCGGTGCCCCGTCTTTGAAATCACCTTCGTGGTGGACAAAAGACGTTAAGCCCTAATCGTTTAACGTTTTAACTTTTCAGGCGCCAAGCTCATCTACCCTTGAATTATTATGATCAATTCATCTCCTGCTGCAGGGTCCAGGGGCTAAATGGGTTAACTCATTCTACCTCAGACACACCACAGCAAGATATGGATCGACCATGATAGTTCAAGGGCGATGCCAGAATAGCTTGGCGCCTATGGGCGCCAAGCTATTCTGACATCACCCTTAAACTATCATGGTCGATCTGTGTCCTGCACTGCAAAGCAGTCTTCAGAGGACAGCGGCAAAATTTGGGGATTTCGGTCTTGGGGCTAAATGGGTTAAGGAATCATTGGGACAAAATCGAGAGCTGAAGGGTTACACTAAGAACAAAACACACCCAGGTCACAACACTGACTGACCACAACACTGACTGACTACATGAATATTCCAAGGTTATAAGTGAATCAGCATCCAAGTCAAGCAACAACGCTCAGCAAATCAAACCAGAAATCTGCAAACTACTGAAAGTTTCACTGAAATGTATGATGGTCTGTAGTTTCTGACCTTACAGTCAATTGCTTAACCCTTTGGCTGTCAGTGGTGGTTTTTGTCGCTATGAAACCTGCAGGAATCATTGTAACAAAAATTGCCACTGACAGCCAAAGAGTTTAAGCTCCAAAATCACAGACCAACACACGTAAGATGTAGGGAAAATAGAGACACTGTAATGCCAGCCAATGAGATGGTCCAAACAAGCTTAACAGCAAGTTACAACCAAGAATGAAGCCAAAAGCAGTTAAATTCATTGTGTATCAAACCTCCTTAGTACACAACAGGAGACAGAGCAAATATTGTGATGAAAACAAAAGACACCAAAATGGGCAGTCAACAAAACAACTTTCAAATCAAATAAATACAATGTAGAACTACCAAGTGGCTTCACAAAAATACTGCTGCAAGTTTACATGTATCACACAAATAAAAAATTGACACTTGAACTTGAAAAGAGCAAACATCTTCACATGTAACAATGAATAAAGGACTTCAACCATCTTTGTGTCTACCAACCTACTTCAATATACTGAAGATTACTGCTGGGATATTATGTGCATGTTGTTTGTCTGTTTTCCAAGCCAACGGCCCTATTGGTCTTCTTTTTCCCCAACAGTGGAGATGGGAATTTACACGTGTGCACTTGATGGTTATCCCATATCATCCTGAGGCTATTTCGTAAAATTTGCATATTGTCCTATGAAGGCTACATTATACAGATTAGGAGATAGATCAACTGTTTTAGTTCAAGGGTGGTGTCAGAATAGCTTGGCGCCTCAGGCACCAAGCTATTCTGGCACCACCCTTGAACTATAAATGAAATTAATTTCAAGCACCAGGTTTATTAGGATGAAAAGGGTTATATGCACGCTGCGCACATGAAGGCAGACAGGCATCATAATATCCAAGTCTGTACAAGATTTTGACTCAATAGGCACCAGGATAATCCCCACAAATTCCTGCCTGCCCGGATCGAACCCATGACGTTCACTTAATGAGCAAACATCGTTACCAACTGACCTATATCCCCCATGTGGGACAGGCATTCCCATCTTTTTGGAAGTGCCAGTGAATTACAGCTGTGTACTCGCTGTGGAAGAGCCATTAACCATGATAGTTCATGCCATGAACTGAAATGTTCTAGGATCCTAGTATCCATTTGAATTCTAGCACGAGTGGTGCCAAACAAGCTTAGCACCTTCCCGAGTGAAGAGCTAATCTGTGGCAATCTTTCCACCCTCATTATCGATCCGAATTTCACTTGCTGTTGTATACAGGCAAACACAGACAAGAACATGCGCAGGTCTGTACAGCCACAAGGGGGACATCACGCTTCTAGGTTCTGAAAAAGCAGCAATAACAACACACCCATGAGTGACAGTCGACAGCTTTTTGAAAATCCCAGAAAACTGAATTTCAACTTTTGGTTCAGTTAACAGTCCTTCAGACACCTGTGCCATCTATCTGCAAGATGTATAAATTCTCATGAGCCCCTGCAGATGCAGGGGCTCATGAGAATTTATACATCTTGCAGCCTGGTCGTGGATTATGGACACAGTTGCTCTGTGGAGTGTTTTCAGTCATTTTTTTTTTCTTTCGCTACCATGCATACCTCCCAAAAGGATCTGGGGGGAAAAAAAAGGCGATACCACAAAGTGTACTGACAATACAGCTTGCAGTTAACCCTTATCATTGTGTGTGAAATAAGTTTGACTAAAATTGTTCAAGGGTAGTGCCAGAATAGCTTGGCGCCTCTGGCACCACCCTTGAACTAAAAGCCATTGGTCTATAGCCTTATCTGTAACAGTGTAAGTACTATAATGCGGCTTGCATATATGGGCAGTGCACAAATTTGAAGCTTTTAGCCTCAGTATGATATGGGTTAACCCCCAATGTGCTGGTACTGCCGAGAGTACAGGTGGCCGCATGCACAACAGGGTTCAAACAGAAACAATATGCAACCAAGGGATCCACCCACATGCAGAGAATGGATGCAGCGCACAGGACTGACCAAAGCAAACTGGTCAACACCTAGAAAGTTGCACACCTCTGTAGAATAAGCTAGGACTTAAGAATGGTGCTTGGCACTGCCAAGACGTTTGCCCGTGGCCCGCTGTTTCTCAAACCGAGCTTCCATCTCCTCCAAAACTCGAGGTGTGTAACGAACGACCAGCTTCACTGAACCTGTCTCAGGGAAACAAGTCACATGAGAAAAGAAATACAAGTTTAGGGCTTATCATCTTCTGCCACCATTGGTGGTTTCAAAGACGGGGTGATAAAAAGGGTCTGAACGAAATTTGACCTCACCTGGGTTCGATCAGTAACCTTGAATGAGAAAATTTTGACGCACGTGTGCTCCACTGCTCTCCTGTGATGTCTAACATTATGACTTTAAACTGTCAGTCACAGGGTCCAACATCACACACCAGTACACATATAATTGTGACGTTATCAGTCCTGGGGCCACCTGCGTGTGTGAGCTTAGTCCTGCACCAGCCTCTAAGCGCTATAGCGGAGCACCTTGCTTAGTGGCTGGTGCAGAACTAAGCTCACTCATGCAACTGACCCCTGTAAACTGAATTTTTTTTCTCTAAAATATGCCTGCAATAAAGTAGCACAAAATGTTTGATTCATGTGAAATACACTGAATCAATTCAGCACGTTTTTCCGCAAGAGTACATGTAAACCTTTTGCCTCGACTTTTCACACCAAATTAAAATCTCTGCCAAAGTTTTAACCCTTGGGCTGCTGGTAGTATGTTGTGTCACAATGATTTCAGCAGAAATCACTGCAACAAAAAGCGCTACCGACAGCCAAAGGGTTAAAGCATATAATTGAGTGAAGAGACACAGTAAAACATGGAAGAAAAGAGAGGAAACTGCACCCGACAGGAAACACAACTAAAGAAAAAAACAAACAAGGGTGAAACAACCTGTCAAACAATTTCATTAAAAAGCAAAGAATAACAAGAGAATTAAGGGTGTGATGCAAACAGCACTATGATAAAGTAACAGAGAGTACTAAAGCGCACAAGAAAAACAAGTATCAAAAATCAGAAGAGAAATGTGAGGGCACAAATACTGTTCAATGAGCTAAGTTGAAAAAACAAACAAACTATTAACCCTTTTAGCCCTGGATCCCTACAGCAGGAGACGGCTTGACCATGATAATTCGAGGGTAGTGTCAGATTAGCTTGGCGCCTGAAGGCGCCAAGCTAATCTGGCACTACCCTTGAAATATCATGGTCAAACCATCTTCTGCAAATGGCACATAGTCGTTAGGCAACACCTCCACAATTTGAAAAATGGGACCTTGGAGTTAAAAGGGTTAACAATAGTTGCATGTTTTTCCTTGGCCTAACAATGGTGTAATGGGTGACCAATTATGAAAGTGCAATGCAGGTGAATCATTACGCAGTTTACGTGAAGAAAGTGGCACAGCTCATAGTTGTACATACCCTGAGCCAACTTGAGCAGTTCGACGGCCTTCTCATGGTACTCTCCTTCCACCGACTGAAAATGAAGAAAAATACAAATAAACGCACTGTACACTAATCCACGTAGTAATAACTTCACTGTACACTAATACACCTAGTGAAGACTTCACTGTACACTAATACACCTAGTGATGATTTCACTGTACACTAATACACCTAGTGATGACTTCACTGTACACTAATACACCTAGTGATGACTTCACTGTACACTAATCCACGTAGTAATAACTTCACTGTACACTAATACACCTAGTGATGACTTCACTGTACACGAATATACCTAGTGAAGACTTCACTGTACACTAATCCACGTAGTAATAACTTCACTGTACACTAATACACTTAGTGATGACTTCACTGTACACTAATACACCTAGTGAAGACTTCACTGTACACTAATACACCTAGTAATGACTTCACTGTACACTAATACACCTAGTGATGACTTCACTGTACACTAATATACCTAGTGAAGACTTCACTGTACACTAATACACCTAGTGATGACTTCACTGTACACTAATACACCTAGTGAAGACTTCACTGTACACTAATACACCTAATGATGACTTCACTGTACACTAATACACCTAGTGAAGACTTCACTGTACACTAATACACCTAGTGAAGACTTCACTGTACACTAATACACCTAGTGATGACTTCACTGTACACTAATACACCTAGTGATGACTTCACACTAATACACCTAGTAATGATTTCACTGTACACTAATACACCTAGTGATGACTTCACTGTACACTAATACACCTAGTGATGACTTCACTGCACACTAATATACCTAGTAATGATTTCACTGTACACTAATACACCTAGTGATGACTTCACTATACACTAATACACCTAGTGAAGACTTCACTGTACACTGATACACCTAGTGATGACTTCACTGTACACTAATACACCCAGTGATGACTTCACTGTACACTAATACACCTAGTGAAGACTTCACTGTACACTAATACACCTAGTGAAGACTTCACTGTACACTAATACACCTAGTGATGACTTCACTGTACACTAATACACCTAGTGATGACTTCACTGTACACTAATCCACGTAGTAATAACTTCACTGTACACTAATACACCTAGTGATGACTTCACTGTACACTAATACACCTAGTGATGACTTCACTGTACACTAATATACCTAGTGAAGACTTCACTGTACACTAATACACCTAGTGATGACTTCACTGTACACTAATACACCTAGTGAAGACTTCACTGTACACTAATACACCTAGTGAAGACTTCACTGTACACTAATACACCTAATGATGACTTCACTGTACACTAATACACCTAGTGAAGACTTCACTGTACACTAATACACCTAGTGAAGACTTCACTGTACACTAATACACCTAGTGATGACTTCACTGTACACTAATACACCTAGTGATGACTTCACACTAATACACCTAGTAATGATTTCACTGTACACTAATACACCTAGTGATGACTTCACTGTACACTAATACACCTAGTGATGACTTCACTGCACACTAATATACCTAGTAATGATTTCACTGTACACTAATACACCTAGTGATGACTTCACTATACACTAATACACCTAGTGAAGACTTCACTGTACACTAATACACCTAGTGATGACTTCACTGTACACTAATACACCTAGTGATGACTTCACTGTACACTAATACACCTAGTGAAGACTTCACTGTACACTAATACACCTAGTGAAGACTTCACTGTACACTAATACACCTAGTGATGACTTCACTGTACACTAATACACCTAGTGATGACTTCACTGTACACTAATACACCTAGTGATGACTTCACTGTACACTAATACACCTAGTGAAGACTTCACTGTACACTAATACACCTAGTGATGACTTCACTGTACACTAATACACCTAGTGATGACTTCACTGTACACTAATACACCTAGTGAAGACTTCACTGTACACTAATACACCTAATGATGACTTCACTGTACACTAATACACCTAGTGAAGACTTCACTGTACACTAATACACCTAGTGAAGACTTCACTGTACACTAATACACCTAGTGATGACTTCACTGTACACTAATACACCTAGTGATGACTTCACACTAATACACCTAGTAATGATTTCACTGTACACTAATACACCTAGTGATGACTTCACTGTACACTAATACACCTAGTGAAGACTTCACTGTACACTAATACACCTAGTGATGACTTCACTGTACACTAATACACCTAGTGAAGACTTCACTGTACACCAATACACCTAGTGATGACTTCACTGTACACTAATACACATAGTAATGACTTCACTGTACACTAATATACCTAATAATGACTTCGCTGTACACTAATACATCTAGCAATGACTTCACTGTACACTAATACACCTAGTAATAACTTTTACAACTTTAGGTGGTGATGGTGGTGGCAAGTGTTTCTAGACACGCGCAAATTTCCCCATCACAACGATATCCTAATTGACAATTTCTGGAAATCAGAAGTACACATAGGTCAAAAGAGGACGCGTTTCAATGAAAACAGTGAATTAAAAGCCTGGACAAACAGGCGATATTGCCTGTTTGTCCAGGCTTTTAATTCGCTGTTTTTGTTGAAACGCGCGCTCTTTTGACCTAATCCTGATTTCTGGAAATTCTGGTATTTCAGCTTCCACAACTGTTAATGTCATATAGACACTGTCCTGGGTTATCTTTCTATTTCATACACATGGTAGTTACATTTTTGGTCTCGATTTTTGAGGATTACTGTGAATACTGGAGGCTCAAGTACATTTTCTAACAAGTGTTCTGTCTGAAGGGATTCTAAAATAGGTATTAACTCATTCAAGATGTATCGCCTCCGGATATACGGCTTATGCCACATATCCAGAGGCGACACATCTTGAATGAGTTAATATCACTGAATTAGTGATTAAAAAACTGAACAACCAAGCACTCAGTAAGATAACTATCTAAATAACCACAAAACAACACAAGTCAGTCACTCTTATTTCCACTCCTTACCACTCCATTCACAGAGAGAAGCTGGTCTCCTTTCTTCAGGCAGTTCATTCTGTCTGCAACGCCACCAGGGATGATACGGGAAATGTAGATGGGAGAGTTCTGCTCCTTCCCTCCCATAACATTAAACCCCAGACCTTCCTCCGTCTTTGGCAGCTCAACGACGCGAGGGTGGGCGTGACCCTCACTGGCAGCAAAAGCAGCGACTGTCGCCTGCGTGAAATGTAGCAAATGTATGTCAAGAAATCGAGCAATGTTGACTTTCACAGCTTTCAACAGATTGTTTAACCCCTTCATTGTCAATAAAAAGTGAAACATTATCCAACTGCAACTGCAGAGACATAGATCCTCATGTGCCCATGTGACTGCAGGGGCTCATGAGGAACTATGCTTCTAGGTGAGACAAATTTGTATCCATGTTTCTTGGAAGGTGTTTATTTCAGAAATAAAAATGTAGGTAGAGTGTATATAAAGTGGCAGGGAAAGGGTTAAAACATACGTACAAATGGCTATGATAAACAACCAAAATACATAGACAAAAAGGCTATCATGTGAGAAAAATATGACCAAACGGCCAATAAAAAAGTGCATAATAACAAAAGCAACGTTTGATTATCTGAGGCAGGCATAGACAAGGTTGAAAATTCCAGTGGAATCAACCTTCAATGCTAAGAATAAAAAAGGCCTCTACAGCAATACAAAAGACACCCTAAATAGTCTCGCAGCTGCCCTTCATAGACGATCAGCCGTTTACGAGATAGTGATTTTCTAGAGAGTAACAAAGGTTTGGGTATATCAAAATGAAGTCTAGTGGAGTAGTATGAATAAAAGCAGTGTGCACTCGTTTTAAACCGCTGAAGAATGGAGACATCTTTCTGTAGCACATTTTGTTTACAGTACGGCTGCAGATGAAACCAGGACTGTGGCAGCCATGTTCACAGGGGATCAGTAGTTTACACGGGTCTCATTTGGTCCTGTATTTAGTGGTATTATGCACTATATGTCACTTTAAAGGATTTCATTATTTTTTTAAGTAAATGTTTACACTTAATTATATTAAGAGAAGAAACAATTACGAAAAGGCTTGCCTTGAGCTCAAATATCGTTACTCAACAATAAGGTATCAAAAATCACGTGATTCACACATATACACGCAGACTCCTGCCGTGAATTTTGGTGTGCCGATGAGTTCTTTTTTATTTGTTCTACATAAGCTTGTTTGTTTCCCAAAAAAGCAAACATGTAAAGTTGCTTTGTGCATTTTTAAGTCTTGATAAAGGTTTGTCATGTTTATTTTCATTCACTTTACCATCGCTCTGCCCATTTCATTTCAACACCACGTACCAAAACAAAACACAACCCACAACATAAACGCTATCTTCGAAACATATGTCCGAAGTGCAACATGCTGCATGGTGTAAAAGATAAAGAGTGCCACACCACTTGGTTTTAACTGTCATGGCTGTGCAAAGTTTTGGAACTTGATTAATTATTTATTGCTGTAACATTTATTTCAATCAGTTGCACTGGCAAGCTATGTTGTGATGTGCGATCACTGCCAGTGACAATTATGCAGTCTCAGCTGGCATTAGCACTGACATATATAATTGGATTAAAACGAGAAAGAAAACGGAGAAAGGTGACACAGAGATGATTTAATAAATCAGTCAGTCAGGTGATCAAATGTACAGGGGCGCCCAGTATGTGTGCTTTTGGCCACTGGTACTGTTTAGAGCTGTTCTTAATTGGACGAACTTTTGATCGGCAAACCTAGATCGGAGAAGATCGGCGATCTTTTGGTTTGTTTCTTAATTGAGGTTGAATGAACCTAGGCGAACTTCAGCAAACCAGGTTTGCCATGGTTCTCTTTCTTAACTGAAGTGCTTGATTCGGTGTACTTACTGTCTGCGAAGGTGTTCAAAATGGCTGCCGCTATGCCGCTTCGCGATTTGAATGATGTTTATTTTTGTACTCCTTGCAGTAGCGACCCCACAAACAGCGTTCCGCCTCCCACAAATCAATAAAAATAGGTCTTGTTCTTCGCACGAGAGAAATATCGCCGTCCGCCATATTTGTAAGCATTTTTTTGCATTTATGTTTCAAAGTATGTTCCCCATCCAGAATAAATGGTATGTCTATAAATAAAGTGTGTTTGTGGAAAATGCAACCTTTTATGCCATCAAAACTGTTTGAACATAACTTTACACCATAATTTCCAAAAGCCACTAATTTTTAATTCTACTTGGAGAACTAATTTTAAAATGTTATGCTAAATGCACAGAAACAAGTCTCTAATTTAAGTGCAAAAGCCAATTGAAAAAATAATGTTTACATGGTTCTGAATACTGACAAAGTTGTTCAATACACCTTCACTGCAATGTTATTCTCATTTGTTTTATCTCATGCAATCAAATACAGCTTCTGTAAGCTAAAAATGACTACACTAGATGACTTTTATCTGCTGTTAATTATTCCAATAGAAATTAAGCCAATTTTTTAGAAACTGAGTTGAGTTTTGTCACAAATTCAATTACATTCACAATTGAACATAACTTTACACCTTCACAAAATATATTTTTGGTCTCACAAGGGCAAATCACAAACTCTTTGGAAAAAATAAGTATGCATACCAATCCCACGAACAAGCACAGCCATCATATCAAACTAGTGATGTTTATGTGATTTTCAAAAAGGGCTGTTGCAACTTTTCAAGTGCTTGTACATAACTTTACACCTTCTGACTTGCACACAGGAAAAATCTTAAGATTATTCAAGAAAAGTCTCTAAAGAAGACACTATCATCAAGCCTGCTTTTACTTATAAGCAGTGTGCATACTGTTCTGGTAAAATTTCATTTGTTAGTCCATCATAATTACATAAACAGTAGCAAAAAGACAGAAAAACAGGATGCATGAACATAACTTTACAGTCACATTCACACATTTGCCTTGTAACTTGACAAGTAGAATTATTTAGAAATTTGTTGATTGCCTGTAGTGTACAAAAGAAGAATGACGTTTGCACTAACATGATTTCATGACAAAAACATGAAATAGAAAGGTAAAAAATAATGACATGGAGTGTTTGAACATAACATGACAACACGGAACCACTTTCTAAAGCACAAAAGTAAAGGTGCAGAGTTATGAAATGCAGATTTGAAAGCTGTTTGTGTTGATAAATATTAAGATAGTGCATGCATAAAGGTTAATGCACAAATTTCAATGCAAAACAGGAAATGTAATCATCATTGCATGAACGTAACATGACACGACGTAGAGTTATGTTCATGAGAAATAGCTGTGACATTAACTTGTTTTGCAGTCACTAAAATTTTATAGGTCTTGAAATTCATATTTTCTAGATTCATCTGGTTATCTTACTTACTTTATTGCAGGATGGTCAAAGAAATGAAATTGGTGTTTGTTCATAACTTTACACAATGCATGTGATGTACTGATGGTGTAAAGTTATGAACAAACAAAAAAAAACCAACCCAAAAAATGTTTATCCTAGAAGGTATCACAAGTTTTATTATTATAAAAAACAGCATCTTTTCAGCTATTGGTAGTTTTTTTTATATAAAGTGATTCTTGTGATTTTAGGTGATAAATGTTTGAACGTAACTTTACATCCCACAAAGTTGTGTCAAGTTATGTTCACGAGAAAAAATAGAAAAGAGTTTCAATTGTGTTGTGTACCAGCATGTGCATAACTATTTTTATGTGTTGGCATCATCTACTATATGATTTGCAACAAAATTTACACTTCAACAAAAATAATGTGCATACTGGTTTGAACATAACATTTACACGCCAGCACACAGAAAAAAATACAATAAAATTATGTCAACTGAACAAAATTAGGTATTTTTGGGCCTACCAAGGTCTTGTCTAAATAATTATAGTGCTACTATAGATTTATTGCAGAATAAGTGAAAAGAAAATAATATATCTATAAAGTTTGTTGGACTGCTTGAACATAACAATTTACACCCAAAATTTGGATGCATACTGTAAACTTCATAAAGGGTTTCTTTCATCTATCACCCATGAAGCCTCTTCAAAACCTTGATATAAATCACTACACCAGTTGTCTTCAGCAAAAACAACAGATTAGTAGAGATAAATAAGTGCCTAAACTGTTTGAACATAACTCAATATTTACACCATTCTGAGTATAAATCTTCAAAACTGGATCATTTGTTTCCATGTAAGATTATAGTAAGAACCACAAACCTTGCATTATAAAAACAAAGTACATACTCTACTCTACAAAATAACACATAAGTTTTAATAATTGACCATTTGTCAAAATGTGTTATAGTAGTATGATTTCTGCTGACAAAATTTACAACACGTGTTATGTTCAAGCAGGCTCTTATATTATGGTGAATTATGCAAAAGCAACTCACTCTAGAAAATCACCAACTCAATGGAAATTTAGGCCAACATTGCAAACATCTTGTGACAGTAACAGTGATTTTTCATAGTGCAGCATGCCTTTGAAAATCTGAGTTCCATGGAGCATGAGTAAAATGTGTCACGTTTTGTTCTCAAGTTATAATTCGGATTTGGTCCAAAAAACTGTGATAATGTCCTAAATTCTTCTGTGGTCACCCAAAAATCATACATCACTGGAAACCTTATCCATTTCCCTACAACATGATGTATGCCTTAGTTTGATCTGACCATTTCTGATAATTTTGTAGCAGGTTTTGTGAGGGAGGGTGTAGATTTTACCACTAGACACCCAGTCGTACTCTTGAACTAATAACAAAAGAGTAGACCTACACTTAGAGCCGTTAGGCTGGAAAATAGACGAACAACATGCATGTTGTATCCGGACAAAAAGTCTGCAGAATGTTGAAGATGGTCGGAGGACACAATGCACAACATGCATAAAGGGAGTTTACTTTCGATATGCTTTCCTCCCACAAAAGACCGAGTTCTAGGGGAAAGCCTGTTTTCAAGACCAGGAAAATTAACGTATATGACGTTGATAAGATGTAATTCAAAGTTCAAATCCAAAATAATCTCTGTTTCACATCAGGAGCAAAGTAAAGCTGCATCAACCGTGCGCATCTGATTTACTTCTTTCGAAGGCATCTCGCAGACTGCCATTTTGAAACTAGCGACGCGAGTATGCTTACGGCATTAAAAATATTACTTTTTAAATTATTCTATCATAAATATGTATGCATGTTTACTTCCTCATGATTTTAATTTACTCACTGGAATAAACTTGTAACTTGCATGCTCAAAATTTTCAATGTTATGCACAAAAAATGTCTTGCACCTTATCTGGGCCGTGTACGAGGACTGGTTCCCTCACATCGAAAATAGCTTTCAAAAAACACTTCTACAAAATGTCTCCATCCTAAGGACAAATATTGTTGCTATGCATAAACCATATGGCATTAGTACTTTCGTTTCGTACGGTCTGCAAACCATTGTTACTCTTTTGACGAACTACTTATCCCTGCAGAAATTGCGTAAGCTGCTAGACTAAAAAGAAGATAGATGCCAAAACAATATTTCTATTAACTTAACAACAATGTCACAATGGGAAAAGGAACCCAAATGATGGAAAAATTGATTCATATAGTCATGGAAATGTTTGCTTTTTGTCTGAATTTAATTTAAAACCTGGCTTATGACCAATGTGTTGCTTTTGATAGTTGTGGATTTTGCTTTACAAACAGCTGTGCGCACAAAGGGTTAAAATATTGTTAATGTCATTAACACATATCATACTGAAGCTAAAAGCTTCAAATTTGTACACTGCTATATATGTAAGCTACTTATAGTACTTAAGTTACAGATAAGGATATCTACCAATGGCTTTAGTTCAAGGGTGGTGCCAGAATAGCTCGGCGCCTAGAGGCGCCAAGCTATTCTGGCACCACCGTTGAACTATTTTACTAGTCAAACTTATTTCACACACTGGTGTATTCCGAATGATAAGGGTTAATATTACCTTTGCTGTTGCATTGGCTCGCACCTCTGGGCTACCACTGATGTCCACAGTCTCATAAATATTCTCGTAAACCTCTCTCACAGCATGCAGGAAGTCACTCTGTAGAATTCTTTGCAAAGCTTGCAACTTGGGTGTAGGGAAGTCTCCACCTGTCAGTAACAATGTTGAACAGTTATCAGATTAACTATGTATGGTTTAAATTAACCAAGTCATATATGCAGCTACCTGTACCTGTGTTCCACATAATGCACTATAACGCATAAATTACGCACAAAAATGACACACAAAAAAAACTTGATGCGTCAGAGCAAGACATACTTTTTTATGACATGAAACCGTGTGATTTATCAGCACATCAGATGACTGTGGAAACAGGAATGATATTGTGCTGTTTTGCTTTCTCAGGCTGTGTTTAATTTACTAAATGTTTGCAAGATACGCGGTCAGTCATTTTTCAATTCTGAATTCAATTCATGGATATTAATTTACTGAAGTTTGACATCTGAACATGACCCTTTAAAATTGCTGAATGACCCCCAGGATTTTGGGGTAGGGAGTCATCATGACCCTTTGAATTTAAAAGTATGGGGAACACTCCTGTACAGTAATCTAAAAACAGTTCAGGTGGCTATACTGTATACACATGTTTATACATGTCTATAAGGGGGTTACATGGAAAGAATGGTTTAAAAAAATAGATAATGTTCCAGGCTTCACCTTCAGATTCTGCATGAGACGTGAGGCTCATAAGACTCTTAAAGTCTTTCAAGCTTAGTTTTACATTTGAATCAGAAGACATCTCTTTGCGCAACTAAACACAAATTAGAAGATAAACTGCTTCAGCTGACTTTAGTTTGATGACACACAACAAACACTTTTTTGGGGAAATTTGCTGTTGTGCATGCAAGAAGAAACAGAAAAAACTTACTTTTTTGCAGAATATCCAGCAATTCAACAGCTCGCAAAATATCTGAAATAAAAAAAAAATGTATAACTGAATTAAAAAGAGCACAGTCAGTGCATCTGAGTACCAACACAATATTTGCCAGAAACTCAGCTGAGAACTTTCTGACCGCAATTTCTACAAGTCGCAGTTACTGAGATAGCTTACGTAATAAATTATTGGTTTATAATGTCTAAGTGAGTAGGCACTGAAACTATGGGCACCAATGAAGTATTTTGGAGTCGACCGTCTAGTTTCAGGAAGTGATTGTTTGGTTAAGATCTGACCACCGTGCTAGAGCAATCTAAGCTTTTCAAGAAATGCAATATTGCCAGAATTAAAGTTTACATATTGTGCGCTTATGAAAACCCAAATGTGACGAGTCAAATGGAAAACAACACACAAATTAAACATTTTACCTCTTTCCAAAGTAAGGGGCTCGTTAACGGTCGCCATTTTGGACGCAGGGAAAGATGACTCTATGTAAGAAATGTGAAACCAGTTTCAGAGTGGTTTATTGGAAAAGTTCAACCTGACCCAATACTGACACACAAAATGTTATATATATATATTGAATTTATAGAAAGTTATGCCAAGCAGTTTTGGATCAAAGTTATACGAAATACTTCTGTGTGTTGTCTATCTTAAACGTAGAACGAAACAAACAAATTGAAACTTATGGTTGCCGGTCAACTCACCCATATCATATCTGGCTGATATGCCATCTCGTCGAACTCAAAGCAAAGATCCTACATATATTATTTAGGATTTTGCTGAAAGTAATGAGTCAAGTTGACAAATCATACCAAAAAGGTGACTGCCAAGCGTGTAAAATGCAGAGAAGGACCCAACGGAGAAGAAACACGCTTAAAAAAGACAGTTACAATGCATGCAATTTATTAATGTTTCGCGTAAATACCAAAAACAGACAAACAAACATAGAGATCAGTCGCTACTTATCTTATCGCAGAAAAAATGTGGCAAAGATGAGCATGTGTCCCTGCTGAAGCAAGAGGCATAGATTATTATGTGTTCCTGCAGATTCAAGAGACAGACTCGCACGTGTCCAAAGAGACATAGATTCTCATGTGTTCTTGCAGAAACTGACAAGCGGCATAGAATAACATATGCTCCTGTACACAAAAGAAACACAGATTATCATGATGTGTCCCTCTACTCTAAGAGCAGGAGGCATAGATTCTCCAGATGCACCAAAGCAGAAACAAGAGGCGTAGATTCACATGTGTTCCTGTAGAAACAAGAGACATAGATCATCATGTATCCTTGTAGAAACAATTTAAGAGACATGCATAGGCGGATTGGGGGGGGGGGGTTCCAGGGGTTCAGGACCCCCCACCCCAAAATTCTTTAAAATGCTATAACGAAGTCCTTTTTTGGACTGTTTGGCTACCCCCCCCCCCCCACCCCCGCTCCCTTTTTTTTTTGCGAGTTTTGACACACAAACACATGCTCCCCCCCCCCCCCCCCCTGATGTTTGATATTTTGGTGAGTGGCGAGTGGTGAGTGACAAGTGGCGAGAGTCTTGACACATACACACGTTTCCTCACACATTAGAAGCAAGAGACATACTACTACTACTACTACTACTACTACTACTACTACTACTACTACTACTACTAGTATTAATATTACTACTACTAATGAGTATTAATATAGTGCTTAATCTTAATCAAAAGCTCTAAGCGCTTTACAATCTGTACACACACACACACACACACACACACACACACACACACACACACACACACACACACACACACACAATACAATGACATATGCACATAACAAACAAAACACAATACTCGAACACACCACTCTTACAATGAACTAAACAACAATGCATACATAGATCACATGTGTTTCTGTAGAAACACTGACATGGATTTTCATGTGTTCCTTTAAGAGCTAAGAGGACATAGACTCTCGTGAGAGCTGACTAGAGCCGTGGGCGATTTGACGGCGTGTTTGGGCGAGATGAGTGCTACCCTGGGCGAGTTGACCATACATGTGATCTGATTGGTCGAGATGGCATATGAGCGAGTTGACCGTCACCCAAACTTATTTCGGTGTCAGACTCTCTGATGCGAGAATCTCGCAGCAACATGCAGTCTTTCGGGACTTGACGAATGAGGAAGGTTTCAGGGAAAATCCAGACTTAATTTTCTCTACAAATGTATTGTTAGAGAGAAAACACAACAAACGTAAGCCGCATGCGTGCGGGTCATACCCGTCCTAAGTAAGGAACACGTTTGGTGTTGGAAGCCAGATCGGTCAAGAAGCAAAATGGTGGTGTCGAAAGATGCAGCTGATTCCTCACCAGTTTACGATGTTGTGTTTGTGGTGGAGAAGACGGCCAATCTGGTTCCATATTTCGACGTGCTGATGAAGTCCTATGTCTTGCCTACGCTTGAGTAAGTTTGATTACAGATTGTTTGAAAGTTGTCGTGCTTAGATGATGTGATTGTGCAGCAGTTTTGGAATACATCTGTGCTAGAAAAAGTTGACTGACTTTTAAAAGTCAGAACTGTGTATGATATTGATAATGACTGAAATTGAATAGAATTTGCAATGTATGGATAATTAACGACGGTGGTTTTAATCAGTTTCACATTTTCTCTCGCCGTCTCTTTTTAGTTACAGATGTCGGTAATATTTAATTTATAATTTAATGAGCACACATAGTAATATTTCAAGAGTTGATTTAAGAATGATGAACAGATCACCCAGCTTTCAAGATCATTACAATTTACATTTTGTATAATTTGGCAGTTACAGACTTTGCCAGCGTTTTTCTTAATTTATTTTGTCATGCAGATACTTCAATAATGGACCCGCAGATCCAACAGATTATGGAATGGATGTAAGTTATTTAATTTATTTATTTGTTGGTCAAGCTTTTATTTATTATTTTTTTTAAAAATTTGTGCGGCAACTTGTTGAAGGGAAGTTGGATCAGGAAATTTGAGCACTATAAATTGCTGTCACTTATGAGTCACTTAGTTTAGTCATTACTGTCGTGAATACCATGCAGTATTTATACTGGTAGTTTTAATGACTCAAGTGATTCATTTAGTCAAATCCTGTAGGTGTGATTGTGAAGTCACTGATCAACTGATTACATAGGGGAAGTTGTTTATTTACTGAACTGTCCTAGAATTAGAAATCAATTACAATTACTGAAATAGTGAAATCCAGTGGGTTAATTATAGCATTACTATTATTCATTTAAAATTTTTTTTTTTTTTTTGTTGGTCATAGTCCGTGGGCGTTTCCTAAAGCCTGCGCGGTGGAGACTATTATATTAGTATTACTATTATTACCGTAAACTGTTTTGCAAAACTTGCACAGTGATATTGACACAGTAAAGCAGGGAGGAATTAAAATGTCCAGATTCACTGATTCAGCCATCCAACTGAAATTAGGGAGCCCAATCAATTTTATGAGTAATGTACACTGAAATTTGCATTCACTATTTGAAACGTAACTTCGCTTCACCTGACAAAAAAATCTCTTAGCATTTGGGACTGGCAGGTGAGTTTGGTCCTCGCTGATAAAGAACAAAATCTTATTAACTCATTCAGCCCGACGCACATGTTTCCCAAATTTTGGAGGCATCATCTAACGACTATGTACCTGTTGCAGGCAAGCACCAAGCTAATCTGGCACTACCCTTGAATTATCATGATCATCCATCTCCTGCTGTAGTGCCTCAGGGCTGAATGAGTTAATACATGTATATTTGTTGGTCTGTGAGTGTGATTTTTTTTATCTTACGGCCTCAAGCTGTAAGATCCAAAAATCACAGACCATGTATATAAATTTGTGTCTCTAAGCTCTCAGTCCAAGAAGTGTTTTTACTGCTTTACAGTACAGCTGCACCCTTTATACAGTGGTGACATACCATGCCGGAGACATTGCACCAGAACCGGCAGCAACATGTAACACACCCACCAACAGTATTCACGAGCTCATCACCTATCTCGAGGAACTTGAGTAAGTATAGTTGCAAACATAAAACTGATACTACATGTAAAGTAAGTTGCTAAGTCAGTTTTATGTAGGGCAGTATTATTTTGCCATACTTGGAGAATTTAACCCTTTTCAGTGATAATTATTACGCAGAAATGAGCGTATCTGACCCTCTAAAGCCACGTCTGACGCGCTAGTGTTCCGAACTCTGCGTCAGCCTCAGACTGACGTAAAAAAAATTTACTCTGACGCAGTAAGCTTTATCTTTACGCACTGAAAAACTCACCAGTGCGTCATCGTGAACACATTTCACAGCCGTGTGTGCCAAGCAGAACCGCCAAAGCTTTTGTGAGAGCACCAAACGCCAACGCAGCAACAGTATCGCATGCGCAGCAACAGAAATTTAAAAGATATAACTGTTCCGCGGCGGAGCCGGTCGAGTGGCTATCGGCATTTCCTGTGGCAAAAGCATGGCCGGACTCGTGAAATTCGGCCTGTTCTCGAGCTCAAAATCACAGTCTTCTCCTACACAGTTTGAAGTTCCTACAAGCAAATCGGATAGTGAAAAAAAGACCACACGTTCTTTCCAGCACGATTGGCTTGGACAATTTAAATGGCTACACCATTTAGATGGGCAGATGTTCTACGCCGGCTGCGTGCTGCCAAGCTGGACAGTCGAAAAACGCTCTCTTGGAGGGATCGATAAATTTTCAGCGCTCAAAGTATGTGGGGCGGTCCGTGGCACAGTGGTAAAAGCGCCTGCCACCAATGCAAGAGGTGCGAGGTTCGATACCCGGTTCTGGCATTGGACTTTTCTCCTCTAGTAAGTGTCACCATTAATTCGGGCGGACCTTCGGGGGTTCTTTCTCTGGGTACTCCGGCTCTTTCCACCCCCACGAATTCGGTATTAATTTCAGTCCACTTAATCAAAGTTCAAAAAAATAAAAAACGCGATTTAAATTTCCAAAATTTCAGTAGCTCGCTTGAGCTTGCCCTTAGCACCACATTGTTATGTGTTTATGTACAGTGTGTGAGGGAATGTGCGTGATTCACGTGAGCGTGCTTGTTGCGTTCAGTTCGCGGCTATGTCCTGCGCATTGAGTTATATAATAAATATGAGAAATGTGCTAGATAAATACTATGTAGTATTATTATTATCATCTAAAACTTCATCATTTCTGTGATCCCCTGGGAAATCCTGCTGACCCTCTGGCAACTGTAAACTGAATTTGTTCCGCTAGATCTGACCCCCTACATATAAGAAAAAAAATAACACTGCTTTTCATCCTGATACACTTCTGCTTGAAATTTGTTTGACTCTGATAGTTCAAGGGTGGTGCCAGAATAGATTGGCGCCTAAGGCGCCAAGCTATTCTGGCACCACCCTTGAATTAAAATGGTTGATTTATCTCACAATCTGTAATGTAGCCTTCAAAGGACAATAAGCAAATTTTACAAAATCAGCCTCAGGATGTAATGGGTTAAACAGTACTTTATACAACTGGAACACCTTTCTCAACCATGTGTTCCAAGGTTGTCTCATTTTACATGTGGTGGTCTTTGTCTCACGCCTGACTGGTTGCAATACCATATAATGAACAGCCACTGAGGTGGGGTAAAGTAAGAATGGCCCAACCTTGACACAGCACCATTTAGAACAATAGAAGAGAAAAGAATGTGTTGACTCTGAGGTTAACCCATTTAACCCCAAGGCCACATTTTACTTAAATTTTACTTAACTATTCACTTGATGATTATGTACCAGTTGCAGGAGATGGATGGGCCATGATAATTCAAGTGTAGTGCCAGATTAGCTTGGCGCCTGCAGGCGCCAAGCTAATCTGACATCATCATCATCATCATCAGTCCCTTGCCCGAACTGGGCGTTGGGGGGACTGAAAGGCAGCAGCAACAGACAGTGCTCTCCACTGAGTTCTATTTTGGGCGGTGGCAAGCAAGTCTGGCATCTCGAGTTCGGTCCATTCTTTTATGTTTGCGACCCAACTCTTTCTCTGACGACCTCGCCGACGACTTCCTTCGAGAGTGCCTTGGAGGATAGTCTTGGACAAGGTGTTGTGTCGGGTCACGTGGCCAAACCAAGCAAGCTTGCGCCGTTTCACGGTTGCCAGAAGGGGTTCATGTGACACTACGCTTGAATTATCATTTGCCGTCCATCTCCTGCTGCAGGGCTTTGGCTAAATGGGTTTAAAATAAATTAGACACATTAATTGCTTCAAAAAGTCATATACGTATCTATAAATAAATTAAACTATGCCTGACCTTCCATCACACAAAATAATTTACTGGCTAAAGGATTAAAGGTCATGTTTTATCAGTTGACCTGTGCATTAGTGATTTATTTTGCGTAATGGCAGGTCAGGTATAATTAATTTAATGTCTAAAACACCCTCCAGCGGGGTCCATGCGTTGATGACCTATCTAGGATAGTATCTTGAGGATCTATTGTAAAGTGTAAAGGATACCAATAGTTTTTTTTGCCAACACTCGTCTCGTCTTCGATCACCTCAGATCAACAGTCCAGTTGATGAGATGAATTCTGCGGATCATTGTAACTCTTTCCTGCAGTTACTCTAACATATTGAGATTTTTGGTCAGAAGTCGCAAATTTGGGAGTTGACCTCTGAAGACTGACACCTCACAAGATGGATCGCCAGTGATAGGGTGTCACTGTCAGACTAGATTGGCACCTACGATTGACCATGGTTCTTTACCAAGATTCAGGCTAGATTAGCTGGGCACCTACAGATGCCGGACTATTCAAGCACTACCCTGGAACTGTCATGTTTAGCCCAGACTAGTTATTGCCGGTAACTGTTGCCCATTTGGCTGCAGTATGTTTTGTTGTGAGGAATTCCTGAGGAATCATCACAACAAAAGGAGCTACAGATGGCTGAAAGGTTAAACCTTTTCACCCCAAGGTCCCATTTCTCAAATGTTGGAGGTGTTGCCTAATGACTGTACCAGTTGCAGGAGATGGATTGACCATGATAATTCAAGGGTAGTGCCAGATTAGCTTGGTGCCCTCGAAGCTGATCTGGCACTACCCTTGAATTATCATGGTCAGTCTATCTCCTGCTGTAGGGGTCCGGGGCTAAATGGATTAAGGTAATTTGCGAAACCACAAATCTGGCAGTGGATGGTTATTTTACAGCAGTATATCAGTAGTGGTCATGATTTTCAGGTTTGTTGGCGGAGCGGCCCAAGGCAGCAGTCATATTGCTGAAGGCTTGAGCACTGCGCTTCAGGTCTTTGACAACATCAAGACCATTCGATACAAAGGGTAAGGTTTCCACAGTGGATTATTGCCTTGGAAAGAGATTGCCACTAACACCATGAAGGAGACAAAGAAGAATGTTATGGGCAGTGAACTTGGGATAAAGCTTCCTGGTGGTAATCTTGTGTATCAGAAGTTTGCGGAGAGGAGGGAAGTGGTTGGCACCTATGGTGTGGCATTGTTGTTTAATGTTGTATCCAACTTTATAAATGAAGTTAACTGTATATTGTATTGCTGAACATCAAAGAAACAGAAATGTACACATGCAGTACCAAAATTGAATCTTTGACCCTTTGTCCGACACTATCGATACTGTTTGGCAGAAAAGAGTGTAGCCACACATCTTTTCCAATAAGCAGTATTGTCGGTATCAGTCCAAAGGTTGATGTTTTCTTGAATGCTCAAATGATGACTGATTCTTTTAAAGAAAAATTAAGATGTATACCTTTTTGTGGTCATTTCCAGAATAAACACCCAGCGTCACTGTATCCTTCTGTGCAATTCCCCACCCTACCACATGGGTGCAGAGGAGAGCAATCACGATTACCGTGGCTTCAACAGCGAGCAGCTGGCTAGCATGCTGGGCAAGGTGAACAAATAAAATAAAGTGATTCCACACTAGTGTGGCAAAAGCCAGTCATTTTTGTCCATTTTCAGATGTGTTGCAATAAAAATCTAACTTTTCACGCTATAGTGTATATACTGATTAGGATATATACTGACTTTTGCCATATAGTAGTTCAAGGTTGGCACCAGAATAGCTTAGCACCTGAGCATATGTGCAGATCTATATCTGTTGAAGTGCAACAACTACATACGTTTTAACGTTGTGTGTTGGTTTTATTTGCATAGTTATTTGAGAATATTTTTGTAAAATTTGCAGCATATAAATTATTTTTTATACCAATTTAGAGACAGTTTTTGTTACTAGTTTTGTGAGCAGTACATCGTTTCAATGTTCCAGAGAGGAATCCACCTGTCCATCATTTCGCCGAGAAAGATTGCAGCTTTACAGAAAATGTTTGATGCCGTAAGTGTTTTTTAATTTCTGTAGGCATCTAAAAAAAATTCTGGGACACAACTAGACGTGGATTGATCATGCATGTCAGCCTCATTATGTTGTGATACCTGTGAGCCACATAAACTTTATAAAGTCAGACCGTGATGCTGGTGTTTGCATTAATGTGGTGCAAACTTACATAGGCTTATACAATTTCCACTGTAAGTAATTCTCAGATTTTGCAGACATAACCTGAGGAGTACAAGGTAGTATATCTGCAAAATCTGGGAATTTCGATTTGAGAGTTCTGTGTGCTAATGAGTGATGTACGAGATTTGTCTCTATGTTTATGATTAACCATCCTGATACACAAATTGCTTGAAATAAATTTGACTGATAGTTCAAGGCTGGTGCCCGAATAGCTTGGCGCTTCATGTGCTAAGCTATTCTGGCACCACCCTTGAACTAAAACATTTGCTCTATGTCCTTATTTATAATGTAGCCTTCATAAGACAATAAGCAAATTTTACAAAATCAGCCTCAGGATGTAATGTGTTCAATCCTTATTATCCATGACAACTGACAGGCAGGGGCTGGGGAGGGCAGCTATACTGGCCATCTGCAGAAAGATTACACGATAGATCCACGACATATGGTGCTGTTGCATGGATATCAGCTGCAAGGTATAAATATAAACACGCTGTTTCTTTTTTAGTGACATTGCTGTGTCTGTGGAGACTTGGGAAAAGAAAAGTGTGCCTTGGCAGTCTCACACACACACACACACACACACATGCGTGTGCATGCATGTCTTTGTGCAGGTTAAACTGAAACGTGTGGTGCAAGTGTTATGCCTCTCTTTTTCTTTAAAAATAAAAGATTCAAGATGACTTATTGTTGCTGTAATAGAGATAATCATACACAGCAAAAATTGTCTTGCCACCACAGGTGCTGCTCACATTCACTCACTCGCTCATTCGCTCATGTACATTAAGTAGTATCAGCACAGTAATTTTTTACTGTTCACTCTTTGAATCTTTCTTGTTTGTTGTGTTTGCTTTTAAAGGACGGTTCTGTTTGTCAGTTTTCCATACATGCATAAATAATAAATATGAGGCTGATGTATATATGTACGGCACTGATAAGTAAAACGGTCTATGGAACTTTGTCTCCTGGAATTTTTCTCCTCGTCCTACCTGTACCTTTTTTACCTTTTGTAAACAGAGCGATCACACAGCCCTGTGGCGGAAGATGAAAAGATGGACATGAACAAAGTTGGGGGAGCCAGCGGTAAGCCTTTTGGCAATGGTAAATTTTGTTCCCTTTATTTCTTTATCCTCTACAAGACGTATTGGGCTTCTTTTCCTGAGCGGTCATAGGTGTGACCCCAGGGGACTGCCAGAATCTGAGGATATGAATGAAGCTGACTTTAGCCAGCAAGGGGCACAGATTTTCATGAGCCCCTGCCTATGTCTTGAAAATCTGTGCCCCTTGCAGACCTATGGAGTGTATTGCGCGCTGTGTCCTAGTCTTGCTTCCCATGTTGTTGTGGATGCTGTTTTTCTGCATGATTTCTGATCATGAGTGTTTTAGTTTAGTGAAAAACAACCAGCAACATGGTAGTGGTATGTCTGTTTAACCCCTTTCGCTGCTGAAACACAGCAAGCCAATACCCAAATGCAAGACGCCTAGAGCCACATGCGCCCCTGCTGTTGCTTATGTGGCTGTATGTCTCTTGCTGACCCCCACTTTGTATCCATGTTCCTGGGATATTCTTTGGCATTGAATTAACCCATATCATACTGAGGCTAAAAGCTTCAAATTTGTATGCTGCCAAGCTACAGTATAGTACTTACAGATAAGGATATAGACCAATGGCTTTAGTTCAAGGGTGGTGCCAGAATAGCTTGGCGCCAAGCTATTCTGGCACTACCCTTGAACTATTTTTGTCAAACTTATTTCACACACTGGTGTATTCCGAATGTGAAGGGTTAAGAAAGAGCGTGCAACAAGTGGAAAGGAACGGGTTCATTTTTTTTTTCCAGAGAATTTTTGAAATTTGACTGATCTTTGTTTTTAGGTGGTGGTTGTCATTTTTCTTGTTTTTTTTAAAAATGGGGTTGTTTGTGCTGTATTGATTGCATGCAACCTATGAAACAGTGTGTGTTTATCTCCAGGCTTAAGCCCAGCCCCCAACACTATGCCAGGGTCGGATGGGCAGTTCAAAGTGCCATCGTCTGTCATGCCCAACCAAACTGGTGAGTGTTTTCTTTTTTTCACGCAAACTATTGTGTTAAAATAACTTTTTTTCACTCCTGGAATAAATTTGTTGTACTAAATTAAAAAATTAGAATGAACGCTCTTAGTCAATAAGATTTTAGTTAATTAAGGAGATACTTGTTTTTTGTGCACAATCAATTTTTACTTTTTTGTTTCTGAAGGAATGCAGCCAACAGGACAAATACCAAACCAGGTAGGGCCTGGTATGATGGGAGGACCTGGGGGGCCTATGGGCCCTGGTATGCACCCTGGCCAGCATATGCCCACCCATTCTCAGCCCACCGGCATGCAGTCTCAAATCGCATCCATGCTGCAAAGTCAGAATGCACCACAATTAGGTCAGCGGATGTCTGCTCCTCCCAGTATGGGTGACGTCATGAACGCACAGCAAAAGGCCGCAGTTTACGCTCATGCCAGCATGCAGATGGTATGTGTTGCTTTGTTTTGGGGTGTTCATTACTTTTGTGTATGCAGTGTGTATATGCATTATAGTGTGTGTGCTAAATTATGTATACCTTTTATGACATTTTTTCCTCTTGGATTTTGTCTTACTGTGTTTGCATTTCTTTCCTTCAACAGGGAGACAAGAGTCCACAAATGGGTGAGTACGCAGTTTCACACCCCCTTTTCTTTTGCAACACTGGTGTATTCCGAATGATAAGGATTAACCTGTTTAGTGCCTGTTGACGGAAACTGTGTTTCTGCTGTCTTCATCAATTCAGCATCAACAAGCCCGAGCTGTCTTGGGAACATGGATTCAAAGTGGTTTCAGCAAGAGGCACAGATCTTCATGAGCCCCCGCAACTGCGGGGGCTCATGAGGATCTGTGCCTCTTGCAGTTGGGTGTGTCCAAATTGTCTCGGCAGTAAATGGGTTAATGACCATCTGTTCCATGATTTTGTTTGTGTGGTTGCTCTCTACATGCATATGTATGTACAGCAGAACCTTTGTGAGTGACCACCTTTACGACTGATCACCTGTGGTTTAAGACCATCGTTTAGGTGGCTTTGAGCTGTGACTTTCGCCACCTAAATGATGGTCTTAAATGACAGGTGATATTCAAGACTTTTCATTGAGAGTGCCTGTCCTTTAACCCTTTTCATCCTGATACACCCATTGCTTGAAATAAATTTGACTGATAGTTCAAGGGTGGTGCCGGAATAGCTTGGCGCCTGAGGCGCCAAGCTATTCTGGCACCACCCTTGAACTAAAATGCTTGATCTATATCTCCTAATCTGTACTGTGTGGCCTTCGTAGGACAATAAGCAAATTTTTGAAAATCAGCCTTAGGATGTAATGAAAACCATTTTTTGTTTCTTCAAAAACATTACCGATGACATGACTACTAGGAGTGTCCACTCCTTGCTCAATTCTAGCCTAAGAACCTGTTGTGTGAACACAACCCGGGAGGCACTCGGGGAACCCCCAGAGGGACCGAGAGTTGTCTCCCGCTCCTACCCACCAGCCCTATTCACCTGTGAACTCCAGTCACGCTTCTTAGGCTCACGCGTTCAGACGTGTTTTCTCTAGCCTCTGGACTTAGAAGTTTTTTCGACCGGTTCGGTCTGCCTTGCGTGTTTCGTCTTCGCCGGCCTTGGTTTCTACTCGTACGACGTTGGGCGACTGCAGCTGCAGTCTTGTTCAAGGGTTCCCTCTCTGGCTTTACCGACCGGGCTGTGGGGGTCATGGAACTTTCTCCTTCTCGTACCACTCCGACTGAGAGGTAAGGTAGTTAGAGGGGCCTCGGCTGGTTGCCCGGGCGGGGCACAAGCACGAGCAGCTTGCCTTTTGCGTCGCTTCTTCCTCGTGTGGGTTTTTTTTGGCCTCTGTTTGGTTGCCTGATTAGCTGAAGAATGTTGGCGCCGGTTTTGGCGGGCTTTTCGCGCCATTGCCAGATGCGAGTGAGTTACGTTTCTGTACCTAGGCCATGCCTAACTTTTAGGCTTACGGTTTAGACTCCCTGCGTTATGACGAAGGCTTGGATGCTCACCTGTCCCGGCAGGGTTTGTTTCCCGCCGCCGTGGTTTTAATTAAATGTTGACGGCAGGTGAACCATACGTGGGTTAATTGGGTGCATAACACCACTGTAGCTTGGGGGCCTAAAGCTTAACGGGGAGCTTGGTGGACACTCGCCGAGTGCCTTCATGTTTTGTGTGTTGCAGTGACCTACTGATGACATGCACAAAATGCGGAGGCTTCCAGTGGCCGTCGGATAAACATGCAGTCTGTCTCCCCTGCGCTGGGTGTGCGTCCGACCATACGTGTGACGTCTGTGCTACATGGCCGGAAATGCGGTGGTCTACTCTCTGGAACTTTTATAGGAGGGAGCCTCCTGCCCTCGCGGGTACCTTGAAGTTTACCGAGACGCCTTCCGCTGTGCCCCCGGCACCGGACGTGCGAGACCAACGGGATCCGACGCAGATAACGCCACTGAGTAATCAAGCGACTAGTGCACGGAGTGGGAGTTCGACCGTCAAGACCGCCTCCGTTCGGGAGCGCGCCCGGACACAGTTGGTGAAAAAAACCCGCCTCTCCCAAGAGCCTGGTTTGGTGGGACGCTCGTGGCGTCCCTCCTCCACCGTCGTTCCCCACTCGTCTCTGAGGAAGCCGCCGGGATCCCGCTGGAGGTCCCCTGGCCGGCCAGTAACCCGCCTCTCCCAAGAGCCTGGTTCAGAGAGACACACTTGCACTCGTCTGGAGCCTCCTGGTTGTGAAGAACGTAGACACGGGATTTCTGCTCGACGTTTCCGCTCTCCTTCGCACGATCGTAGGAGGACCTTCTCTTCTCATCGCTCGTCGCATCGGGACTCCCCTCGCCGCAGACGGTTTTCACCTTCTTCGCGTTCGCCTTCTCGTTTGGACTCCCGTTCGTCCCGTCCCTCTTCCCAGCGACCGGCCACTTCCCCCCTTCCTCGTCCTCACCGCTCCGTTCCCTCTCGTCGCAGCCGTTCTCCCCGTCGGGATCCGCCCTCGGCACACAGGAGACCCTCACCGCGTCGTTCAGCCTACCGCTCTCCGCTGCGGAGGGAGTCTTCGTCCGCTGCAGTTCTCCGTCAACGGGATTCCCGGCCTCGGAGCCCTCGTCGCCCTTTTCGGTCGCCGGTTTCCGGACAGCGGGACTTCGACACCCTCAGTTTGGCGCCGGAGGATTCTTCGGACTGGTTACTCGGAGGCCTTAGCCGTTCTTCAGCTTCTGCCTCTTCGGCTTCCAGTGGGTCGGCCTCCGTCAGACAGGTTTCTTCTACCCGGATGGACACGCGGCTGGCGCTGGACGGAGCTGCCAAGCTCATCGCCGCCGCCTTACCTGAGGATGCTTGTCCGGCTTCACCGCCTGTGAAGAGGAAGATTTCCGCCTTCGTGGACGCGGATAGGACTGTCAAGAGGTTCAAGTCCCTCCCACAGCCGGCTAGTTTTTTGGATCTGCGGGACGCTTTCTCGTCTCACCTGCTTTCGGAGACTCGGAACTCGGACTTCTTCGCGGACGGGAGATGGCCTTCCGCTCTGGACATCGCGTTTCAGCAGGATTGGTACGCCGGCCATTCACAGTCGTTCCTCTGCCCGCTGCCTCCCGTGGATCCCGCCGCTCTGATGCAAGCCGGAGGGGCGTCTATGCTGAAACGATCCTTCCCACGGGGACTGGATAGGACGGCGTCGCTGGTCCGGAACACGCTCGCCTGCTCCGGTTTCTTGGACTTACTCACTCAGGCTTTCATCCGGCGTCTCGAGGAAGCTTGGCAGCCTACTCTGTCTCCCCTCCTGGGAGACCTACTAGTCATGGCGGAGGCTGGGAACCGCGCGGCTTATCACTCTTCGGTTAACGCGATGGCGGCTGCGGCTAACTGCGACCTTATGCGACGTGACGCCGTCTTACAGGCTTGCAGTGGAATGCCAGTCGACCTGAGTACCCAGCTACGTCGGGCCCCTCTGGGAGGGCCTCTGCTCTTCGGGGATACTTGGCAGACGGTGAAGGACTCCAACTCTGACCGTTGGCCTTGCAAGACTGTCAAGCAACGCTTTCCTCCCGCCCGCACGGCCCTGGGGCGCTCCTTGCGGGCGCGTAAACGTGTCAACTCGGACCCGTCTGCCCCGCCACGAGCTGCGCCGCGCCGTCGCCCGTCCTTCCGTCGCCCTGGCCCAGCTAGCACCCCTACCCCCGCCTGGCCCCGTCCCGCCCGTCGCCCTGGGCGCGGGCGGGCCACCTGACTTGTCCCCGGTTCCGCCCCCGCCGACCGTCGTCGGGGCTCCAGTCGGCGGGAGGCTAGCACGATTCAGCGAGGAGTGGCGCTCGCTGTTTCGAGACGAGCCCTGGGTTTTGGACGTAGTCACCAGAGGATTACGGATCTCGTTCCGCTCTCCTCCGCCTTTGCGCTCCGTTCCACTTTGGACAGAGGTGCCGTCCGACGTCCTCAAGGCCGCCGCTCTGCGAGGAGAAGTCGCGGCTCTCCTGTCGAAGCAGGCCACAGAGGTAGTGCAGCGTCCGGACTCGCCCGCCTTTTACAGCCGACTGTTTGTGGTGCCCAAACCCGGCGACAGGTGGCGGCCAGTCATAGATCTGTCGGCGCTGAACGCCTTCATCGCGGCCCCTTCCTTTCGGATGGAGACGACAAGGGCCCTTCGGGCGGCGGTTCAACCCATGGACTACGCGGTCAGTTTAGATCTGTCCGACGCCTACCTACATGTTCCCATGCACTCGTCTGCCAGGAAGTACCTGCGCTTCGCGTTCGAAGGAGTGATTTACCAGTTTTGCGCCCTGCCGTTCGGTCTCAACCTCAGCCCCTGGGCCTTCACCCGCATCATGGATGCTGTAGTGGCCAAGGCGAGGCAGTCGTCGTCCAGTCCGACGTCAAATTATCTCGACGACCTACTCTTGAGAAATCAGGTGGAGACCGCGCTTGTGACAGACAGGGACGCCCTCTTACGGCTGCTTTACCGGTTGGGATTCCTGGTCAACACCGGAAAGTCGGACTTCACTCCTGCGCGCCACTTCATCCACCTAGGCATGGAGTTTGTCACGGACCACAACAGGGTACTCTTGCCAGAGAAATGGATTGTGAAGTTATCCGCCCTCGCCGCGTTGGTAGATCAGCAACAGGCAGCCCCCGCCAGGGTCTGGCTTCAGCTTCTGGGCCTGATCAACGCAGCAGCGGATCTTATTCCCCTCGGGCGTCTCTACTCCCGACCGCTACAACTTCATCTCCTACTGCTCTGGCGTCCCTCCTCGGGCGACTTGACCACGATCGTCCCCGTGTCCCCGCTGGTACGCCCCCACCTCTTACGGTGGACCGACAGAGCTTGGTTGGCTCTGGGAGTCCCCATTTCCTCCCCATCCCCTCACCTCTCCCTGTGTGTCGACGCGAGTCGGGCTGGTTGGGGAGCCCACCTGCTTCCTCAGTTCTCCACGACGTCCGGCCTCTGGCCTCCGGAGTTCGCGGACAAACACAGCAACTGGTTGGAACTGCAAGCGGTGTGGCAGGCCATCATCGTTTGGGAAGAGGAACTCAGGCACCAGCATCTTCTCGTCCTTTCGGACAACTCGACAGTGGTAGCGTATATACAGAAGCAGGGAGGAACTCATTCACCCGATCTTTGCATGCTACTGTTCCGATTGATGCGATGGTGCGAGGACCGCGATTTGTCTCTCAGCGCTCGCCATATCCCCGGTCGCCTGAATGTTTTGGCGGACTCCCTATCTCGTCGAGGACAGCTCATTCACACGGAATGGACGCTACGCCAGGACATTTTCCGGATGATTTGCTCTCACTGGGAGACCCCGATGGTGGACCTGTTCGCCACGAGGTGGAATCACCAGCTTCCCCTCTTCGTATCCCCAGTACCGGATCCCCTGGCTTGGGCAGTCGACGCCTTATCCATTCCCTGGGACGGACTCATAGCGTACGCCTTTCCCCCGACAGTCCTTGTTCCCAAAGTCCTCCTAAAGCTGCGAGGAACCAATGCGATCCTGCTCCTGGTCGCCCCGTTCGCTTGGACTCGTTCCTGGTCCACCGACCTGATCAGCCTCGCCACTCACCCTCCTCTACTGCTCCCCACGCCCCGCACTATGCTCAAGCAGCCACGTCAGGCGCTGTTCCACCCTTGTCCGGAACGCTTACTGCTACACGCCTGGAGGTTGTGCGGCAAGCCCTCTCCGCTAGAGGCTTCTCGGGTGCTGCAGTGGAAGCGATCGCTACAGCCCGCAAGCCCTCGACTAGACGTATCTATGAGGGAAAATGGAGGGTACTCTGTGCCTGGTGCAGCGACCGTCGTCTCTCCCCCACCGAACTGACAAACCCCCAACTTGCGGACTTCTTCCTCTGGCTCTTCGGAGATCTAGGACTGGCCCCTATTACCATTCGGGGATATCTCTCGATGATTGCCGACACCTACCGGCATCTCGGCCGCGCGGATCCCGGCGCATGTAAGGACCTAGCAGATCTTATGTCACACTTCGGACTACAAAGGCCTGCCTCTCGCTCACTACTTCCCCGCTGGGACTTGCCATGGGTTCTTACCTGGCTGAACTCACCACGTTTCGAACCACTACCGCTGGCCAGTCTTGCTGATGTGACGCGGAAGACCTGCTTCCTGTTGGCGCTCGCCACCGCGGCACGAGTAAGCGAGATACACGTTCTATCAGCCCGGCCTACATGCCTGCAATTTCGAGCGGATCATTCGGTCCAACTTGTGACCGACCCTGCCTTCATTGCCAAGACTAGGTCTCCACTGACGGCACCACAGGTTATCACCTTACGACCGTTACGCGGGAACGACTTCCCCAAAGAGACCAGGCAACAAGATCCTGTACGAGCCCTCAGAGTGTACTTGCGCCGAACCAGAGCCGTCCGGAGGGGACGCTCACGCCTCTTCCTACCTTTAAAACCCGGAAGAAACGACATTACAGCACAGACAGTCTCTTCCTGGTTACGCTGGGTGATTCGCTCAGCATATGTCGATCTCTCCCCACAGGGAGCGAAGAGCCTAAAGATTCGAGCGCACGAAGTACGGGCCATGGCCACGAGCGTAGCCTTCGACAGGAACTGCGCTGTCAAGGACATCGTGGCGGCGGTGGGCTGGCGATCAGAATCTACTTTCGCCCGCTTCTATCTACGGGATCTGGCAGGGCAGCGAGACAACCTCGCCTTGGTGGGGGACCTCACGGCGGCACAACACTCCCTCCCGGCGCCGCAGGCGCCATAGGTACGCACCCACTAGGGAGTTTGGAGTGTCGAAGGAGAGGAGGGGGCCATGGCCTAGAGAAAACCTTCTGGTGCGGCACCCTCCTCCTGTTCGGCATTCTCCTAGTAGTCATGTCATCGGTAATGTTTTTGAAGAAACAAATTCATTTTTCTTTAAAAGGTATTTTTTCGAAAAATACTTACCGATGACATGACTCGAAGGACCCTCCCACCTGCCCCGCTTGCCGCTGGTGAGCCTAATTCGTGACTGGAGTTCACAGGTGAATAGGGCTGGTGGGTAGGAGCGGGAGACAACTCTCGGTCCCTCTGGGGGTTCCCCGAGTGCCTCCCGGGTTGTGTTCACACAACAGGTTCTTAGGCTAGAATTGAGCAAGGAGTGGACACTCCTAGTAGTCATGTCATCGGTAAGTATTTTTCGAAAAAATACCTTTTAAAGAAAAATGAATTTTTCTGGCAAAAGTAGGTGGTTTAAACTTCTAAAATAGCTCTGCCGTTCAGGGTCCAGTCGCCATAACTTTAGATATTTTTGGGGGTTACACAGTGCTGAACACAAACGACCAATCCTTGGTGTAATGTCTGATTTATAAAAATAAATTTCAATGTTCCATGTTAGTAGAATTGTTTTGCTTGCAGTGCGTGGACCAGTCTCGCAGCCAGGCATGATGCCCCCGGGTAGTATGCCAATGCCTACGCAAAGTATGATGATGGTTCCTCCGGGACAGCAAGTGAATATGATGGCTCAGCAACAGATGATGCAGCAGCAAATGGTATGTTCAGTTGCATTTAGCCCCGACGCACTGCATCAAGAGATGGATCGACCATGATAATCCAAGGTCTCCTCAGTCCCTTCCAGTCTGCCTATCACAAACACCACAGCACTGAAACAGCCTTCTACATATCCTGAACGATCTGCTCCTCTCCACCGACTCGGGCAACATCTCCCTTCTTACGCTACTCGATCTCTCTGCCGCCTTCGACACTATAGATCACTCTATCCTCCTCCACCGCCTTCACCACTCCTTTGGCATCACTGACTCTGCTCACTCCTGGTTTCTCTCCTACCTCTCCGACAGACAGCAGTCCGTCACCATCGACGGCGTCTCGTCTGACCCAGTCAGGCTTTCCTGCGGAGTTCCACAGGGGTCCGTCCTGGGCCCGGTCCTTTACACTCTACACCTCTCCTCTGTCCAACATCATGCAGTCTCATCACATACAGCACCACCTCTACGCTGACGACTCACAACTACTTGACAAAGACAACACTCAGTCACTATTGACTCGCACTCCTGACTGCTACGAAGATGTGAAAAACTGGATGACAGCAAACAAACTTAAACTAAATGACGACAAAACAGAAGCCATGCTGGTAGGCACTCACCAGAAACTCTCCCAGCTCCCTCCCTCTCTCCATCTTGAACTCGACAGCACCCCTATCCCCCTCTCTGACTCAGCCAAGAACCTCGGCGTTATCCTCGATTTCTCTCGTTCCATGACCAGCTTTGTCTCCGCTACGGCCCGGGCATGCTATTTCCACCTCCGTCGCATCAGTCAGATCAGAAAATACCTCACCACCGAAGCTGCCACCAAACTTGCTGTCTCTCTCATCTCACATCGACTATTGCAACTCTCTCCTTTCCGGCCTACCTCACTCCACCACTTTCACTCTCCAGCGCGTCAAGAACAACGCTGCTCGCCTCGTCCTCAGAAAGAAGAAATCCGACCACATCACTCCTCTGCTCAAAGTCCGTCACTGGCTCCCCATCCCCCAACGCATCCAATACAAGATTCTGTCTCTCTGCTACAAATCCCTTAACAATTACACTCCTGCCTATCTCTCCAACTTACTTGACCCCTACACTCCTTCCCGCTCCCTCCGCTCTGCCTCCAACCCACTCTGCCTCCACATCCCCCGCACCAAACTCAGCACTTTTGGACCCCGCTCCTTCTCCGTCTATGGTCCATCGACCTGGAGCACTCTCCCACTCTCTCTCTGTCAGAAACACTCTCTCCCCTCCTTCCAGTTCGCCCTCAAAACTCACCTCTTTCAACAGCTCTAGCACTATAACGCCATCACGCTCCCCACCCTAAGTTGACTGTCGTAATGTGTTTGTGGTACGTTAGTCATTGTCAAAAGCGTGCGCAAGTGTGCGTGAGCGCGCTTAGAGTTATAATTATTATAAGATAAGCGCATTATTAAGACCGTAATTATTATTATTTTATTATTATGTTAGCACCAGATTAGCTTGGTACTTGATAAATTATCATGGCTGATCCATCTTCAGCAACTGGTGCATAGTCGTTAGGCGACATCTAAAAAAATTGGGAAATATGGTAACCCTTTTAGCCCCAAGGTGCCATTTCTCAAATTTTGGAGGTGTTGCCTAACGACTGTGTTCCTGTTGTAGGAGATGAATTGATCATGATAATTCAAGGGTAGTGCCAGATGAGCTTGGCGCCTTCAGGTGCCAAGCTCATCTGGCACTACCCTTAAATTATCATGATCAATCCATCTCCTGCTGCAGGGTTCTGAGGCTGAAAGGGTTAAATGGGTTGAACAGACAGATTCTCAAAGACAGATTCTCAAAGTTGTCTTGCCCAAACTAAGACCTTTTTCTGTACATCTTTTGGCAAGTCATGTGAATACGCAACCATAACAGAGGTGTTGCTTGTGTTCTGCCATGTGTTGGGGAAACTTGCCTAACTAGCTGAGAAGAAGAAGAGCAGAAAACTCTTTCAGTTTCACTTGACAATATTCACACTTAACCCATTTAGCCCCAGGACCCTGCAGCAGGAGATGGATTGATCCGGATAATTCAAGGGTAGTGCCAGATGAGCTTGGCGCCTGAAGGCGCCAAGTTCATCTGGCACTACCCTTGAATTATCATGGTCAAGCCAACCCCTGCAACTGCTACATAGTAGTTAGGCAACACCCCCTACATTTGAGAAATGGGACCTCAGGGTTCCTTCACTGGCTCCCCATCCCCCAAAGCATCCAATACAAGATTCTGTCTCTCTGCTACAAATCCCTGAACAACTACGCTCCTGCCTATCTCTCCAACTTACCTCACCCCTACACTCCTCCCCACTTCCTCCGCTCCGCCTCCGACCCTCTCCGCCTCCACATCCCCCGCACCAAACTCAGCACTTTCGGTCCCCGCTCCTTCTCCGTCTACGGTCCATCCACACTCTCCCACTCTCTCTCCGTCAAACACTCTCTCTCCTCCTTCCAGTCCACCCTCAAAACTCACCTCTTTCAACAGCTCTAGCACTATACCACCACACTCCCCACCCCAAGCTGACCGTCGTAATGTATTTGCCTATTTGTGGTATGTGAGTGGTTGTCTAAAGCGTGCGCGAGTTGTGAGTGTGCGCTTAGAGTTATAATTATTATAAGATAAGCGCATCATAAATACCGTAATTATTATTTTTTATTATTATAAAAGGGTTAAAGTGTACAGCAGTTCATCACATTATATATTACATCTATTGTTTAATTTGGCAGTTCTACAAAATGGTGTTTCTTTTTTCTGTCTGTCTGTGACAAGTCTCCTGGCTTACTAAAACCAGTCAGTTGTTTTTTCGTCTGCCACAGCCACGGCAGCAGAAAATGTATCTATCTTTGAAATGGCTTCATTCTTTGTTGCTTGCAAGACATTAACCCTTTGTCTTTCAGTAGTATGATTTGTCAAGGTGATTCCTGTAGGAATCACCTTGACAAGTCATACTACTGACAAAGGGATAAATACATCCCCCTCTCTTTTGTATGCTGACACCGGTACTGTGGACAGTAATGATGGCTGAATGCACCGGGAGTTAGCTACTTTACCTTTGAGAAGAAGAGAACACAAGCCAATTGCAAGAGATACAGATCCTCATGAGCCCCCACACATGCGGGGTTCCATGAGGATCTGTGCCTCTTGAGATCACCAATTTGTATCCATGTTCCTTTGATGGATGGAGCTCTTTCGTTGGTGTTGAAGTAACAAACGACTTCAGAAACGTAATCTGCATGCACTGAAAATGCAGGGTTTAAACCGCCAATTAATGAATTCATTATTTGTCAGCCACCGCAGCAGCAGGGACAGATGGTGATGAATCCCAACAACCCAATGACGTCGCAGCCAATGGGCATGCCTGGCGGTCCCCCCAACCCTGGTATGATGCAGACCAGTATGCCCATGAGTCAACCACAGGTCAGTCGTAACCCTTATCATTCGGAATACACCAGCTTGCGAAATAAGTATGACTAAAGTAGTTCATGGGTAGTGCCAGAATAGCTTGGCGCCTCTAGGCGCCAATCTATTCTGGCACCACCCTTAAACTAAAGCCACTGGTCTATATCCTTATCTGTAAGCCCGATAATGTAGCTTGCATATGGCAGTGTACATATTTGAAGCTTTTAGCCTCAGTGTGATATGGGTTAACACTAACTTACTGTGTTAACCCATTTAGCCCCAACACAGCTGGAGGGGGATCATCCATGATAATTCAAGGGTTGTGCCGGATTAGCTTGACGCCATTAGGCACCAAGCTGATCTGGGGCTACTCTTTTAGTTATCATGGTTACCGTCTCTTACAACTGGTACATTGTGGTAGGGGACACCTCCAAAACTTGGGAAATGCGGCCATGGTGATTAATAGTTGACTCGAGCACCCAGCGGTACTGTGCACAAGGGGGCTAAGTTGATTAGCAGTAAAATAAATAAATAAATCATCAATAAATGAACAAATGAGAAAAAACTATGAGAGAAGAAAATGCATGGAAAAGACAAAACCAGTAATTCCTTTCTTGTTTAATTCTTTCGTTTTACTATGTTGGTGCTGACCTGCATGCTTTAACACATTTAGCCCCGAGACCCTACCGCAGGAGATGGATGGTTCGTGATAGTTCAAGGGTAGTGCCAGATTAGTGTGGTGCCTGAGGGCGCCAAGCTAATCGGACGCTACCCTTGAGTTATCACGGTCCATCCATCTCCTGCAACTGGAACATAGTTGTCATGTGACAACTCCAAAATTTGTTGCTTTGGGATTAAGCGGGTTAAATATATCCAGTGTGAAAAATACATTGTCACTGATTTATCCATGCAACCAGTCTGCAAAAATTGACTTGATGTGTTTTGTGCAGGTCAGCTTCCCACCTGGCACAAGTCAAATGGCCATGGGTCCTCGCTCTGCCGGCCCCATCAATCAAAACCCAAACTTCTCCGGCATGCCAGGTGCAGGTGGGGGTCCAGGGGGGCAGGGAGGAATCGCCAGCACGTCGGGAGCAGGGCCAGGGCAGGGGGTGGGGCCCGGAGTGGGGCAAGGGGATATGAGTCTGGATCCAAACAGCGGCATGAGGCAGGCAGCGGTCCCTGGCTTACGAGATCGAAAAGTGGTCTGGACAGGTGAGTTTCCTTTCTCCATTTTTTGTTGTTGTTGTTTTCCTTTTCATCCTCGTAAGTGTTAGATAGCTACTCACCTAGCTTAGCATTATACCTGCCTTGAAGATTTTATTTTTAGGTGCTTTTGTTGCAGATGCGCAGGCCGAAATGGTGACTTATGCCTGTCACCCCTACCCGGGTATAGGCCGTCGACGAGAGACCTCCAGCAACTCCTGTCCTGTGCTTCTCCTTCGATTCTACTCCAGGTGGTTCCCAGTCTCTTGATGTCTGCTTGGAGGTCTCGACGCCAGGAGTTTCTCGGCCTACCTCTTTTCCTCTTTCCCTGGGGGTTCCATGACAATGCCTGCCTAGTGATACTGGAAGCTGGCTTTCTCAGACTGTGACCGATCCATCCCCATCTTCTTCGCCCAATTTCATTCTCTGCTGTTATCTGCTCTGTTCTCTCCCAGAGTCTGACGTTGCTGATCTTCTCTGGCCAGTGGATTTTCAAAATTCTTCTAAGGCAACTGTTCATGAAGGTTTGTACTCTGTTGACTGTGGTTTTTGTCAATCTCCAAGTCTCTGCTCCATATAGGAGAACTGCTTTTACATTGGAGTTGAAAATCCGGACTTTGGTGTGTTGTGACAGCTCTCTGGAACTCCACACTTTTTTTAACTGGAGAAAGGCTTCTCTGGCTTTACCGATTCGTGCTCTGACATCTGCACCAGTGCCGCCTTTTTTGTCTATGATGCTCCCGAGATAGGTGAAGGACTCCAACGGGGTGCCAGCAAGCAAGACTGGTTCTTCCCTGGTTGTGTTCAGCCTCATTGTCTTTGTTTTCTGTTTGTGAATGGTGAGGCCCACTTGGGACGAGATGTCAGCAAGCCTCGTGGTCTTGTCCTGCATTTGTTGTTGAGTGCGGGACAGTAATGCCAAGTCGTCTGCAAAATCGAGGTCGTCAAGCTGTGTCCACAGTGTCCACTGTATTCCACTTCGTCTGTGCTCTGTGGTCATCTTCATGACCCAGTCTATGGCCAGTAGGAAGAGGAACGGCGACAGCAGACACCCCTGCCTGACACCAGTTCTGACCTGGAGCTCCCTGGTGAACTGCCCTTCGTGGATCACGCGACATGTCATGCCATCGTAGCTGCTCTTGATCAGGCGGACGAGCTTTGTGGGTACACCGTAGTGTCGTAGGAGTTTCCACAGAGTCTCTCGGTCCACGCTGTCAAATGCTTTCTCATAATCCACAAAGTTGACGTACAGCGGGGAGCTCCACTCCAGAGACTGTTCCACGATGATGCGGAGAGTGGCGATCTGGTCTGTACATGATCGGTTCTTCCTGAATCCTGCTTGCTGGTCTCTCAGCTGGGGGTCAACGGAGCTCTTCATTCTCTCCAGGATGATCCTGTTGAAGACCTTTCCTGGTACTGACAGCAAGGTGATTCCTCTGTAGTTGGAACACTTGCTGAGGTCGCCTTTCTTGGGAAGCTTGATTAGGTACCCCTCCAGTCAGCCGGCATCACCTCCTCTTCCCAGATCTTTCCAAACAGTGGGTACAGCATCTCCACTGTTGTCTCTAGGTCTGCTTTCAGAGACTCTGCTGGGATGCCATCTGGCCCTGCCGCTTTGCCATTCTTCAAAAATGCCACTGCTCTTCTGATCTCTTCCCGGCTGGGTCTGTCACAGCTGATGGGTAGGTCGGTCTCTGCCAGCTGGATGTCGGGAGGGTCGGGTGGGCTAGGTCTGTTCAGTAACTCTTCAAAATACTCGGCCCATCTGTCGAGTTGGTCTGCTCTGTCTGCAATAGGCTTGCCTTCTTTGTCTTTTACTGGTCTTTCTGTATGGCCATACTTACCCGACAATCTTCTGGTAATGTCGTAGAGCTGTTTCATGTTGCCGCTGCCTGCTGCCTTTTCTGCCTCTGCTGCCAGGCTGCCTGTGTAGGCCCTCTTGTCTGCCCTGATACTCCTCTTCACCTCGCGGTTGGCTTCCGAGTATTCCTCCTGTGCCCTTACTTTGGCTGCTCTCGTGCGACTGTTGTTGACTGCTGCTTTTTTCTGCTTCCTCACTTCTATCTTCTTCAAGGTCTGTGCCGACAGCCAGTCCTTGTGATGGTGTTTCCTGAACCCTACAGTGTCTTTGCAGGTTGAGTTCAGTGCCTCTCTAACTGCCTTCCACTGCTGCTCTCTGGTGACCGCCTCCTCTTCATTTACTAGCTCCTGTAGCGCTTGAAACCGGTTGGATAGCACCAGTTTGAACTCTTTCTCTAACTCCAGTTTCTCTCAGGAGGCCTACATTATACTATAGCGCTGTCTTCTTGTTGTCTCTGTGCGGCTTTTCTTTAGCTTGAGCTTCATTCTTAAGGTAAGCAGATGGTGGTCTGAGGCGACATCTGCTCCCCTCCTCACTCGAACATCTTGAAGGGATCTTCTAAATTTCTTGCTAATGCAGATATGGTCTATTTGGTTCTCTGTTGTATGGTCAGGTGAGACCCAAGTTGCTTTGTGTATTCTTCTGTGTGGGAAGATGCTGCCTCCAATGACAAGTCGGTTTAGAGCACAAAAGTCTACAAACCTCTCCCCGTTCTCACTCATCTCCGAGCCTAGTCCCTGTCTCCCCATCACCTCTTCGTATCCGGTGTTGTCCTCCCCTATTTTGGCATTAAAATCGCCCATGACGATGGTGATGTCTCGCTCCGCACATTTGTCCACGGCACTCTGGAGTCGGTCGTAGAACTCTTGTTTCTCTTCCTCGTCACTGTCATTGGTGGGCGCATAACACTGGATGACGTTCAGCTTGAGCTTTTTCTTGGTTCTAAAGGCTGCTGTGATAATTCTTGGCCCAAGAGGTTCCCAGCCCATCAGCGCTCTCTGTGCCACTGGTGACAGCATGAATGCTACTCCTTCTGTATGGGGGGCATTCTCCTCTTCATGACCTGAATACAGAATCATCTCCCCACTTAACAGCCTTTTCTGGCCAGACTGCGTCCATCTGGCTTCACTGATACCTAGCAGGGAAAGGTTGTACTTTTGCATTTCCGCTGCTATCTGGGCGGCCTTGCCGCTCTGGTACATGGTCTTGACGTTCCATGTGCCCATGGTTGTGTCCCTGGATAGAGAAAGGCGGCTCGGTCCTGTGGCTTCCGAAGACTTCCGGCTTTCACCACAGGACGTCATAAGTCTTCTGGTAGAAGAACCTTCCTCCTCCAGGAAAGGAATTACTGTTAGTCTTTTCATCGGCGTTTTTGTAGCTATTTTCTTTTTTGCAGGGTGGGGAAGCTACCCCCACGCCCAACCCCCTTACTAGGAGGACCAGGGGTTTTCTGTCGGGGTCACCTTCCCTTAGACCATGTTGGTTCACGGCACCTTTTTTCATTCGGTGCACCCCTCTCACGAGGGACCCCCTATCCACCACCCAGGGGACGCACCTCAACGCCATATGGTCCCAGCGCGAGGAAATGGTGACTGCCAAGTGTGAAATGCAAAGAAAATCCCACCAAAGAAAGAAATATGCTTAACCCTTTTAGCCCCAAGGTCCCATTTCTCAAATTTTTAAGGTGTTGCCTAATGACTATGTACCAGTTGCAGGAGATGGATTGACCATGATAATTCAAGGGTAGTGCCAGATTAGCTTGGCACCTTCAGATGCCAAGCTAATCTGACACTACCCTTGAATTATGGTCAATCAATTTCCTGCTGTAGGGACTCGGGGCTAAATGGGTTAACCCATATAACCCCAAGGCCGCATTTCCCAAATTTTGGATGTCACCCAATGACCACGTGTCAGGTGGAGGAGATTTATTGGCCATAATAATTCAAGGGTAGTTCCAGATCAGCTTGGTCAGTCATGGTCAATCCATCTCTTGCTGTAGGGTGTTAAAATGGGTTAAAAATGACGCATCACAGTTCATGCTGTCATTTCTAAGCGCGTCTTTATTTCTTGGGATCTTCTTTTCATTTTGTATCTGGTATGGCCTGTCACTTATGTGTATTCGCCAGCTAACAGTTTGCATGTTTGTCAGATGTGAAAAATATTGCAGTGTGATATTATGGTTCCCACGCTTTAAATTGAAACCAGGGTCTGTTTGAAGCTTGCATATGTTTATTTCAGTGGTTTTTGAAAAGTTGTAATCACTCACAGTTTATAACAGACCATGCTGATATTTCAAGTATTAGTCTTGAAAGTATTAGTCTTGACAAAGTATTAGTCTTGACATAGTATTGGTCTTGACAAAGTATTGGTCTTGACAAAGTATTAGTCTTGTAAGAGTATTAGTCTTGACAAAGTATTAGTCTTGACAGTGTATTAGTCTTGAAAGTATTAGTCTTGAAAGTGTTGGTCTTGACAAAGTATTAGTCTTGAAAGTCGTTGGCACCTTTCATGTTTTCAGGGGCATTGGAATATCAAGAGAAGAGCAAGACACCTTTGGGACAGGTCGGGGGTCAACAGAAAATCACCTGGCTTCTCACCTGCCGCATTTCTATCGCCAACAGTGAGCCAGACTTGTACGTGCAAGTTCTGATGAACTTGATTTATTTTTTGGCATTCTCAAATGTAAATTACAGCAGGCATTCAGAAAGCAACCTATGTATAGTTTGACAATCTTTAACTCATTCTGCCCGTGACACACCATAGCAAGATATGGCTTGACCATGATAGTTCAAGGGTGGTGGCAGAATAGCTTAGCGCCTATAGGCGCCATGCTATTCTGGCACTACCGTTGAACTATCATGGTGGTTGATCTGTCTCCTGAATTGTAATGCAGTCCTCGGAGGATAACTTCCAAAATGTTTTGTACCTTGGGCACAATGGGGTAAAATGCTTCTTGACCTGACATGGTCAGGCCGTCACCAGCAGCTGATATTACAAGATATCTGGATGCAGGGTTTTTTGGAAAGATATGCTTAATGCTATATGCAAAATCCTGCATTCATAAACCTCAGGATGCATTGGGCTGCTCTTGCAGGGGGAATGAACGTTGAAAATCAAGCCTTTGACTGCTTCACTGCCAATGGATGCAACATTGTATCTTTGAAAGCAGGGCAAATTCAGGACACAATAATCCCATCAGACCACTGATACGCAACATGGATATGAATATTTTATCTTTGAAAGCAGGGCAAATTCAGGACACAATAATCCCATCAGACCAACATGTTACTCAACATGGATATGAATATTTTATCTTTGAAAGCAGGGCGAATTCAGGACGCAATAATCCCATCAGTCCACTGATACGCAACATGGATATCAACATTTTATCTTTGAAAGCATTGCAAATTCAGGACAGAATAATCCCATCAGTCCACTGATACGCAACATGGATATCAATATTTTATCTTTGAAAGCAGGGCGATTTCAGGACGGAAAAATCCCATCAGTCCTCTGATACGCAACATGGATATCAACATTTTATCTTTGAAAGCATTGCAAATTCAGGACAGAATAATCCCATCAGTCCACTGATACGCAACATGGATATCAATATTTTATCTTTGAAAGCAGGGCAAATTCAGGATTAAATAATCCCATCATTCCACTGATACGCAACATGGACATCAATAAGGTCTCAGGTGGTTCTTTGTCGTAGAAGTTGTGTGCTGTTTGCAATTTATTTCATCAAAAACATTACCGATGACATGACAAATGGGAGTGTCTACTACGTGCTCAAATTCTAGCCTACGAACCCGTTGTGTGCACACACAACCCGGGAGGCACTCGGGGAACCCTCCAGAGGGGCCAAGAGTTGTCTCCCGGACCTGCCTATCCGGTTCCGAGTCACCTGACTCGCCAGTCAGCTACGTAGGCTCACGACCTTCGGACGTGTTCTAGCCTCGCGCTCCCTTCGACCGGTCGGTCTTGGTGCTCGAGTTCGCCGTGACTTGGCTTCGCCTGTTGCTTCGCTTCTGCTTCGCTTGCTTGCTTCGCTGCAGCTTCGCTTGCGCTTCTTCGCTTGGCGTCCTCCTTGGTTGGCTTCGCTTGGCGGACCTGCTGGTTCCCGCCATTTCGCCGGTGGCGACATGGCCGTCTCTTCTCCCGCTACCGCTTCGGCAGAGAGGTAGGATAGTTAGTTGGGCCCGGAGCCGGTCCCCGGGCGGGGTACCGGCCTGTGCCTTTGGACTCTACCTTGTTCGTGTGGTGTGGGTTTGGTTGAGCGGGGACTCTTAGCTCGGCGGGGCCCTGGTGCCCTCGCCTTTCCCCTTTTGGGGTGAAATTACTGGCTTCCCCTGGTAGCCTTCGGGGAGCATTGTTTAAACCAGCTGCGGCGCGTGGCTCATGTTGCATCTCCGGCCTGGCTGGGGTATGCTTGTTTCGGGAGCGCACTCTTAGCTTAGAGCGCTACAGCATTATTGCCTGGGGGCACGGCCCTTTCGTCCCTATTGTCGTGTGGCCCGCCGTGTGATGGCCTTAGTCGCCTGCTCGGCGTTAAACCCATATAACTAAACTAAACTAAACCTATTGTCGTTTGGCGCACATTCCTCTCCAGCCTGGCTGGGGTAGGCTTTGTTCTGAAGACGCAAGCTTAGCTTCGGGCGCTACAACAGTATAGCCTGGGGGCACAGGCCTTTTGTCCCTATCGTTCGGTACGGTTCCCCTTGGTAGGACGAGCCCTGTTGGTCTCGACCACGTACCGGCACGTTGTTTGTTTGGTGTGTTGCAGTGCCCTCCTGATGACCTGCACGCAGTGTGGAGGTTTCCAGTGGCCCTCGGATTCGCACAAGGTCTGCCTGCCGCGTGTCGGCTGTACATCTGAGCGTTCTTGTGACATTTGCGCCGTCTGGCCGGAGCTCCGCTGGTCCCAACTTTGGAGCTTCTACCGACGTGAACGCCCGACACCTGTGCCTGTTGCAAGACCGGCGGAAGTGCCGGCTGTCATCTCAGGCGCCCCGACCGCTCTTGCCCCCGATGGCCCCAGTCTGGAAAGATCTCCACAGCGGACACAGCAAGGTAGTGTGCGGAGTCGGGAGTTCGAGGCGCGGGTTCCCAGGAGGGAACGCGCTTGGACCAAGCCTTACGACAGGCAGAGAACCCATCTCGAGACAGAGGTCAGTTCGGAGAGACGTGCCTCGCGCCGTCCATGGTCAACCGGTCCACACTCGTCTCCTAGGAAGGCCTTGGATCCCCCTCGGCCGCTGCGAGCCCGCCTCGCCACAGAGTCCGGCTCGCGGAGACATTCGCGCACACTCACCACACCACGACCTGTGTCCAGTTCCTCCTTGCGATCGAAGTCTGACCACCACTCTCGCGCTCCTTCGCGTGAGCGTCGTAAAGTTCGTGATTCTTCTCGTCATCTGGACCATGGGCCTTCGCGCTCTACCTCTTCGCGGCGTTCGTCCCACGTTCCCCGCCGTCTGCCTCGTCCCTCCCGTTCCCCTTCCCCTCGCCTAGCCTCTTTCCTTCCTCCTCGTTCCTGGGGATCACGGTCTCCAGCTCGTAGTCGCTCGTCTGGTCGCCGCCGCCGTTCCCGCTCCTCTAGTGCGTCGCGTCGCCGTCGCGGACGTCGCTCTCCCCTGCGTGCTTCGGCACCTTATGGCTCCCCTCGTCCTCGTCGAGCTGCTCGCTCTCGGAGTCACGGTCGCCGTCCCTCTTCGTCGGCTCACGGCGGCGTGGACGACGATTCGTTGAGTCTTCTCCCTGATGATTCCATCTCAGTTCTCCTCGGAGGTCTCAGCCGCTCCCCTTCGCCGCTCTCTCCTTCGGATGCGTCGACAGCCCACGGGTTACCGGCCTCCTCCCGCACAGAGGTTCTTCTGGCTCTCGACGAGGTCGCTCGCCTCATCTCCGCCACGCTTCCGGCAGAGGACTGCCCTCCATCCCCCCCCCTGAAGAGGAAGCCTTCTGCCTTCGTCGACGCGGGTAGACAGGTAAAGAAGTTCAAGACTCTCCCTCAGCCCCCCTCCTTTTGTGAGCTTCGGGATGTGTTCTCGGCCCACCTGTTGTCTGACTCTAGAGACAGTAATTTCTTCTTGGACCACAGATGGCCTCCGGACCTCGACATGTACTTCCGCCAGCAGTGGTACGCCGGCCATTCCCAGGCCTTCCTCTGCCCTCTCCCTCCGGTGGATCCAGCCGCCGTGGTGCAGGCGGGTGGGGCCTCTGCCCTCAGACGCGCGCTCCCCGCGGGTTTGGACAAGACGGCTTCGCTTGACAGGAATTCCTTGGCCTGCGCCGGCTTCATGGAGCTCCTTACGCAAGCCTTCCTCCGGCGCGTGGAAGATTCGTGGCACCCGTCCCTGACCCCCCTTCTTGGCGACCTCCTCGTCCTCGCTGAAGCGGCCAGCCGCGCCGCGTATCACTCTTCGGTCAACGCTATGGCTGCAGCCTCCAATTGTGATTTACTCCGCCGCGACGCTGTCCTGCAGGCCTGCCGGGGAATGCCTGCCGACCTGAAGACCCAGCTGCGTCAGGCCCCCCTCGGGGGACCCCTTCTCTTTGGTGACACCTGGCAAGCCGTCAAGGATTCCAATGCGGACAGGTGGCCTCCCAAGTCTGTTCCTCGGCGCTTTCAGTCAGCCCGCAAGGCCGTGGGTCGCCCCCTGCGGATCTCCAGACCCGTCGCCCCGACGTCAACAGCCCAGCTGCAGTCCCTGCGTCGCCGTCGCCCCGCCTTCGGTCGCCCCGGCCAAGCTAACGCCCCCGCCCCCGCTTGGCCCCGTCCCGCCCGTCGCCCTGGGCGCGGGCGGGCTCAGTGACTCCTCCCCTCCTCCGCCTCCGCCGGCCGTCTCGGGTCCTCCAGTCGGTGGCAGGCTCGCCCTCTTCAGCGACGAGTGGCGATTACTGATTCCAGACGACCCGTGGATTTTAGACACTGTTTCCTGCGGCCTACGGATCTCCTTTCGTTCCCCTCCTCCTCTGCGTACGACTCCGCTGTGGACCGAGATCCCCGCAGACCCGCTCAAGGAGTGCGCCCTACGGGGGGAAGTCGACTCTCTCTTGAGGAAGGATGCCACAGAGGTTGTGCGCCGCGCAGACTCGCTGGGATTTTACAGCAGACTTTTCGTCGTCCCCAAGCCTGGCGGCAAGTGGCGCCCAGTGATCGACCTCTCAGCCCTAAATCGCGTCATCGTGGCTCCTTCCTTCCACATGGAGACGGCCCGAGCCCTGCGTACCGCGGTGCGACCCATGGATTACGCCGTCAGCCTGGATCTCTCCGACGCTTACCTACACGTACCCATACATCCGGCCGCCCAGAGGTATCTGCGCTTCGCATTCGATGGAACCGTTTACCAGTTTCGAGCCCTACCCTTCGGCCTCAACCTCAGCCCCTGGGTTTTCACCCGCTTGATGGATGCAGTTATGGCCAAGGCACGGCAGTCGTCTCTCAGCCCTATGTCCAACTACCTCGACGATCTCTTCCTGAGGAACCACGTCGAGTCCGTCTTGGAAGAGGACAGGGATACACTGATGCGTCTGCTGTCGCGACTGGGGTTCCTCCTCAACGTCGGGAAGTCAGATCTCACGCCCTCGCGCCGCTTCATTCATCTCGGAATGGAATTTGCCACCGATCTCAACGTTGTTCGCCTCCCGGATCCCCGGATTCGGAAGTTGGCCACCTTCGCCAACCAGCTAGCTCAGCAGGAAGCAGCTCCCGCCCGAGTTTGGCTTCAACTCCTCGGACTGATCAACGCAGCGGCGGACCTTCTCCCCCTGGGTCGCCTCTACGCCCGCCCCCTTCAGCGGCACCTCCTGCTTCTCTGGAGACCCTCTTCTGGCGACCTTACCTACCTGGTCCCGGTTTCCCCCCTGGTTCGCCCTCACCTTCTACGCTGGACCGACACGGCTTGGTTGGCTTCGGGAGTCCCCTTGTCCTCCCCCCCCCCCCCGCACCTCTCCCTGTGTGTCGACGCGAGCCTCTCGGGGTGGGGAGCCCACCTGCTTCCTCAATTCACCTCGGCTTCCGGCCTCTGGCCCCCGGAGTTTGCGGACAAGCACAGCAATTGGTTAGAGCTGCAGGCAGTCTGGCAAGCCCTCTTCGTTTGGGAGAGCCAGCTCAGGAACCAGCGGCTTCTCGTCCTCTCCGACAACTCGACGGTGGTGGCCTACATCCAGAGGCAGGGGGGCACCCGATCTCCCGACCTTTGTATGCTCCTCTTCCGTTTGATGCGCTGGGCCGAGGAACGCGACATTACACTCCTCGCACGACACATTCCTGGCCACTTGAATGTGTTGGCGGACTCGCTCTCTCGCCGCGGCCAGTTGCTCCACACAGAATGGACGTTGCGCCCGGATATCTTCAAGATGATCTGCGCCCTTTGGGAGACTCCCTTAATCGACCTCTTTGCTACGAGGTGGAACCACCAGCTTCCCCTCTTCGTCTCCCCGATTCCAGACCCGCTGGCCTGGGCAGTCGATGCCCTCTCGATTCCTTGGGACGGCCTCATCGCTTACGCGTACCCCCCGACAGTCCTCATTCCCAAGGTCCTCCACAAACTTCGAGAGAGCAACGCAGTCCTGCTTCTGGTCGCCCCGCTGGCTTGGGCCCGGTCCTGGACCACCGACCTACTCAACCTCGCCACCTCTCCTCCCCTGCGCCTTCCCACGCCCCGTTCCATGCTCAAGCAGCCCAGGCAGGCTCTCTTCCACCCTTGTCCAGAACGCCTGTCTCTTCACGCCTGGAGGTTGTGCAGCGCGCCCTCACTGCTCGAGGCTTCTCTTGTGCAGCAGTGGAGGCAATCGCTGCAGCCCGCAAGCCGTCCACCCGGCGTGTTTATGAAGGGAAGTGGCGCGTCTTGTAGGACATGCAACAGAAGACACAACAGTTGACACAGTCAGCAAGCTCCATAGGTCTCGGGGTCAACATTAGGAAGACTCAAGTCATGAGGAAGAACACCATAGTGGGCGACCCAATCACCATCAATGACCAACCTCTGCAAGAGGTGGACGAGTTCACGTACCTGGGCAGCAAGGTTACCACAGATGGAGACTGCACAAGGGAGATCACCACAAGAATCAGCAAAGCCAACCAAGCCTTCGCAATGCTGAAACCCATCTGGAGGACCACAAGCCTGAGCATCCACACCAAGCTCCGTATTTTTAAGAGCAACGTGCTGAGTGTCCTTCTATATGGGTCAGAATGCTGGAAATCCACTACCGCTACGGAACGCAAGCTGGATGTCTTCCAGAACAAGTGCCTGCGACGGATCATGAAGGTCTTCTGGCCAAACATGATTACAAACGAGGAACTACGGAAGAGAGCAGGCGCAGACAGCATCGCTGAAACCATCGCCACACGGAGATGGAGATGGCTAGGCCACGTTTGCAGAATGTCACCTGACTCATTACCAAGGGTGGCACTGAGATGGACACCACAGGGGAAGAGAAACCGTGGGCGACCAAAGGAGACGTGGCGCCGAACCGTGGAGCGAGAGCTCAAGAACAGAGGCCTTACTCTGCAAACAGCACCCAAAATAGCAGCTGACAGACAAAAGTGGCGCTCCCTTGCCGTCGCCTCAAGCACCAGACGGCGCAGAGAGGACTGAATGAATGAATGGCGCGTCTTGTGTGCCTGGTGCGACGCCCGTCGCCTCCTACCCACCGGACTGACTAACCCACAGCTAGCGGACTTTCTCCTATGGCTCTTCGAGGTCCAAGGTTTGGCGCCCATCACCATCAGGGGATACTTATCCATGGTCGCCGACACGTACCGCCATCTCGGCCTTCCAGACCCCGGCGCCTGTAAGGACCTCTCCGACCTCATGTCCAGCTTCAGCCTCCAACGTCCGACTCAGCGTTCTCTCGTTCCTCGCTGGGACCTACCTTGGGTCCTGACGTGGCTGAATTCATCCCGCTTCGAGCCACTCGCTCTAGCCCCTCTGGCAAATGTGACACGCAAGACCTGCTTCCTTCTAGCCTTGGCCACCGCGTCCAGAGTTAGCGAGCTACACGCTCTCTCTACCCGCCCAGACTGCCTCCAGTTCAGGGCAGATCGCTCCGTGCAGCTCTTAACGGACCCCAAACTTCATTGCCAAAACAAGGTCGCCCCTAACTGCTCCACAGATCATCACCTTGCGGCCCCTGGGAGGGCCTGCCTGCTCTCCGGAGACTCGGCGACAGGATCCTGTGCGTGCCCTACGCATCTACCTGCGCCGTACCAAAGTTACCCGTAGAGGGCGCTCCCGCCTCTTCCTGCCCATACGCCAGGGCAAGACTGATATCACAGCCCAGACGATCTCCTCCTGGCTGCGCTGGGTAATACGATCGGCATACATGGATCTCTCCCCACGCGTAGCGCAGAGACTGAAGATCCGCGCACACGAAGTACGCGCCATGGCCACGAGTGTCGCATTCGATCGGAACTGCGCTGTCAAGGACATCGTGGCCGCGGTGGGCTGGCGAGCAGAATCTACCTTCGCTCGTTTCTACCTTCGGGATCTGGCGGGACAGCGAGACAACCTCGCCTTGATGGGGGACCTCACGGTGGCACAGCACTCCCTCCCGGCGCAGCAGGCGCCGTAGGTACGCACCTAGCTAGCTAGCTGGGAATTAGCAATGGGAGGACGGTCTTGGTCTCCGGTAGTACCGGGGCGGCACCCTCCTCCTATTCGTGATTCTCCCATTTGTCATGTCATCGGTAATGTTTTTGATGAAATAAATGCATTTTTCTTTAAAAGGTATTTTTTCGAAAAATACTTACCGATGACATGACACGGAGGACCCTCCCACCTGCCCCGCTTGCCGCTGGTGAGCCTAGTATCTGACTGGCGAGTCAGGTGACTCGGAACCGGATAGGCAGGTCCGGGAGACAACTCTTGGCCCCTCTGGAGGGTTCCCCGAGTGCCTCCCGGGTTGTGTGTGCACACAACGGGTTCGTAGGCTAGAATTTGAGCACGTAGTAGACACTCCCATTTGTCATGTCATCGGTAAGTATTTTTCGAAAAAATACCTTTTAAAGAAAAATGCATTTTCCAGCAGTGAAGGGGTTAGTGGAAAGAATTAAACATTATTTTGTGACTTTAAACAGCAGCAGTATTACAAAGAAGCACCCTGATTTTGGGCGCTCATCAGGGGTTTTCCTCTGGGTACTCCAGCTATTTTCATATAGGGAAATTGATCTGATAATTAAAATAATGAAGCTAGTTAGGTTGGATCTCTGCACTGTGGCTGCAGGGAGGGCAAGCCAAATTTTCACTCCTGGGACGAATAAAGTTGTGTAAAAAAGGAAAATTGGCCTTAACCCTTTAAGCCCCAAGGTCCCATTTCTCAAATTTAGGAGGTGTTGCTTAACGACTATGTACCATTTGTAGGAGATGGATTGATCATGATAATTCAAGGGTAGTGCCAGATCAGCTTGGCGCCTGAAGGCGCCAAGCTCATCTGGCTCTACCCTTGAATTATCATGATCAATCTATCTCCTGCTGCACAGTCCCAGGGCTAAAAGGGTTAAATAGGACATGATGGAGGTAGTGCTGGAAATCTGACCAGCAGTCGTACAGTCAAACCTGTCAAGACAAACACCTGTATCGGCAAACCACCCATTTTCAGTCCCATGCTTTTCTATTACTTGTGTGCCGCTTTGTGAGGTACCACCAGTCTGAAGTGACCACTTTTTGATAGTCCCTTGGGAGGTCCAAAATTTGGGGCACACTAGCCTGACCCCTGGTAATTAATTTGTCTTTTTACAGAACAACCATGAACTGGCCTGAAAAGCTGTCCTTGCAGCTGCTACCCCAGAATATGCTGTCAGAGTTGCAGGCCTTGTGTCGAAACTCCCGGCAGGTGGCGTTTCACTTCTCCAACACGGACCAGGATGCCCTGCGCAATCTCCACAAACTCATGGGAACAGGATTTGTACGTTTTTTTGTTTTTGTTTGTTTGTTTATTTATATATCCAATCTTTGTTTAAAAGTTTTTAACTCCGTCACTGCCAATGACTGCAAATTGTTTTTCTGTAATCTGTACATTCAGCGCCCTCAAATTAGTTTTCGTCTGAGGAACAAGGATACAAAATAGAGCTAGCAAGAGGCATAGATCCTTATGAGCCCCCGCCTCTGCGGGGGCCCTTGAGGATCTATGCCTCTTGCAGTTGTGCATTGGTTAATTTTTCCTCTGCTGTGAAGGGGTTAACTTCTGTGTGAATGCATACTGGGTCTGTAAATAGTCCAGGACACACTGTGTAACGTCCATGGATGCCTGGGCACTACATAGCATGGTAAATTATACAGTCAGCTAAAATGCATTAACCCTTTTAGCCCCAAGGTCCCATTTCTCAAATTTTGGAGGTGTTGCCTAACGACTATGTACCAGTTGCAGGTGATGGATTGACCATGCTAATTAAGGGTAGTGCCAGATTAGCATGGCACATAAAGGCACCATGCTAATCTGGCACTACCCTTGAATTATCATGGTCAATCTATCTCCTGCTGTAGGGACTCGGGGCTAAATGGGTTAAATTTGTTTTCATGAAAGTAACTGGAGCCTCGGTTGTTAATTCTGCTACATAAGAACACAGTGTGCACAGCTGCATTACTGTTTCCGTGGTGTGCGTGGATGTTCATGGTGTAAGGAAATGTTCTTAACACATACTCTTTGCAGGCTGGCTGTGTACACTTCCCTCCTCAATCAGCATCTGAAACTCGCATCATTTTGCTCCTGTTCAGCGTTAAGAAAAGAGCTTTCATTGGTCTCATACCAAATGACCAGAGCGCGTTCGTCCAGGGCATAAAGAATGTGCTGACTCAGCACAAACTCAAGGTAAGAAATATCTTTTATCAGTGTTGTGTTTGTTTTTTGTTTTTTTATTCTGTATTTTTTTAACAGTTCTTGAAACGTTTCCAAAGTGTCTGATAAAGTTTAACCCCTTCACTAAAAAAAATTGAACAGGATTTCTTTTCAACAGACATAGATCCTCATGAGTCTCCACAGTGTTGGGGCTCATGTTGCAGTTTGGTTGTGCTTAATGTTTATCTACTGTGAATGTGCACGCAGGGGACACTGTTGTGGACACCTCAGTTATTGGGATGGCTCGGGCTCTTTGGCGTAGACTTTACCAAGATTTCAGAAACACTGTCTTTGTCAACTGGTGGTTAAGGTGGTTAAGTGGAGTGAAAGCTTACAAGCATGGAATTAACCCAATGCCACCTAAAGCAATGTTCAGCCACCCTTATTTGTTTTTTCAAAATACATTACCAATGGCATTACTATCTGGAATACACAGATTTTAACCCTTCCCGCCATGAGATGGCCTTAGTTGCCTGCTCGGCGTTAAACCCAAATAACTAACTATCTGGAATACACTCAATTGCCTATAGATTTCAGCCAAAAGTTGTGTAACCCACACAACTGTGGAGGAGACACCGGGGATCCACACACCGGGGCCCCGGGTGGCCTCCCCTTACTACCCTATCCCGGCATTCGTAGGGCGACCCAGTCAGCTTCACTCATAGCTCGACCGTGGACGGTCAAGTTTTTGCCTTACTCCGTTCGGAACTTTTTCTACCAGAGTTTGATAGTTTTTTGGCCTTCGACTTTGAGGGTTTTTCATAACCTTGGACTCTACTTCGTTGACTTCTCTCCTACTCGTAGTTTGTGGACTGCTGTGTTTGAACTGAGCCCCGTCCGGTTCGGACCGGCTTTGACTTTCAGTGAGCTTCGCCAGTGACCTTGTGGTTGGCTTCCGCACGTGACTTTGTGAACTTGGTAGGAGTGTGACTTGACTTTTAGCCTTCGTACGGGTTTATCAGTGATGCTATGGCTACTCCTGTGTTGAAGTCTTGCAGTTTTTGCGGGGACTTTAAGTGGCCCTCCGACGCCCACGATGCCTGCTTGCCGTGTTCGGGCTGTTCTTCGGACAGGATGTGTGACGTGTGTGACGAGTGGATGGAAGACCGGTGGTCGCAGATGTGGGACTTCTACAGGCGCGACCGGCCCTCCTGGCCGCTTCAGTCTCCCCGGAATCCTCCACAGGTAGTCGTTGCTACGTCGGCCCCTCGGGCACCGCTCCGCTCCGTCGTTCGGGCTGTCCGGCCCTCAGGTAAGTCCCCTTCTTGCACCATTACCTCACAGGTTCTCCCTCCCCACTCCGAGTCTTTGGAGCAGGGTAGGCAAGTTTCGGAGTCGCGCTCCCCACCCTCTGCTTCGGCAGCGCGTGGCTTGAGCCCATCGGGTTCGCTCACCCCCCGCTCTAGCGGTCTAGGCGAGTGGAGCGCTTGTCAGCCACCTCCCGCTCTGGGTCTCCTGAGCGGGTGCGGTTGAAAGAACGCAAGCGTAGTAAGAATGAGAGAAAACGTGCTAAGAGAGGTTCTCTCTCACGCTCCGCGGCGTCGGAGCGTGACTTGAGGCCCTTAGCAGTGCTGCCCCCCCCCCCTTCGGTTAATTCCGAGTGGGCTGGGCCAGCTTCGCTTTCATCCCACCCCCGCCCAGTCTCGTCTGGGTGGGCCAGGGGTGACGTGGACACTCGTCCCCCACGCTCCGAGGCATCTGAGTGGGGGTCGCGTGCTCAGAAATTGTCCCCTCCCCGCTTTGCTTCGTCTGAGCGGGCTTGGCGAGACCATAGGCTGTCCCCCCCCGCCCCGTTCCGACCAGGCGGGCCCAGTGTGACTCGGACACACGTCCCCCTCGCTCGGAGGCGCCTGAGCTGGGGCCGAGTGTTCATGTGTTGTCCCCTCCCCGCTTCGCTTTTCCTGAGCGGGCTTGGCGTGACTCTAGAATGTCCCCCCCCCCCCCCCACCCCGTTTCGACCAGGCGGGCCCGGTGTGACATTACAGCGCGTCCCCCACATTCCGAGGCCTTGGAGCTGGGGCCGCATACACGAATCTTGTCCCCTCCCTCGCTTTTCCTGAGCGGGCTAGGCGTGACTCGTTACGGTCCCCCCCCCCCCCCCCCCCCCCCCCCCGCCCCGTTTTTTCCAGGCGGGCCCAGTGTGACCAAACCGCTACGTCGCTAGACCGGTTTCGTTTGGAGAGTGGTCTCCGACACCAGCGGTCGGAATCTAGCTTCACTGCTGACCGTCCGTCCTTCGCGGTCCCTCTGTCCCCGCGACGCTTCGCCCGGCGGGCGTTGCGGGCGACCCCGTCTATCTCTCGCACGGCGGTGCGGCGCTCTCGGAGCCGGTCGCCCCTTTTTGCGCATTCACGAGAAGGACGGTCTAGTTCTTCGTAACCGGATGTCCTCAGCCTTCATCCTACGGATTCGGCTTCGGCCATCTTCCTGCGGGATTCGGCGGTGGGATCCCCTTCCCGCCTATCAGCGTTCTCGTCGGCCTCCTCCTCCTTGGACATCGTCGGCCCTTCGCTCGGATCGCAGATTATCAGCACCTTGGAAGAGGCCTCCCGGCTTATTGCTAAGTTTCTCCCATCCGACTTCTGTCCTCCTTCACCCCCGATGAAGAGACAGGCTTCTGCTATGGTCGACGCACAAAGGCACGTCAAGCACCGCAAGTCCCTTCCTCAACCTGCCGGCTTCCGGGACCTCACAGATGCGTTCTCCGACCAATTACGACAAGACAACTTCGGCGACTCAGGATTCTTCTCATACTCGCGGTGGCCTGCAGGGATTAACTTGAGCTTCTGCCAGGCTTGGTACGTGGGACATTCTCAAGCCTTCGCCGTCCCTCTCCCAGTGGTGGATACGGCGGCCCTAGTCCAGGCGGGCGGCCGCAGAATTGCCTTGAACGCTTGGCCTCGTCCGCTCGACAGGATCGCTTCCTTAGCGCAAAATTCGCTGGCGTGCTCCGGGTTCCTGGAGTTGGCTACCCAGGCGGTTTTGCAGTGCCTGGAGGGAACTTGGGACCTGGAGGTTCTGTCCTCTCTCCGCGATGTGCAGTCCATCCTGATAGCAGGGCCACCTACCACTCCTCCACCAACGCCATGGCAGCGGCCGCCAATTGTGATCTTTGGCGACGGGAAACCCTTCTGCATCTCTGTGCAGATCTCCCGAAGTCGGTGAAGACCCAGCTTCGACAGGCCCCCCTAGGTGGATCTCAGCTTTTCGGGGACACGTGGCAGTCAGTTAAAGACTCGTCCAAGGACCTGTGGCCCAGACCTGTCTCCACTCCTGCATCGACTCGCTTTCGCGGCCCCCGCCCGGCCGGGGGTCGTGCCCGGCGGACTCCTTGCTTCCAGTCGGTTCGGCTAGAGGTAGGGCTCGCCCTCCTCAGGCCCCTCAGCCCTTCCCCGCCTCCCGCCCCTCTTGGTCCCGCGGCGCCCGTAAGTACGGCCCGCTGACTTGCCCCCTCCCTCGCCCCCGTCGGCAGTTCCCGGGTCTGCAGTCAGCAGGCGGCTGTCTCTATACAGCGACCATTGGAGATCGCTGTTCCCAGACGACCCCTGGATCCTTTCCACGGTTTCTACAGGCCTTCAGCTTTCGTTCCGGTCCCCTCCGCCTCTTCGCAGGTCCCCCATGTGGACCCAGTCTCCACTCGACACCTTTCAGGCAGACGCTCTGCGCAGAGAAGTTTCGGCTCTCCTCAACAAAGCAGCGACGGAGGTGGTTTCGCTTCAGGACTCACCAGCATTTTACAGCCGCCTCTTTCTCTTCCCAAGCCAGGAGGCAAGTGGCGCCCAGTCATCGACTTGTCGGCGCTAAACAAGTTCATTTCGGCCCCTCGGTACCAGCCAGGATCCTACGAGCGGCCGTCCGACCGATGGACTTCGCGATCAGCCTCGATCTGTCCGACGCCTATTTTCACGTCCCTATTCATCCGTCGTCTCGCAGGTACCTGTGGTTTGCCTTTGGGGGAGTCGTTTACCAGTTCTGCGCCCTTCCCTTCAGCCTCAACATCAGTCCGTGGGTTTTTACGAGACAGACAGTCTACGCGGCGGGTATACGAGAGCAAGTGGAGGGTCCTTCAGGCCTGGTGCGCCTCCAGAAGTCTCCCTCCCACACATCTAGCCACCCCGGAGCTGGCGGAGTTCTTCCTGTGGCTCTTTGAAGAACAAGGCTTAGCTCCCGTTACCATCAAAAGTTATCGCTCCATGATCGCGGACACTTACCGCCACCTGGGCCGGCCAGACCCAGGCACTTGCAAGGATCTGACGGACTTGCTGGCACATTTTGAGCTCCGACGGCCAGTCTCTCGGTCCCTAGTTCCTCGGTGGGATCTCGTCTGGGTACTAACGTGGCTGAACACGGACCGCTTTGAACCTCTGCATTTGGCTAGTTTCTCAGATTTGACCCGGAAAGCATGTTTTCTGCTGGCTCTCGCCACGGCGTCCCGAGTGTGCGAGCTTCACGCTCTCTCGGTACTTCCCTCCTGTTTGCAGTTTCGCTCGGACAGTTCTGCACAGCTTCTCACCGACCCATCCTTTTTGGCCAAGAACCGCCGCTCTGCGGCGTCCCCTCAGATGCTGACCGTAAGGCCTCTCCGTGGAACGGACATGGCCCCTGAGTCGCGTCAACAGGATTTACCTGCGTCGCTCTAAGCCGCGACGCCGGGGGCGCTCTTGCCTCTTCCTCCCACTGTCTGCAGGCAGGCCCGATATCTCGGCCCAGACAGTGTCGTCCTGGCTGCGGTGGGTGATTAAGTCGGCCTACCAGGACCTCTCCCCGGACGGCGATAGACTTCTTCACATCCGGGCGCATGAAGTAAGAGCAGTGGCTACCAGTCTTGCCCTGGACCGCAACTGCTCGGTCAAGGATATTGTTACAGCGGTTGGCTGGCGAGCTGACTCCACCTTCGCCCGCTTTTATCTCAGAGACCTATCCGGCCAACGTGACTCCCTGGCACGGGTGGGCGACATCTCCGCGGCCCAGCACTCCCTCCGCGCGCCCCTGGCGTCTTAGGTACGTCATAGCTGAAATCGTCAGGAGTGCTCTCTCTCTCTCTCTCTGGGCCAACGGGTGGTTGGGTTTGCGGTTATAGGAACGGCACCCTCCGCCTGTTCGACATTCTTCCAGATAGTAATGCCATCAGTAATGTATTTTGAAAAAACAAATGAATTTTTTTTTCTAAAATGTATTTTTTTGAAAAATACTTACCGATGGCATTACTCAGACTGCCCTCCCGCCTGCCCCGCTTGCCTTTTTTGGCTATGTGTGAAACTGACTGGGTCGCCCTACGAATAATAATAATAATAATAATAAGAGAACTTTATTATCTCAAAAGAGAAATTCTTTTCGCCACCTCAGGTGCAACTCGCAATCACACACACTCACACAACAGTTTTCAGACAAATGGACAATGGCTCGGGACGGGTGAAGCCCGTCGCCAAGGCATCTAATGGCCGGCGCCAACGGCCCCAACCCGACCCGAACCTCCCTAACACAAGCAAACTAAAGACGGCCCTATCCTAGTACCTCTATAACACATAATGTTTTTAAACTTTCTGCTTGGCTGAGACTAGTTACACAAATAACAAAAACTACGCAAAAAAAAAGACGAATATTTTCACAGTTGCTACCTGGGGGCCCGTCGCCATAAGAACAGCGCCGGCTATTAAACAGTCGCTCCGGCATAAACAGTCACCACCTTAATAATTATAACTTAGCTAGTATATAACTTCATAGTCATTTTTAAAGCAATAGTAGTAGGACTACATCATTAACGTAAAAGCAGTCCAAAATGGTTTCTAAAGAGTACATACAGGCTGGCACGTTGTTCAGTAAGAAACACTGACAGTCACAGCGTCTGGGAGGTGTCTGTCATCACATCATTCGGCTGGAATGGAATGTGGGGGCCTGAAGCTTGCTGGTACTAGCTTCGTTGAATGCACTAGCGCTATTCTGTAGGCAGTGATGTTGAGCGCGGCGTGGGACTGAAGAGCCACTCCAGAGATGATGAAGAAAGGGGAGGAAAGCACGTTGGTTGTATTGCCACAGCATAACACGCGCTGTTCTTCTAATATCCGCATGGTACAACAAGAATCAGCGTGTATCAACTCCCAGTATCCGGCACAGCGGATAAAATATAACAGTCACAGCACATCAAATTGAGAAAAGTCATCAAAAAGAAATACCGGTCGTGATGCAGCATTGCAGGGCCTGACATCGTATATCAAACCAAGGTACAATGTCTGTTTAGTACTGCCGGTGACGACCATTTCTGCCGGAGCGGGCGGCCAGGAGGTGTTGCATGGCCGCCATCTTGTATTGTCATGCCTGGATAGGGTAGTAAGGGGAGGCCACCCGGGGCCCCGGTGCGTGGAACCCCGGTGTCTCCTCCCCAGTTGTGTGGGTTACACAACTTTTGGCTGAAATTTATAGGCAATTGAGTGTATTCCAGATAGTAATGCCATCGGTAAGTATTTTTCAAAAAAATACATTTTAGAAAAAAAATCATTTTTCTGCGAAATAGCACATAGAATGTGAAGTGAACGATCTATAGCAGACGGCCATGTGTGCAGAAACACAGGAAATAAAGCCTGAAACAATTACATCTCCCCCCTCCCCCCCAATACCTTTCCTGCCCCCCTTCCTCCCCCTAATCCCTATCTTTCCCCCCCCCCCCCCACCCCCTTGGCTCCCCCCCCCCTCACCCCCTTGCCCTCCCCTCCCCCCCCCCCCCCCCCTCCTTAAAAAATGCCACAAAAAACACCCAACCAAACAAACAACAACAAACAGAGGAGAGCAAAAAAGGACATACTGCGTTAACCGAACTTGGCTGATGATCTAGGAGTGATCGATGTACAGCGTGCAGATTTTCCTTCAGTAAATGTTCATTGTTAATTGGTACAGCAATGGTAGTTCAGTAGTTATTGTCGCAATGTTATCTTTCTACTCGCTTTTTGGCTCATGTGTGAAGCAAGAGCGAGTCTATGTTCTGGGCCAGTGGTCCATCATCACAAAAGAGATAGGTGAGGCTAGCGCTGGCAGAATTGTGGTCCATCGTCCATCCTCTGTGGTCTGTGGTAAAAACTTAACGTTGGCATTTTCTCGGAGACTATTCAAGCCACAGTCTTCAAACTTGGCCCAAGGATACTTTGTGGCAAGACCTTACTAAACATATCAATTTCAGTGACCTCTCACAAAGGTCAAGGTCACAGGGGATCAGGAAATACATAAAAAATAGCTATAGTTTGACATAATTTATTTTTTCTCAAATACTATTCTTAACTTCAAACCCAAACTTGGTACAGAGATACCTGATGGTAAGTTAGTTAGTTATTTGGATTTAATGCCCAGCTGGCGACTAAGGCCATCTCACGGCGGCCTGATGGTAAGACCTATCTTTGCATACTAATTTGGATGACCCCTCAAACGTCAAGGGTCACAAGAGCTCAGGAAATAGGTCGAAAATAGCCATATTTTAACAAGAAATGTTTTTTTCTCAATTACTATTCACAACTTCAAACCCAAACTTGCTACAGAGGTACCTGATGGTAAGACCTATCTACGCATACCAATTAGGATGACCCCTCGGAAAAGTTCAAGGGTCACAAGAGGTCGACAAATCGGTCATACACATGAGCCATGAGGGCTTTGCCTTTCTTGTTATCAATTTGTTTTTCTAAATTTATATCATTGCACTCTTTCGCTCTGTTTCCTACTAGTTTCTCACTTATCATTTTGAAGTTTGTTTTCCGAGGTTGAGGGTTTATTGCACACTTTTCTGTTTTTGATGGTAGATTTAGATGTACAGGTCTGCCTTGCATGTGATGAGAAAGGTTATGCTCAGAACATGGCGAAGATGTCTTGATTGGAAAGCTCAGATGAGAAAGTCCGTTTAGTAGTAAAGTTCATCACGCCGGGGAGGAGCAAGTGTTCTATGACCCTAGTAGCCACTCAAAACTACCTTCCAAGTGAAATCTGGGAGCTCAATGTGAAATCTGGGAGCCCAAATTATTCTCTGATAGCCAGAACAGTTCTATTTGTACCCGCAATTTGAAATTTGCATTCACAGTTGGGGATTCCAAGAACATAACTTTGCCTCGCCGAACATGAAATCTTCTACTGTTATAGCATTTGGCGATGGGTCAGTGGATTTGGTCCTCCTATCACACGTAGGCAGACCTGTACATACTTGTGTCAGCATGATTTGTGTGCATGTTTGTGTAGCTGGTGGAGTCTGTGTTGTGTGTTCTTGTAGACACCGGCGAAGGGCATGATGCCAGGAATGTCACAAGCTGGTATGGCCACCATGGGTCAGAATCTCCAGGTTCGTACTGTGGTAACATAGTATGCTTCATTCTATGGACATATCCACGTCTAGGAAACTCAGACTGAAGTTTAACTCCATTCGGCTTGCTGCTGCTACTACAGCTCTGACTTGATATATCGCGAATCGTTATATCGTGGGGGGTACCTTGCATCCCCCCCAAAAAAAAATCGGACCGCAAAATAATTTGTCACCGGCCTTGGCTGTGTCGCGCTCCACTGGGTGCTGCACACACGACTGACGTGACAGCTGGGAGGGCATCCACACACTGAACACCCACAAACCTTCTCCAAATGAAGAACGCATACATATAATTATGTATTCCAGACCAAAAAGGTGACTGCCAAGCGTGTAATATGCAAAGAAGTACCCAACGGAGAAAGAAACACGCTTAGAAAAGACGGGTACAACCCAATTTATTAATATTTCGGGTAAATACCCTTTGTCAAAATAGACAAACAAACAGAGAGATTAGCCGCTACTTATCTTCATTGGCAGAAGGAATGTGGCAACTGAAGGAGGTGACGTAAAATAAAATAAAAGAAAAGGAAGAACAAAAGTGCGGAAAAAGTAAAAATGACGTCAACGAAAAATCGTGAGAGAGACTCGGAAAGAACCTGAACACGAGAGACAAGAGTATGTGCAAGCACGTGCAGGAGCGAGCGAAAGAAAAGGCGTGCAGATGAGGCCAGAGAAAGAAAGAGAGAGAATGAGAGAGAGAACGAACGGGGATTACCCTTGGGCACGAAGTAGGCTGAGTGTCTAATACACAAAGCCTGCTAAACACCAACCCGAAGGCAAACTTTATATCACCTTCAAGTTGAGGACTACCTCGGGGAAAAACGGGAGGACCCCAGGAAAAAAAAAACCCCAGCATTTAGCACGGTACACAACAAGGAATAAGTCATGAAAACAAAGCAAAAAATCAAATTCAGTAAGAGAATAATTAGGTATAAGTGGAGAGTAGGTAGTTGTGAAACCGTCTTCAAGGGTAACTAAAAAAATAATAATAAAAATAATAAGGGGGGAGAGAGAGAGAGAGAGAGAGGGGGGTGGGGGGGGGGGGGGACACTTGTCGTCCCCCCCCCCCCCCCCCCCCCCCCCCGCCCCCGTCTCTTTCTCTCTCTCTCTCTCTCGTGTTCAGGTTCTTGTCTCCCGTGTTCAGGTTCTTTCCGAGTCTCTCTCACGATTTTTCGTTGACGTCATTTTTACTTTTTCCGCACTTTTGTTCTTCCTTTTCTTTTATTTTATTTTACGTCACCTCCTTCAGTTGCCACATTCCTTCTGCCAATGAAGATAAGTAGCGGCTAATCTCTCTGTTTGTTTGTTTGTCTATTTTGACAAAGGGTATTTACCCGAAATATTAATAAATTGGGTTGTACCCGTCTTTTCTAAGCGTGTTTCTTTCTCCGTTGGGTACTTCTTTATATAATTTTGTATGTATGTACATAAAGAGGGTAGGAGACAGAATCAGTGTATAATGAGGGTCTAGGCTTCTGGCACATGGCAGATGTCTCCCCACTTGACTGGCTGCTGGGCGCGTGGGAACAGATTCACACAGACCACAACGTGACCACCTCCTAGATGTGATCACACATAAATGTGATAATAGGAAACACTGATTCGATGCGCATCAAGGTCTATGCTTTTCACAGGTGTCAAGTGGGTGGCAGCTGGCCCCCAACCTAGACGGTGTGAAAACTAACGATGAACCCTCATTCACCTCCTCTAACGAAGAACACAGGCAATGATAGGAAGATCTTATGCACAGATGCGAGGGATAGTGTAAAGACATTCATATGCTTGCTGCAGAGTTAGCCAGTCCACTGTTGAAGAGAGGCATGCTACCCTACTGCTCGCTCACCGGTCATTGTAATCGGATTTTTTCACCCTGCGTGACGACTTCAAACAAAGCACACTGGTGAGGTGATCAACCTATTCATTGAAGAATAAAGGCTCCCAAACTTGTCGCGGAAATTGTCTAAATGCGTAAATGATTGTTATGTCTGAATAGAGCAGGAAATGTTCAGCAAAAATGGACCATTTTCGATCCTTCTTTTTCTGTGATGTTATCAGAGTAAGTAAGTGTTTCTGAGTGTACGCGGCTTTGAAAGAAAGAACGAACAGGCGATAGGTAATGCCTATGCATGCGCCGCGGTTCTCCTCGACCACCCCCACCCCCATCGGCCTGATATATCGCGGACGGATATATCACGGTCCCATTTTGTGGACCCCAACCACCGCCATATATCGAGTCAGAGCTGTACTGCTAAGCCCTTCACTACCAAGAAAAGATTAACCCCACCGAACAGTATGAGGCGTAGATCTTATACCTCTTGCTGAAACCACTTTGTATTCATGTCCCTTAACCCATTCAGCCCTGATGCACTACAGCAGGCGCTGGTTTGACCATGATAATTCAAGGGTAGTGCCAGATTAGCTTGGCACCTGTCAGCGCCAAGCTAATCTGGCACCACCCTTAAATTATCATGGTCGATCCATCTCCTGGAACAGGTGCATAGTCGTTAGATGACGCCTCCCAAATTTGGGGAATACGTGCGTCGGGCTGAATGAGTTAAATGGCTAGGGGTCTTTGTATTTACAATTATTTAAAAACCATCTTCATCCACTGGCCATGCTGCGGTTTACAATACCAGTGGCGGCATGCACAAGGGAGGTAACTCATTCAAGATGTACCACTTGGCGATACTCAACAAAGTATCATAACCATGTTTAAAATGAGACAACTCAACCTCTTCTGAGAAAAATTGAACAGGCCTCCTGCTGTCACCACTTTGTACCCGTGTGCCTTGGACAGGTGGGATGCTTATGAAGCATTGAATCAACACACATTTCAGATACACAGTTTGTGTCCACAGGCAGCGAAGGGGTTGATCCTATTGCATTTGAATATGCAGCAAATGTAGTTGGTGTTCGAGATATGGCACATTTACCTGTGGCACGACTTGAACACAATTTTATTTGCCATTTTTCCAAGTGTCGTACATCTGACCTGAGTTAAAAGACATGATTTGTGGACATCATGAAACAATGCATGTGTAGTGTAGGTGCATTTCAAGTTTTGGGCCAGGTTTGGCTCTGACAGCGTGTTTGTGATTTAGATTGTATTATTGCATGCTTTCTAGTGTGTTTTTGTTTTTGGGTTTTTTGCCCTCTTTATTTTAACACATGTCAATTTCTTGGGCACTTTTTGTTTCCACGTGCTCATATAATTTTTGTCTTGAACTTTTGTTTTAAATAATTTGGAATGCAAGCTTTGTGTGGTTCAATAGATTCCACAAAATGGGAGGTAAGGGCTCCTAGGATCTTCACGCTTCCATGCAAAGCTCCACACTGGTTGTCTCCCTTGATTCACTACCGCTGATCAGTGACAGTGAGTCGAGGGAAACAGCTAGTGTGGGCAATTGCCGTAGGTCCAGAAGTTGTAGGAGCCCCGATGGCCAAGATAGATACAGATAACTACCCGACAGTCCTGAATCCTCGAGGCTGATTCCGCTTTTTCAAAATCGAGAGCGGCATTTCAGCTTTTGGGATCAGACAGAACAGCCCTTCAGCCAGTTTGTTCCATCTGCAAGAGGCGTGAATTCTCATGAGCCCTCATATCCATAGGGGTCATGAGAATATATGTCTTGCTGGCCATGGATCATGGGGCATAATTAACCCTTTTTATCCTGATACACAAATTGCTTGAAATAAATTTGACTGATAGTTCAAGGGTGGTGCCTGAATAGCTTGGTGCCTCAGGTGCCATGCTATTCTGGCACCACCCTTGAACTAAAATGGCTGATCTATCTCCTAATCTGTAATGCAGCCTACATAGGACAATAAGCAACTTTTTAAAAAGCAGCCTCAGGGTGTAATGGGTTAACCAATGGACATTAATTTTTTCAGTCATTTCAATTTTTCGCACTGTCACCCATGCAGCTATTCGGAGGATTTGTGCATCACAACACTTGGAAATCTGTGAACCCTTTGGCTGTCACTAGCACTTTGTGTAGTGATGATTCCTGTCACAATAATTGCCACACAAGATGCTACTGACAGCCAAAGGGTTAACAGCTGCTGAAGGTACTATTTTTTTCTAGTGAGTCCATATTGTACTTTCTTGGAGTTTAAGTAAATAATTTGCTTAAAACCTTTTTATAAATAAATGTGTCCAGGCTTGAGGTAGGCACGTTTTTCTTTCGGCAGTCAAAATAAATTGAAAGCCAAAAAAAAAACCCATGTTAAACGTTTGGGGCTTAACGTCTTTTGTCCACCACAAAGGTGATTTCAAAGATGGGGCACCGAAAAGAGGTCTGAACAAATTTTGACCCCAGCAGGGTTTGAACCCACGACCTTTCGGACGAGAGTCGAACGCTCTACCAACCAACTACCCAGCTCCCCTGATTTTCACACCTAGGGCATACAGGTCACAATTGCCCTAATCGTACTCGACAGCTGAGACAAACTGTAGGCTTATGTAAATACCGTATGTGAAAAATCATGCTATTATTAATGAGAATATTTTTTTTTCCATAAAAATATTCAATTGTTTTGAGATTAACCCATAGAATTTGTCAAATTAATCCCCAAAACGTGAAAATATATTTTTTCAAAAAATTATGACACAAAAAGTTCTAGAGGTACAATGCGGGTTAACGAACTCATTCAGTATCTCCCTTTTATCTAGCTATATGCAAAATATCTAGTAAACATAAGAAAAATTACGGACTCCAGTGTGGATCAACTGGTTTTTGTGAATCGTCTATTTTCTTGCCAATGAGCATCTTAATAAAAAAAATATTAAAAAAAACCCACCTCGAGATTATTCTTTTAGGGACAATATCATACAATTTTAAGCTTGTCCATCCTCAAACGCGGGCTCTAGTCGCTGTCTCACAGTCACGCACACACACACACGCATGCACGCACGCGCACGCGCGCCGCTTTGGCACCCAAAAGATGTTCTCTAGCAAGGTTTGCGTAGCTAGATGTGATGTCATTTTTATCTTGTTATTTCTTTGCCAGAATTTCTGCCCCGCATGCCATAAACGTCATGTGCATGCTCCGAAATGCGCTTTGACCAGCCCCGTTTCATAGTGTACCGTATTTTCAATATGGTCAACAGTAAACGGCCCTGAGGTACTGAAAACTGGTGCATGACTTCAAGGGTTGGACCCTGATGGTAAACCTTCCGCTACAGCCACACTGTAGTGGCCCTGTGCTTTCATGCTGACGGCCAGGATCCAAATGACACATGGGGACTGTGTGCATGTTTTTTTAAGCCAGCAGGCCGGGACATCACTGATGTTGAAATGGCAGTTGCAAGGCGCATCACTCCTGTCTAAGTTATTTGTCCCTTGCTCTCATAGCTGTCATGGCTACTTTGGGGGTGGAGTTCCGCGCGGTGGGGGGGGGAAGGGGGGGGGGGCGGAGGTGGGGGCGCTGGGGGTCGACCTGCCTACTGTATAGTTTTTGTTAAAGGCAAAAATCAGAAATAGAGTACATCTATGCGCTGGTCTGTGATTTTGGACCTGACAGCTGGAAGCTGTCAGGTCCAAATTCACAGACCAGCACACGCTTACAATAAACAGCATCTACATGTATAGTCACTCACATGTTTTTCTCTCTCGCCTTATATTACCTTTCCTTGCATTGAGAAACGTTTTCAAAGCACTACAGCAGGAGATGCATTGCCCATGATAATTCAAGGGTCATGCCAGATGAGCTTGGCGCCTGAAGGCGCCAAGCCCATCTGGCACTGCCCTTGAAACATCATGGTTGATCCATCTCCCGCAGCTATCAGACAGTCGTTAGGGAACACCTCCAAAATTTAAGAAATCTGGCTTTGGGGTTAAATGGGTTAACCCTTTTAGCCCCAAGGTCCCATTCTTAAATTTTGGAGGTGTTGCCTAATGACTATGTACCAGTTGCAGGAGATGGATTGACCATGATAATTCAAGGGTAGTGCCACATGAGCTTGGCGCCTTCGTCTGGCACTACCCTTGAATTGTCATGGTCAATCCATCTCCTGCTGTAGGGACTCGGGGCTAAATGGATTAATATCTTTAGTTTCCTGGTCTTGGTCAGGCATGGGGTTTGTAATTGTGTAACCATTGTTATCCTGCTGTACAATCTCACCTGTGTCCTCTTCTCACAGGGTCAGGGTGGCACTGTGCTGGACACTAGCGCACTGACTGGGGGTCAGCCTCCAATGGTGACGGCCACAACAGGCCCGGGGGGAGGTGCCGGCCCCGCCCAGACCATGATGAGCACTCCAGGGCCAAACAACCCGGTGAGTACACCAAGTAGTAAGTTTTGTTTTAAAGAGGAGGGGTGGGGGGATGGGGGTGGGGGGGGGGGATAAGGAATGGGGGGGGGGGGGTGAACAAGTGGTGGAAAAGAGGGGGTGGGGGGGGGGCATGATTGTAATACAGTAATAAAGTACGTCATTCCCTCATTTTGTCATGCACACACATACAGACACACACACACACATGCATATGCAGACACGGAGATGCACACATACGCACACATAATGTGATTTTTTTTTTCCCTCGATACCTTCTGTATGCTCTTTCCTTGATTTATCTGAAAACTTTCATCCTAAATATGGTGATTCTTTTTTCTGAGTTTTCTTTGGTTCACAATTTTAGCCCATTACATCCTGAGGCTGATTAAAAAAAAAAAAATGCTTAAGTTATTGTCCTGTGAAATCTACGTGACGGATTAGGAGATAGATCAACCGTTTCAGTTCAAGGGTGGTGCCGGAATAGCTCGGCGCCTCAGGCACCAAGCTATTCTGTCACCACCCTTGAACTAGCATAGTCAAATTTATTTGAAACAATTGGTGTATCAGGATAGAAAGGGTTAATGTGTTGTAGACTTATTTTTATTGACCTCCCTCTCTTGTGCAGCCACCAGTTGTGTAAAACAGTACCAGCTGCATGCACAAGGGGGCTAACACTTTGGCAGTCAGTGGCACTTCTTGTCGAGGCGATTCCTGCAGGAATCAACTGGGCAAAAAGTGCCACTGACAGTCAGAGGGCACAGGGTCAAGTAAAGAACAAAGTAGTTGACCTGTTATCCCTGTTGAAGTTTTGTTCTGTTTACCCTTAAACATCTGTGATTTGTTTGACCTTCCCTTCGTCTTTACCCACACAGTCATGAGGATTGTTTTTATTGACATCCGTTTGTGTCTGTCTCTTGTATTTCTTATTTGTTTGCTCATCACACTGTTTCTTCCTTAACCCTTTCAGCCCCAGATCCCTACAGCAGGAGATGGCTTGACCATGATAATTGATGGGCAGTTATCATGGTCAAGCCATCTCCTGCAACTGATACAAAGTCATTAGGCAACACCTCCAAAATTTGAGAAATGGGACCTTGGGGCTAAAAGGGTTAAATTTTACAAGTTTATTCCTGGTTTTTGTTTGTGTCTCATTGTCAGTTGTGGTTGTTTGTGTTTCATTGTCGCTTCCAATTTCTCTCTGTCTTTTTCAAAAGGATCGTCAGAGTAATTTGGTGAGTGAAAAAAAATTTACAGTCGACTTCGCTTATAACAAGGTCGGACGTAATGGCGCTTATAGCAAGGTCTGATGTAACAGCGCTTTTTCACTGGGCCTGAGCACATTTTCTTGTATGAAAATTAACTTTCTTATAACAAACAGCGGATGTACCAGAGAGAAAAAAATTCAGGTTCACTGGCATATTGTTATGTCCGAAGTTCACTGTATTACCTTATGTGTGTGTGTGTGCGCGCACTACAAAATGCTTTTTACACACTCACAGCCAGCAGATGCAATTTTGCAGCTTGTGCCTTTTCACTGCCAGAGCCAAGTTGCCCACACTTTTGAATCACTACTATACACAAGTCATTGGAAATACATGTAGATGGTCCATGTTGCTTCAAGGGTAGTGCCTGATTAGCTTGGCTCCTGAAGGTGTCAAGCTAATCAGGTACGACCCTTGAGCTATTTGATCCCTCTGTGTTATTGGCCCTGGAAGTGAATCATGCTTTCCGTGCTGGCCATGTTAGAAAATACAAAACCAATAAACGCCATGTTCATGTACACATGTATCATACTTTCTTCTGTCTTCTTTTTTTTTTTTCCTGATTGGAAATGTTTTCATTTAAACATTTTCTATTTAGTTTACTATTTTCTTGACTGATATTTCACGTCATGTCACTTTTTTTTTCGCTATAAGCTGTGTACCGGTCTGTGATTTTACAATTGCTGCCTAAGGCAGTAAGTTCCAAAATCACTGACTAGGACACATGATGAGAATGCACAGTTGTAGCATCAAAATTTCTGTTGTTGTTGATGCAACATTGCTATAGAATGCTTTCATTGTGAAGCATGCACTAATAATATTAACTCCAGTATATTACACGTGAACAAGTATGGCTGTTGCAAATGGAGTACTTGTAAATTGCCACTGTTGTGGACGTTGAAAATTTGGTGACATTTTATGACACCCCCCACAGTGATCACCTTGACAACAAGTGCTGAGTAGAGAGCTGAATTATCTACACAGATCAGTTATGAATGACGAAAAATGTCACATGCAACAACAGCGAAAAGAACTACTGCTGTACTAACAAAAATTGAACGTTTCTCATTGCTTTTAGAAGTAACCCTTCGGCTGTCAGTAGCACTTTTTTTGGGGTCAGTTCTTCCTGCAGGAATCACCTCAACAAACAGCATTTCTGACAGCCAAAGGGTTAAGGACCATTGCAGTGTATTCTTAACCCATGTACTCCTAACTTGTACGCTTTTTTTGCTTTTAACTGTGAACAACTTGAGAGTTGTTGGGCAGATTAACAGGTGTGAGATTGTTCAGGCAGTTGGCAGAAATCAGCTTTGTTAAGGCCATGGGGGGGGGGGGGGGGGGGGGGGGTGGTCTGAGCAAGATGGATTCAAATTGATGAGAATCATTCATGCAAGCAGGAGGCATTAACCCATTTAGCCCTGAGTCCCTACAGCAGGAGATGGATTGACCATGGTAATTCAAAGGTAGTGCCAGATGAGCTTGGCGCTCATCTGGCACTACCCTTGAATTATCATGGCCAATACATCTCCTGCAACTGGCACGTGGTCGTTAGGTGACACCTCCCAAATTTGAGAAATGCGGCCGCAGGGTTATATGGTCTAATTTTCAGGTTCCCCTGCACTCACAGGAACTCGTAATCATATATGCCCCTTGCAAAAGGAAGCGAAATAAGAGTCCAAGTCGTGCACATTTTAAGTTTGGCATTTTCAGTATCTCATGCCTGGTTCAGAATTGTTTTCATCGGTTAATTTGTTGAGTGTTTCATGCTGTCACATTTTTCATTTTTTTGATATTTTTAAGTGTTCTCAGAGATTTTTGTAATGCACAAATTTAATCCTGTGTGTGGTGGTAGTGGTTTTAGTTGCAATGATTCCTGTGGGAATCATCACGACTAAAACCGCTACCGACACGGAAAGGGTGATTATCGATTGAAAAGCAATTAGCCTTTTAGCAACGCTGTCAGCTGTATGACGTGTTGACAGATTCAGGACGATGATTTTGAAGAATTTATCTTTCAGGACCACTCCTTGTTTGTGTTAACCCTTGTCATTCGGAATACACCAGTGTGTGAAATAAGTTTGACTAAAATAGTTAATCATACGCTATTCTGGCAACACCCTTGAACTACCGCCACTAGTATATATCCTTATCTGTAAGTACTATAATGGAGCTTGCATATGGCAGTGTACAAATTTGAAGCTTTTAGTCTCAGTATGGTATGGGTTAAAATCTCATTTTGACGATCATTTTCATTTTCACAAGGAGGAATACAATTACTTTGAGCTCTCTAATGATTCACTCAACCACACAGCTTACAGCTGCTGCCATTTGCAAGGCAGGTATTAGATAAGAGACTTCTGTGGGTTTTTCTAATGAAGATTGGGGTGTGAAAATATAACATCTTGCTCCCAGTGCAGCCTTTTTTTTTATTGGCACCTAGCAACCAAGAAACATAACTCTCAGCACAAACAAGGAGAGGACTGCATTCTACAGCTTGGTACCTCTGATTGGGTCTCGATCTCACAAGTATATGTGTGTTTGGGCATGTGAGACTGAACTGAATTCCAGTTCCAAACGACTCTTGCATCAATCTCCCCAAGTGCAAATCCTTCGCTGCCTGTGGTCGAAGATTGTGTTAGCCCAGAGTCCCTACAGCAGGAGGTGGATTGCCCATGATAATTCAAGGGTAGTGCCTGATTGGCTTGGTGCCTTCAGGTGCCAAGCTAATCTGGCACTACCCTTGAATTATCATGGTCATTAGGCAACACCTCCAAAATTTGAGAAATGGGACCTTGGGGCTGAAAGGGTTAATGAACCACAAAGAGCGCCAGCTGTCCAGGAAACATGGACAGACAGTGTTGTCATCAAGAGGCATAGATCTACATAATCCCCCGCATTTGCGGGGCTCATGTAGATATATACCTCTTGCAGTTGGATCACGTTCGCTTTTTCTTGGCAGTGAAAGGGTTAATGCTTGTCAGCTGGGCACTGTTTTCATTACGAGTCACAGGGAATACTTGATTTTTGATAGCTCATAGGTGACGGCTGATTAGTTTGGTGCCTTTTTTTCAGGCAGGATGCTAATCCGGTACATGTATGTACTATCTTTGAGCTGTCATGGTCGATTTGTTTCCTGTGGCGTTTTGAAAGATGCCAAGCCGATCCGACTTAATGCTTGTTGGGTCTTGCCTAGTCAATGCATCTTGGTTTAACGCTGAAAGTAGCTATGACATTAACCCATGCCTACCAGTTGTATCATTTTGTTAACCCCCCATCCCCACCCCTCCTACTCCTTATAATGCAGCCATTGGTGTTTTAAAGAGTACCACAGGCTGCATGTACAAAGGGTTAACCTTTTGGCTGTCAGTTGTGCTTTTTGTTGAGGTGATTCCTGACTTAAAAAAGCACTTTTGACAATTAAGGGTTAAAATGGAATCATTTGCATTTTGCAGCAAACAATACAGATGTTGGAGCGTGGCTTGCAGGCAGCCAAACAGAGAGAGCTTCAATTCCGACAGCAACAGATACAGGGGGGCGACCCAAAGAACGTTGCTACCATGAGACAACAACAGCAGCAGCAACAAATGATGGGTACGTTCATCGTTTTCACATTTAGTGATGAACCCTGTAAGCAAATGGCCCTTGCGCTGACATGGGTTGCTATCCGCCCGAACAGTGTTTGCAGGCTGACAGCAACCTACATCAGCTTGTCCTTTTTCTGACTTGTGTAGATAGTACAGAACACTTTATTCTCGGACTGCAGATTATGCTTTCAGTGATGCTGTCAGGAAAACTTTATGAAATGGCTTGCCTTTTGCCTTGAAGATGTTTATACCCGTACTTGCAATGTCGCGCAAACTAACAGAAAAGAACAAATAAATGAAGCACAGTAAATTTTTCCCATACAAAGTGGTCATATATCACAGAAGCTGGAACGTAAGAACGCTTTTTCTGAGGCCCTGACTTACTTTTTTTTCTGTGTAAAATCACTGCACTTGAGATATATAGCAGCAGACAAATTTGGGTGCCCAGGCAGTTTGTTATATTTGTTTGAAATCACAGACCACGATTACAGGTAGGATGACTATGAGGGTCGTCACTTAACCCATTACATCCTGAGTCTGATTTAAAAAAAAAAAATCTCTTATTGTCCTATGAAGGCTACATTACAGAAAAGTAGACCAAGCATTTTAGTTCAAAGGTGGTGCCAGAATAGCTTGGCGCCTCAGGCGCCAAGCTATTCTGGCACCACCCTTGAGCTGTCACAGTGAAATTTATTTCAAGGAAGTGTGTATCAGGATGAAAGGGGTTAACGTATGATAGCTGGTGCGGAGTTGTTGCGTTTGGTGCACAAAAGGCAAGCCGTGAAAGTTGAGCCACGCTAACATTGTACATGCTCATCACGTAATTGTGCTGTTTTCTCGTTCCTCTATCAGCTGCTAGAAACGCTGTCCCTTCACTGTTTCTGAATGTTTGTCGTAACTCATTCAAGGTGCTCTGCATTAGTCTGCATTAATAGCTGTGCAAGTGTCGTATCGGGTTTGGCAACGCTGAGTGACACTTCCGCAGCTGTTGGTGCGGGGCGTGCGGTATGACTTAAGTTAAGGTGTGTTTTGGGATGAGACGTTCTGCTGTAATTTGGCAACAGGCAGTATAAGTCTGTGTTTTGTGAAAAGAGGGTGGTGCCAGAATAGCTTGGCGCCTGAGGCGCCAAGCTATTCTGGCACCACCCTTGAACTAAAACCGTTGATCTATCTCCTAATCTGTAATGTAGCCTGCATAGGACAATAAGCAATTTTTTTTTAAAGAATCAGCCTCAGGATGTAATGGGTTAAAAAGAAAGAACTTACTGCGGTCCGTGGCACAGCGGTAAAAGCGCCTGCCACCAATGCAAGAGGTGCGAGGTTCGATACCCGGTTCCGGCGTCGGACTTTTCTCCTCTAGTAAGTGTCACCATTAATTCGGGCGGACCGTCGGGGGTTCTTTTTCTGGGTACTCCGGCTCTTTCCTCCCCCACGAATTTCGGTATTAATTTCAGTCCACTTAATCAAATTTCAAAAATTTTAAAAAAGATTTAAATTTCCAAAATTTCAGTAGCTCGCTTGAGCTTGCCCTTAGCACCACGTGAATGTTCTGTGTTTATGTACAGTGTGTGAGGGAATGCGCGTGATTCACGTGAGCGTGCTTGTTGGGTTCAGTTCGCGGCTATGTCCTGCGCATTGAGTTACATTATAAATATGAGAAATGCGCCATATAAATACTATGTATTATTATTATTATTATTATTACTGTCTTTTGCCAAATAGGGCAGCATTGATTGTGAATGGGTGTTGCCTGCTGTCATTTATAATTTAAACGCTAGGGTCAGATTGTTATGTCATTATTTTTGTCTAGTTTTAGATATTGGGTTTATAAGGGTAAATCACGTGACACTGAGAATTGTTTGATGATAAAAAAGTAAATTCTGGGTAGGGGTAGATGGGTGGGTGGGTGGGTGGTGTAGCAGGCGGGTGGGTCGGTCTGTTTATGCCAGTTGGTACTCATAACCCCTGTCAAGCGGACTTTTATGTGGGCAAGTGGAGAATGTTTTGTGTTCAGGTTAAAGCTCGAAGCATAATCTATAATCTAATCCTCGTATATTGTACAGTGTAATTCTGTTTAACACCTTCACTGCATGTCAGTGGACACACATTTTGTTTTTGTGATCGTTAACCCATTCAACCCTGACGCCCTGCAGCAGGAGATGGGTCGACCATGATAATTCAAGGGTAGTGCCAGATTAGCTTGGCACCTGTCGGCGCCAAGCTAATCTGGCACTACCCTTGAATTATCATTGTCGACTCATCTCCTGCAACTGGTGCATAGTCATTGGATGACGCCTCCAAAATTTGGGAAATATGGCCGTTGGGCTGAATGGGTTAACTCAGTGGCAAAGAACCCCATCTTCCCAAGAAACATGGATACAGTATTGTGCCAGCTAGCGGTATAGATCCTTATGAGCACCTGCAACTGCAGGGGCTCATGAGGGTCTATGTCTTTTGCAAGTTGAATGGGGGGGCAACTTTTCTCAGCAGCCAAGGGGTTGATGGTTAAAATATGTGACAAATTAATATCATTATATGCATTGATATGCATTTTTCTTTAAAAGGTATTTTTTCGAAAAATACTTACCGATGACATGACAAATGGGAGTGTCTACTACGTGCTCAAATTCTAGCCTACGAACCCGTTGTGTGCACACACAACCCGGGAGGCACTCGGGGAACCCTCCAGAGGGGCCAAGAGTTGTCTCCCGGACCTGCCTATCCGGTTCCGAGTCACCTGACTCGCCAGTCAGATACTAGGCTCACCAGCGGCAAGCGGGGCAGGTGGGAGGGTCCTCCGTGTCATGTCATCGGTAAGTATTTTTCGAAAAAATACCTTTTAAAGAAAAATGCATTTATTTCATCAAAAACATTACCGATGACATGACAAATGGGAGAATCACGAATAGGAGGAGGGTGCCGCCCCGGTACTACCGGAGACCAAGACCGTCCTCCCATTGCTAATTCCCAGGTAACGAGCTAGGTGCGTACCTACGGCGCCTGCTGCGCCGGGAGGGAGTGCTGTGCCACCGTGAGGTCCCCCAACAAGGCGAGGTTGTCTCGCTGTCCCGCCAGATCCCGAAGGTAGAAACGAGCGAAGGTAGATTCTGCTCGCCAGCCCACCGCGGCCACGATGTCCTTGACAGCGCAGTTCCGATCGAATGCGACGCTCGTGGCCATGGCGCGTACTTCGTGTGCGCGGATCTTCAGTCTCTGCGCTACGCGTGGGGAGAGATCCATGTATGCCGATCGTATTACCCAGCGCAGCCAGGAGGAGATCGTCTGGGCTGTGATATCAGTCTTGCCCTGGCGTATGGGCAGGAAGAGGCGGGAGCGCCCTCTACGGGTAACTTTGGTACGGCGCAGGTAGATGCGTAGGGCACGCACGGGATCCTGTCGCCGAGTCTCCGGAGAGCAGGCAGGCCCTCCCAGGGGCCGCAAGGTGATGATCTGTGGAGCAGTTAGGGGCGACCTTGTTTTGGCAATAAAGCTGGGGTCCGTTAAGAGCTGCACGGAGCGATCTGCCCTGAACTGGAGGCAGTCTGGGCGGGTAGAAAGAGCGTGTAGCTCGCTAACTCTGGACGCGGTGGCCAAGGCTAGAAGGAAGCAGGTCTTGCGTGTCACATTTGCCAGAGGGGCTAGAGCGAGTGGCTCGAACTGGGAAGAATTCAGCCACGTCAGGACCCAAGGTAGGTCCCAGCGAGGAACGAGAGAACGCTGAGTCGGACGTTGGAGGCTGAAGCTGGACATGAGGTCGGAGAGGTCCTTACAGGCGCCGGGGTCTGGAAGGCCGAGATGACGGTACGTGTCGGCGACCATGGATAAGTATCCCCTGATGGTGATGGGCGCCAAACCTTGGACCTCGAAGAGCCATAGGAGAAAGTCCGCTAGCTGTGGGTTAGTCAGTCCGGTGGGTAGGAGGCGACGGGCGTCGCACCAGGCACACAAGACGCGCCACTTCCCTTCGTAAACACGCCGGGTGGAAGGCTTGCGGGCTGCAGCGATTGCCTCCACTGCTGCACCAGAGAAGCCTCGAGCGGTGAGGGCGCGCTGCACAACCTCCAGGCGTGAAGAGACAGGCGTTCGGGACAAGGGTGGAAGAGAGCCTGCCTGGGCTGCTTGAGCATGGAACGGGGCGTGGGAAGGCGCAGGGGAGGAGAGGTGGCGAGGTTGAGTAGGTCGGTGGTCCAGGACCGGGCCCAAGCCAGCGGGGCGACCAGAAGCAGGACTGCGTTGCTCCCTCGAAGTTTGTGGAGGACCTTGGGAATGAGGACTGTTGGGGGGTACGCGTAAGCGATGAGGCCGTCCCAAGGAATCGAGAGGGCATCGACTGCCCAGGCCAGCGGGTCTGGAATCGGGGAGACGAAGAGGGGAAGCTGGCGGTTCCACCTCGTAGCAAAGAGGTCGATTAAGGGAGTCTCCCAACGGGCGCAGATCATCTGGAAGATATCCGGGCGCAACGTCCATTCTGTGTGGAGCAACTGGCCGCGGCGAGAGAGCGAGTCCGCCAACACATTCAAGTGGCCAGGAATGTGTCGTGCGAGGAGTGTAATGTCGCGTTCCTCGGCCCAGCGCATCAAACGGAAGAGGAGCATACAGAGGTCGGGAGATCGGGTGCCCCCCTGTCTCTGGATGTAGGCCACCACCGTCGAGTTGTCGGAGAGGACGAGAAGCCGCTGGTTCCTGAGCTGGTTCTCCCAAACGAAGAGGGCTTGCCAGACTGCCTGCAGCTCTAACCAATTGCTGTGCTTGTCCGCAAACTCCGGGGGCCAGAGGCCGGAAGCCGAGGAGAATTGAGGAAGCAGGTGGGCTCCCCACCCCGAGAGGCTCGTGTCGACACACAGGGAGAGGTGCGGGGGGGGGGGAGGACAAAGGGACTCCCGAAGCCAACCAAGCCGTGTCGGTCCAGCGTAGAAGGTGAGGGCGAACCAGGGGGGAAACCGGGACCAGGTGGGTAAGGTCGCCAGAAGAGGGTCTCCAGAGAAGCAGGAGGTGCAGCTGAAGGGGGCGGGCGTAGAGGCGACCCAGGGGGAGAAGGTCCGCCGCTGCGTTGATCAGTCCGAGGAGTTGAAGCCAAACTCGGGCGGGAGCTGCTTCCTGCTGAGCTAGCTGGTTGGCGAAGGTGGCCAACTTCCGAATCCGGGGATCCGGGAGGCGAACAACGTTGAGATCGGTGGCAAAATCCATTCCGAGATGAATGAAGCGGCGCGAGGGCGTGAGATCTGACTTCCCGACGTTGAGGAGGAACCCCAGTCGCGACAGCAGACGCACCAGAGTATCCCTGTCCTCTTCCAAGACGGACTCGACGTGGTTTCTCAGGAAGAGATCGTCGAGGTAGTTGGACATAGGGCTGAGAGACGACTGCCGTGCCTTGGCCATAACTGCATCCATCAAGCGGGTGAAGACCCAGGGGCTGAGGTTGAGGCCGAAGGGTAGGGCTCGAAACTGGTAAACGGTTCCATCGAACGCGAAGCGCAGATACCTCTGGGCGGCCGGATGTATGGGTACGTGTAGGTAAGCGTCGGAGAGATCCAGGCTGACGGCGTAATCCATGGGTCGCACCGCGGTACGCAGGGCTCGGGCCGTCTCCATGTGGAAGGAAGGAGCCACGATGAAGCGATTTAGGGCTGAGAGGTCGATCACTGGGCGCCACTTGCCGCCAGGCTTGGGGACGACGAAAAGTCTGCTGTAAAATCCCAGCGAGTCTGCGCGGCGCACAACCTCTGTGGCATCCTTCCTCAAGAGAGAGTCGACTTCCCCCCGTAGGGCGCACTCCTTGAGCGGGTCTGCGGGGATCTCGGTCCACAGCGGAGTCGTACGCAGAGGAGGAGGGGAACGAAAGGAGATCCGTAGGCCGCCGGAAACAGTGTCTAAAATCCACGGGTCTTCTGGAATCAGTAATCGCCACTCGTCGCTGAAGAGGGCGAGCCTGCCGCCGACTGGAGGACCCGAGACGGCCGGCGGAGGCGGAGGAGGGGAGGAGTCACTGAGCCCGCCCGCGCCCAGGGCGACGGACGGGACGGGGCCAAGCGGGGGCGGGGGCGTTAGCTTGGCCGGGGCGACCGAAGGCGGGGCGACGGCGACGCAGGGACTGCAGCTGGGTTGTTGACGTCGGGGCGACGGGTCTGGAGATCCGCAGGGGGCGACCCACGGCCTTGCGGGCTGACTGAAAGCGCCGAGGAACAGACTTGGGAGGCCACCTGTCCGCATTGGAATCCTTGACGGCTTGCCAGGTGTCACCAAAGAGAAGGGGTCCCCCGAGGGGGGCCCGACGCAGCTGGGTCTTCAGGTCGGCAGGCATTCCCCGGCAGGCCTGCAGGACAGCGTCGCGGCGGAGTAAATCACAATTGGCGGCTGCAGCCATAGCGTTGACCGAAGAGTGATACGCGGCGCGGCTGGCCGCTTCAGCGAGGACGAGGAGGTCGCCAAGAAGGGGGGTCAGGGACGGGTGCCACGAATCTTCCACGCGCCGGAGGAAGGCTTGCGTAAGGAGCTCCATGAAGCCGGCGCAGGCCAAGGAATTCCTGACAAGCGAAGCCGTCTTGTCCAAACCCGCGGGGAGCGCGCGTCTGAGTGCAGAGGCCCCACCCGCCTGAACCACGGCGGCTGGATCCACCGGAGGGAGAGGGCAGAGGAAGGCCTGGGAATGGCCGGCGTACCACTGCTGGCGGAAGTACATATCGAGGTCCGGAGGCCATCTGTGGTCCGAGAAGAAATTACTGTCTCTTGAGTCAGACAACAGGTGGGCCGAGAACACATCCCGAAGCTCACGAAAGGAGGGGGGCTGAGGGAGAGTCTTGAACTTCTTTACCTGTCTACCCGCGTCGACGAAGGCAGAAGGCTTCCTCTTCAGGGGGGGGGATGGAGGGCAGTCCGCTGCCGGAAGCGTGGCGGAGATGAGGCGAGCGACCTCGTCGAGGGCCAGAAGAACCTCTGTGCGGGAGGAGGCCGGTAACCCGTGGGCTGTCGACGCATCCGAAGGAGAGAGCGGCGAAGGAGAGCGGCTGAGACCTCCGAGGAGAACTGAGATGGAATCATCAGGGAGAAGACTCAACGAATCGTCGTCCACGCCGCCGAGAGCCGTCGAAGAGGGACGGCGACCGTGACTCCGAGAGCGAGCAGCTCGACGAGGACGAGGGGAGCCATAAGGCGCCGAAGCACGCAGGGGAGAGCGACGTCCGCGACGGCGACGCGACGCACTAGAGGAGCGGGAACGGCGGCGGCGACCAGACGAGCGACTACGAGCTGGAGACCGTGATCCCCGGGAACGAGGAGGAAGGAAAGAGGCTGGGCGAGGGGAAGGGGAACGGGCGGGACGAGGCAGACGGCGGGGAACGTGGGACGAACGCCGCGAAGAGGTAGAGCGCGAAGGTCCATGGTCCAGATGACGAGAAGAATCCCGAACTGTACGAGGCTCACACGAAGGAGCGCGAGAGTGGTGGTCAGACTTCGATCGCAAGGAGGAACTGGACACAGGTAGTGGTGTGGTGAGTGTGCGCGAATGTCTCCGCGAGCCGGACTCTGTGGCGAGGCGGGCTCGCAGCGGCCGAGGGGGATCCAAGGCCTTCCTAGGAGACGAGTGGGGACCGGTTGACCATGGACGGCGCGAGGCACGTCTCTCCGAACTGACCTCTGTCTCGAGATGGGTTCTCTGCCTGTCGTAAGGCTTGGTCCAAGCGCGTTCCCTCCTGGGAATCCGCGCCTCGAACTCCCGACTCCGCACACTACCTTGCTGTGTCCGCTGTGGAGATCTTTCCAGACTGGGGCCATCGGGGGCAAGAGCGGTCGGTGTGTCTGAGATGACAGCCGGCACTTCCGCAGGTCTTGCAACAGGCACAAGTGTCGGGCGTTCACGTCGGTAGAAGCTCCAAAGTTGGACCCAGCGGAGCTCCGGCCAGACGGCGCAAACGTCACAAGAACGCTCAGATGTACAGCCGACACACGGCAGGCAGACCTTGTGCGAATCCGAGGGCCACTGGAAACCTCCACACTGCGTGCAGGTCATCAGGAGGGCACTGCAACACACCAAACAAACAACGTGCCGGTACGTGGTCGAGACCAACAGGGCTCGTCCTACCATGGGGAACCGTACCGAACGATATGGACAAACGGGCTGTGCCCCCAGGCTACACTGTTATAGCGCCCGAAGCTAAGCTTGCGTCTTTAGAACAAAGCCTACCCCAGCCAGGCTGGAGAGGAATGTGCGCCAAACGACAATAGGTTTAGTTTAGTTTAGTTATATGGGTTTAACGCCGCGCAGGCGACTAAGGCCATCACACGGCGGGCCAAACGACAATAGGGACGAAAGGCCGTGCCCCCAGGCAATAATGCTGTAGCGCTCTAAGCTAAGAGTGCGCTCTCGAAACAAGCATACCCCAGCCAGGCCGGAGATGCAACATGAGCCACGCGCCGCAGCTGGTTTAAACAATGCTCCCCGAAGGCTACCAGGGGAAGCCAGTAATTTCACCCCAAAAGGGGAAAGGCGAGGGCACCAGGGCCCCGCCGAGCTAAGAGTCCCCGCTCAACCAAACCCACACCACACGAACAAGGTAGAGTCCAAAGGCAGAGGCCGGTACCCCGCCCGGGGACCGGCTCCGGGCCCAACTAACTATCCTACCTCTCTGCCGAAGCGGTAGCGGGAGAAGAGACGTCCATGTCGCCACCGGCGAAATGGCGGGAACCAGCAGGTCCGCCAAGCGAAGCCAACCAAGGAGGACGCCAAGCGAAGAAGCGCAAGCGAAGCTGCAGCGAAGCAAGAAGCGAAGCAGAAGCGAAGCAACAGGCAAAGCCAAAGTCACGGCGAACTCGAGCACCAAGACCGACCGGTCGAAGGGAGCGCGAGGCTAGAACACGTCCGAAGGTCGTGAGCCTACGTAGCTGACTGGCGAGTCAGGTGACTCGGAACCGGATAGGCAGGTCCGGGAGACAACTCTTGGCCCCTCTGGAGGGTTCCCCGAGTGCCTCCCGGGTTGTGTGTGCACACAACGGGTTCGTAGGCTAGAATTTGAGCACGTAGTAGACACTCCCATTTGTCATGTCATCGGTAATGTTTTTGATGAAATAAATGCACCGAATAATCGGTGTTGATATTATACTGTCCCTGAAGCGTAAAACAAGACCTATTTCTGACTGTACATACTGTATGGCGTCGTGGACTGATGTGACCGTCATGCTTTCTGTTGCTTCACTTGTAGATCATGAAATGTTTTATCCTGGCCACCCCTATATGTATCATCATGGTATGTCTCCAGCTTAACTACATCACGCTCGAATGTAATCTGGCCTGCGTTCTCACTGTACATTCTCTAGCTTGCTTTCAGTTATTGCACGCCGGGGAGCTGGAATTTTGTGTTTTTAACCCATTCAGCCCTGACGCACTACAGCAGGAGATGGGTCGACCATGACAATTCAAGGGTAGTGCCAGAATAGCTTGGCGCCGACAATCTGGCACTGCCCTTCAGTTATCATGGTCGATCCATCTCCTGCAACTGGTGCATAGTCATTAGTTTATGCCTCCAAAATTTGGGAAATACGGCCGTCGGGCTGAATGAGTTGACCCTTTTTTGCAAGCAGCCACTGGTACATACTATGTACAGTACTAGTGGCTGCACAGGGGTTAAATCTTTTACAAGCAGTTCAGGTGGCAGGGGCATATTTGTTTGTTTGTCATGTATATGATTTGTTTTAGTTTTGGAATTATGGTTTTTATGTAAACTCAGTCATAAAATTCATCTTTTTTTTTTTTTCATTCATGGAGAGGTGTTTTTATTTGACTGTATTGGGGCTTGCGGTTTAACATGTATTGTGAAGGGGGTTCATTGTTGAGCATGTGATTTCAGACGGAACTTAAAGCTGATGTTTTTTATTTGTATTATCTCGAGGAATGATTTTAGGAAACATAGCATGCACTGGTATATATACAATCAAAAGCTGCAATGCTAAAAAAAATAGAGGTTATTGCTGAACCAGAATCAGGTCAGATGAACATAAAGTAGGCAGTTCCCCTTAAAAATCAATCATTTGGCTGCGCGCGGGTAGCAGTTTTTGTTGTGATGATTCCTGCAGGAATCATAGCGACAACAACAGCTACCGACAGCCAAAGGGTTGAGACGGTGCAACACAAGAAGTGTACAAGACCATCTCACTTGGTTGCTGCGATCTGTGATCTCTGCCGCTTGAGCTTTCCTTGTGTCAATAGTATATTATATTGAGCAGCATTTTGCTTGATAAAGTGCCGATAACAGGCAGATGTGAATAAGAGACCCAAATCAAAATGTCTGATTCGGTACGACGAGGACACTTTGATCGGGGTCAAGTAATCACATCTGTCTGTTTTCGGCACTATATCAAGCAAATTGCTGCTCAATATAATTTATGTACCCAGTCCAAACAAAACTTTACCTTTGCTTCGTACCCTCCACCATTTTAGGTTTGCATACCAAGATTACATTGCACACCGAAACAAAACATATGCAACTTCACAAAATGATTTGAATCCAGTTTAATTCATAAGCAAAGTTTAGCAATGAAACACCCATAGCAGCAATGTGGATAATAACTTGAAAAAGAAAAAAATAGTAGCGAACAAACAAGAAAACATGACTCCACTATAGGTGCTAGCGCCGATGATATCGGGCTGCTGGCGGGCGGGGACCAGGACATGCAACAGAAGACACAACAGTTGACACAGTCAGCAAGCTCCATGGGTCTCGGGGTCAACGTTGGGAGGACTCGAGTCGTGAGGAGGAACACCATGGTGGGCGACCCAATCACCATCAATGACCAACCTCTGCAAGAGGTGGACGAGTTCACGTACCTGGGCAGCAAGGTTACCACAGATGGAGACTGCACAAGGGAGATCACCACAAGAATCAGCAAAGCCAACCAAGCCTTCGCAATGCTGAAACCCATCTGGAGGACCACAAGCCTGAGCATCCACACCAGGCTCCGTATTTTTAAGAGCAACGTGCTGAGTGTCCTTCTATATGGGTCAGAATGCTGGAAATCCACTACCGCTACGGAACGCAAGCTGGATGTCTTCCAGAGCAAGTGCCTGCGACGGATCATGAAGGTCTTCTGGCCAAACATGATTACAGGCGAGGAACTGCGGAGGAGAGCGGGCGCAGACAGCATCGCTGAAACCATCGCCACACGGAGATGGAGATGGCTAGGCCACGTTTGCAGAATGTCACCTGACTCATTGCCAAGGGTGGCACTGAGATGGACACCACGGGGGAGGAGAAACCGTGGGCGACCAGGGGAGACGTGGCGCCGAACCGTGGAGCGAGAGCTCAAGAACAGAGGCCTTACTCTGCAAACAGCACCCAAAATAGCAGCTGACAGACAAAAGTGGCGCTCCCTTGCCGTCGCCTCAAGCACCAGACGGCGCAGAGAGGACTGAATGAATGACTATAGGTGCTATGTGAAGCAGATGACAGTTTTTGTTGATTCAAGGGAGCTGTGTTGAGTGATTTTGAGAATTTGGCTGTTCGATCTATCTCCTATGCTAATACAGTTTCATTGGCTTTTTTTTTTAGCTTGGAATGTTGCATTTCACAACTCTAGTTTGCTTTACGTTACATATCTACAACAACGAAGGTTTCAAGTTATAGGTTAGTGTCTTTAGCCTTTTGTACTCTTTGCATCGCTTTTTACTGGTTTCCACGTTCAATGTGAGTGTCGAAGCACACGATGACAGCGACGGCACGTACACGGACGAAAACAGTATCTTCTTCGTATCTTCGGCATTGGTGAAGAACGGCAAGTTTAAAATTAAACAAAGTGTTAACGTTGTCATAGTTGAAAGGATGCATTAGTGTTGCAGCAGAACATTATTTGTGATTTATTTCGTAAGACCCTGGCTCGAGAATCCACCAACAACTTTGCGGGCCAGGGCTGCGGCAAGGCTTTTCGGGAAGGAAATTATATCGAGCAAGCTAATGAATAATTAATTTGCTTGTTATACAATATATCAGTACATGTGTCAAAGAAGGGAAATAAAATATGGAGTGGGTACACAGAAGTATGTCATGTTGTAGATGAGTGACCCACACCTTGTGAGCAGGAGGTATAGAATCACATGCAGCTGCAAGGGTTCCTGACAATATATGACTCTTGCAGATGGAGGGGACTGGTTAGATCTGTTTGAACTTGATGCTTTTTCTGACCTACACCAGAACCTGCTTTGATCAACCACCCCTGGCAGCGATCACCTGTGACACGCCGTCAGTAAAGACCATCATTTAGGCAGCTACCTGAATGATGGTATTTTATGACAAGCGACACTGTTTGCCCTTTAAGACGTCTTGTGAGAGAGTTCTGTTTTTTAACCCTTTTACACCAACGGTCCCATTTATCCAATTTTGGAGGTGTTGCCTAATGACTATGTACCAGTTGCAGGAGATGGATTGACCATGATAATTCAAGGGTAGTGCCAGATTAGCTTGGCGCCTTCAGGCACCAAGCTAATCTGGCACTACCCTTGAATTATCATGGTCAATCCATCTCCTGCTGTAGGGACTTGGGGCTAAATGGGTTAAAACACATATTTTCTTGCTTAAGGTTCTGCTGACCTGATGATTTGGGATAACCTCTTTAGAGAGACTTATGATGAAAATGGTGCATTTGAATTTCTGCCGCATTAGTGTTCACTCTTTGTTTGAAATGAGACATTGCCCACTTGAAGAATACAGCAAAAGAATACTGTTGAACTTGATCCGTGATCATATTTATTTTAATTGATACTTAAGGGGTGCATGCATGCATTTTTTTTTTTTTTAGAAACTGGAAAGTCTCCTGGCTATAGTGTAAAATGTTTTGTGAAATATTGGTTATAATGTAACCAGTAGAGGTTTACCTTTGTATGGTCTGGGATATTGATTTTATAGGTTTTATTTTAATTTTCTCTTCTTGGAGGGGTTTTGGGCGTGGTGTTTCGTGTATTAGATATTATATTTATACACAAGTTCTTAGGCAAGTCAATTTGCATTTGGCATGCTAGAATCTGCCTGTTCTTTGATGCACTTTTGCAAGAATTTATCACAAAATAATGAGCATTTCAAATATATATCAGGCACTACAAGGTTATCTATAGCTTTCACTGATAAACCCATACGTTGGCGATGGTGCATGCACTCCTCAGACAGACTCGGGGAGCAGGCTGCCAGTACACTTCTATCCAAATGAGTTGCTTGGCATTTCATTTGAATAAGAGTGTACTTGTAGCGTACTCCTTGAGTGAGTCTCTCTGGGGGAGTACTGGGAACGATACATGAAGGCAAACAGTTACAGAATGTGTGAAGTCTGAATGTGTATGTGTTAGTCTCTGATCACCTAGGTGCAGGAAATTAAGTAAGAATTTGTGCAAGTCTGAATGTGTGTGTGTGGGCAATACATATTACATGTCCTTTAAAAGATAAAGGAAGAGAGACGGAGGGACATTTTTGCTGTGGTCATTTGTTGATGCTTCGGCATTTTTAGTGTCTTTTTGCTTTGATGTTCGCCAACTTTTGTGACAGCTAAACAATCAAGCTGCTGAGATTCACTGGAAAGTCTAACCTTTCACCCCATTTCTAGAATAACAACTTTAAACATTGTCCTCTTGAAACAAGCTATGAAAATTGAAAGTAATGCTTAGTTTGGTTATCTCAAAAACGTGTGTTGGTCCATGATTTTGAACCTGATGACTTTGAGTGTTAAGGTACAAAATCACAGACCAGTACATAGATTATTTAAGACTTTTAAAATGTCTTTGGCCCATGACAACCACAGTGGGCCCACACACAGCCATGCGTGGGCCCACTGCGGCTGTCGTGGGCCCAAGGATCTTTTGCTTTTTTCGGTCATACGTTACAGGGGTTTGCTTGTAGTGTAAAAGTCAGTCTGAGAATCCTCACAGTTTTTGGGTACAGCGTTTGTTGTATTATTTTCGTATTTATTGATGGATGGTGTATGTTTCACTTTTGTTTTTGCCACACAGCCCAGCAGCAAATACGTCAGCAACAGCAGCAGCAACAAGGGATGGTGGGACAACGCATGTCCATGCAACCTGTACAGCAACAACCCAACCCACAGCAACTTCGACACCTGTTACAGGTACGCACAGACCTCTCAATCGTTATTTTGTGTTTTGTTGTCGTGGTGGTTGTTGTTTTCATATGCTGGTCTGTGATGTCAGATCTTCGGGCTCAAAGCTAATCCCTTTACTGCCGCTGGCCACATACTCTAATAATTGATTAATTCAATGCTAAAATATTCAGCAGTCCTGTGAAGATTGATTAAAAAGTGGTCTTAGCATGAGGCATAGATCCTCATGAGCCCTCGCAACTGCTGGGGCTCATGAGGGTCTATACCTCTTGCAGTTTGGTTGTGCTCAGTTTTTCTCTACAGTGAAGGGGTGCATTCAGGGGTAGCCTATTTTTATGATGATATTTTGTTTACATTGCTTTGCCTGGGCTTTAAGTTTTTTGGGTGATGTGTTTATTTGCTGTTGCTCACTGGCACTGTTCTATTTAGTAAAACTTGTTGAAGTGGATTTGTTTGTGATGAAAAAAATGCCACCATTTATCTTGTGATTAAAAAACAAACAAAAAGGAATTCAGTTTTGCAGTTTAACCCTTATCATTCGGAATACACCAATGTGTGAAATAAGTTTGACTAAAATAGTTCAAGGGTAGTGCCAGAATAGCTTGCCACCTCTAGGCGCCAAGCTAATTCTGGCAACAGCCTTGAACTAAAGCCATTGGTCTATATCTTATCTGTAAGTACTATAATGTAGCTTGCATTTGGCAGCGTACACATTTTTTAGCTTCGGTTTGATATGGGTTAATAATGACTTGAGTGTTTTCCCCTGTTTTGTGGTTGTCAGAGGCTTTCTGTTCAAATATTCAGAATCAGTAATTTACACTTTCCTTTGTTTCAGGTTTATTTATTTATGTATTTATCTATGTATTCATTTATGCATTTATTGTGTATTTATTATGTATTTATATGTATTTATTTATCTGTATATTATTTACTTGTTTTTTTGCACTGTTAGAAGGCTGTGTGCAAATTCAGAAGGGATAATTTTTGCCTAACTTGGTTTCATATTTATTTATTTATGTAGTTATTTATGTATTCATGTGTGTATTTGTTATGCGTTTATCATATGTTTATTATATATATTATGTGTTATTTATTTATTCATTTATTTATTTACTTTCCACAGCAACAACAGATGCGTCAACAGCTTCTCATGCATCAACAGCATGGGAGAGCACCAGGGCCACAGAACCAGCCAGGTGTTATGCCCCCTGGTGGCCAGCCTGGCATGCAGGGAATGCCTATGGGACAAATGCCAGGCCCGTCTGGCCAAAGTTTCAACATGGATGAATTCAACTTTCCTGATATGGTGTGAATCTTTGGAAGTGAAGAATGATGAACGAATTGGATGATAGTACTGTGCATGTAATTCTGACTTCTCAAGATTTTGGCCAAGGCAGTGCTGGTTCACGATTTGGGCAGACCTTAACCCATTTAGCCCCGAGTCCCTACAGCAGAAGATTGATTGACCATGATAATTCAAGGGTAGTACCAGATTAGGTGCTGAGCTAATCTGGCACTACCCTTGAATTATGGTCAATCCATCTTCTGCAACTGGTATACAGTCATTAGGCAACACTTCTAAAATTTTAGAAATGGGACCTTGGGGCTAAACGGGTTAAAGGCCAAAATCACGAATCAGCACTGTCTAGGCCATCTGGCCATAATTTTTCTGTGGATGAGTTCGCATCTTTCCTGATCTGGTGTAAATTTGAACGATACATGAAATAGAAGGACATTACTGTAGTTTATGTTTGTAGCTTATCTATGAATGAATTGGAATTTTTGTGTGTGTGTGTGTGGTGGCCTGTGATTTGAACCTATCGCTGTAGAGCTGCAAGTTCTAAACTTGCGGACGAAAACGGGGTGTCTGGCCAAATTTTAGTTTGGACGAGTTCGCAACTGGTGTAAATCGGGTCTTAATTTGAAGTGAAAAATGATGCATGAAATGGAAGGATATTTCTGTAGTTTATATTACTCCATGGATAAATTTGAGCTGCAAGGTCTAAAATTACAGACCAGAACTGCACAGCTCGCCCGGGCAAAAGTTTAACATGGACGAATTTAACTTTCCTTGTTTGGTATGAATTTAAGTGATAAACGATGAATGAAATGGAATAATATCTCACATATTTTTCATCATGGATAAAATCAACTTTCCTGACTTGGTGTGTACTTGAAGTGAGGAACAATTATTTATAAATGGGATCTTAGCTGATTGAGCCCTTTTGCACAACAGCAGGACTCTGGTCAACCTTGATGGTTCCAGAGTGGTGCCAGAATAGCTTGGCACCTGAGGCGCTAAGCTGTTCTGGCACCACTCTTGAACTGCCATGAGCAATCTCTCGACTGAGCTGTTTTGTAGTGTTCAGAGAGCAACACCCAATTTAGGAAGTTTGTTTTGAGGACTCTTAGTAAGTGTGTCACTGAGGTCGTCATTCTCCTTGAAAGAGTTTAGATGGTTTTAGAATCTTTCTTTCACTTTAGTATATGCCTTGCCATGATGTGGCCATCGTCAGCTGCTCGGCGTTGAGCCTGAATAACTAACGAACTTAATAATAATAATAATAATAATACCGTTATTATATAGGCGCTTTTTCTCAATCTTTGGGCAAATCGACTCAAAGCGCCGCGAACTGAAACCCAACACGCACACTCGCGTAACAGACACGGATTTATGCCATATAAGACAAACACAGTACAAGACAGACGAAGGGCCAGTTCAGCTACTGAAGTTACAGAGATTTTTGATTGCTTGTATTTGAAATTTGTAAAAGTGGCCTGAAACCAGTACCAAAGTGTGGGGGGTGCAGTTTACAACAAGTACAAATTCAGACATGCAGAGAGCAACCTGATGTTCTTGGCATGCGTCTGATGGTAAAATTTCACAAGAGTGCAGATGGCATCAAAGCTTAGTACAAGTAGCAGACATGCAGAAGTTACTGCAAGAACTTAACCCAAAAGCCGCAATTCCCAAATTCTGGATGAGTCACTTGGCGACATTGTACCATTTGCAGGAGATGGATTGACCATGATAATTCAAAGGTGGTGCCAGATTAGCTTGTCACCTTCAGGTGCCAAGCTAATCAGGCACTACTTTTGAATTATCATGGTCAATCCATCTCTTGCTGCAGGTGTGTCGGGGCTAAATCTCTTTCAACCCTTTTATCATTTGGAGGTGTCGCCTAATGACTATATACCAGTTGCCGGGGATGGATTGACCATGATAATTCAAGGGTAGTGCCAGATTAACTTGGCGCCTAAAGGTGCTAAGCTAATCTGGCACTACCCTTCAGTTATCATTGTCAATCCATCTTCCCCCACCCAGGTCTGCCCTGGGGGACTTGGGTGGGGTTAGGTATTTTTTAGTTCCCAGGGTCACCCTGGTCAGCCCCACAGGGTGGGTTTTTCTCTCTATTCTGGGGCATGTGTTTCTGTCTACCCGAGGTCCATTCACCTGTATTTGCCTTTTTAAAACTCTCCCTACTGTCTGCACTGCCTGTAGCTCTTGATATTGGATGTGTGTTGCTAAATGGTCTTAGCTTTATTTAGCCCCTTGTGTTAGGTTTATTTAACGTATTTGACCGGCTGGCGACATACATTCAATGTTCTGTTTATTTTTGTTTTTTCACAAGCAATGCAGGCACGTCCTGAGAAAGCCTTGTTGCTGTCGGGACGTTAAGCAATGTACAATCAATCAATCCATCTCTTGCTGCAGGTGTGTCGGGGCTAAATCTCTTTCAACCCTTTTATCATTTGGAGGTGTCGCCTAAAGACTATATACCAGTTGCCGGGTATGGATTGACCATGATAATTCAAGGGTAGTGCCAGATTAACTTGGCACCTAAAGGTGCCAAGCTAATCTGGCACTACCCTTGAATTATCATGGTCAATCCATCTCTTGCTGCAGGTGTGTAGGGGCTAAATCTCTTTCAACCCTTTTATCATTTGGAGGTGTCGCCTAAAGACTATATACCAGTTGCCGGGGATGGATTGACCATGATAAATCTAGGGTAGTGCCAGATTAACTTGGCGCCTAAAGGTGCCAAGCTAATCTGGCACTACCCTTGAATTATCATGGTCAATCCATCTCTTGCTGCAGGTGTGTCGGGGCTAAATCTCTTTCAACCCTTTTATCATTTGGAGATGTCGCCTAATGACTATGTACCAGTTGCTGGGGATGGATTGACCATGATAATTCAAGGGCAGTGCCAGATTAACTTGGCACCTAAAGGTGTCAAGCTAATCTGGAATTATCATGGTCAATTCATCTCTTGCTGCAGGGACTCGGGGCTAAAAGGGTTAAAGTGTTGTCCGGCCTGTATTAACGCGTGCACAGTCCTGATTTACAGTTGAAGCCTAGCTGCCAGCACGAACGCATAGCGCCCCGGCCCCCCCCCCCTCCCCCCTGCTCTGCGGCTAAATCGAAGGTACGCTTTGGGGACCCAACTTGTTAACCCATACCATTTGGAATACACCAGTGTGTGAAATAAGTTTGATGAAAATAGTTCAAGGGTAGTGTCTGGCACCACCCTTGAACTGAAGCCATTGGTCTATATCGTTATCTTTAAGTACTATAATGTAGCCTGCATATGTCAGTGTACAAATTTGAAGCTTTTAACCTCGGTAGGATATGGGTTAACTGCACCGGGTGGCTGCAAAAAGTGCAAGGGCAAGTGAGTATTTGGATATTTGTGTAATAAGAGAGGAGGTGTGCATGACGAAGACTGATATTTAACCCTTTGCGTGTCGGTAGCGGTTTTAGTTGCGATGACTAAAACCGCTATCGACACACATAAGGTTAAATGGTATGGAGTTCAGCCACAGCCATAAAAAGCCTGTTTTATCGCATTGTCTTGATTTTTGGCTGAAATGCTGGCACATACATATAAATTTGTAAGTAAAAAGAAATTGTTTTGAAGTACATCTTTGTGCTAGAAGAGATTCCACAAAAAAGACTTGTTTTAAAATTTGGTGCATGCATGTAAATATGTAGAAAAGTAAGAAAATATTTTGTTTAAATGTACATAGCAGTGCTGCAAGGGAGACGATTAAAAGGAAATGTCTTGGTTAAAAATTTCCCCGATGCATGTAAATATGTAAAATTATTCATTCAGCTGTACATGTTTATGCTACAAAGGATTCTGTGAAAAGAAAATGTCTGGGTTGAATATGTCAGCTCATGTGTGTACAATTGTAAATTAAAAGTTTTGTTCTGATATTATGTTAACTCCCTTGCCCATGCAGCCATTGGTATTCAAACAGCACAGATGGCTGCACGCACAAGGGGGTTAACCCTTTGGCTGTCGATAGTGCTTTTGTCAAGATGGTTCTTGCAGGAATCTCACAACATGAAGCACTACTGATATCCCAAGGGTTAAAACTGATAGGGATTCTGTGGGAAAAAATATGGTTGACAATTTAACACAGTGATTGTAAATATGTAAAAATAAAAAATCTTTCTTGAAAATGAAATGCACACGTTGATGCTACAAGATTTGTTTGTTTTTTTGGGGATTTTTCTTTTTTTTAGATGAAAATGTTGCAAGGTGCTTGTGGCAGATGGAATGTTGGTGTTCGCTGGTTGTCTCCCTTGATAGGCTGCCACTCAGTGGTAGGTGAGTCGAGGGAGACAACCAGTGTGATTTTCAGAGGACCAGAGTCATTATGTATTTATTTGCTGGTCCGTGATTTTGGAGCTTATGGTGTTTTAACGCATGAAAATATGTATTCATTAATCTGTGTGTGCTGGTCTGTGGTTTTGGACCTAATGGCCTGCCGCCGTATGGTCCAAAGTCACAGACCAGCACACTGTTCCTTGTCTCTACATACACGTCAATATTTATTGAATGTGCGCTGGTCTGTGATTTTGGACCTTGTTGGTCTTGGCTGTTTGAACCGAAACCACAGTCCATCGCACATGTTTCAAAAGTCATAGTGCCTAAAAATTGAAAAATGTCAAAATAATGTTTCATGATCACAACTTCACATGTAATAAACTGCACATTGAAAATCACTAGTGTTCTTGCATTGTCCTTAGTTTGTGTGTGTGTTTTCTTTTGTTGTTTTTTTGTTGTTGGTGTTTGTTTGGGGTTTTTTTTGGTTGGGTTTTTTTTTTTTTTTTGGGGGGGGGGGGGGGGGGGCGGGGGTGGGTGGGTGGGGGGGGCGTAAAATATTATTCCAATACTTAGACTTCTACTTTTCTTTAACTTATTCAGCATCCCCACCCGGGTCTGCCCTGGGGGACTTGGGTGGGGTTAATTACTTTTTAGTTCCCAGGGTCACCCTGGTCAGCCCCACAGGGTGGGTTTCCTCTATTCTGGGGCATGTGTTTCTGTCTACCCTTGGTCCATTCACCTGTATTTTCCTATTTTTAAACTCTCCCTACTGTCTGCACTGCCTGTAGCTCTTGATATTGGATGTGTGTTGCTAAATGGTCTTGGCTTTATTTAGGCCCCGTGTCGTAGGTTTATTTAACGTATTGGACCGGTTGGCGACATACATTCAATATATTTTGTTTATTTTTTTTTTCACAAGCAGTGCAGGCACGTCCTGAGAAAGCCTTGTTGCTGTCGGGACGTTAAGCAATGTACAATCAATCAATCATTAACTTAATCAGCCCTGACACCACAGCAAGACACGGATCGAGCACGATAGTTCAAGGGTGGTGCCAGAATAGCTTGGCTCCCATAGGCGCCAAGCTATTCTGGCACCACCCTTGAACTATCATGCTCGATATGTCTCTAGAGTTGTAATACAGTCCATCAGAGGGCAACTTCTAAATTTGGGGATCTCGGTCCTGGGGCAGAATGTGTTGAAAATCGGAATATATGCGTGGGCACACGTGACAGGTTTTCCTCTGGCCCTGGTGCGAGTGGGCGGAACTCTGCTACAGGCGAAGGAAAAGAAGAGCAGTAAAGTTCCGTTTACAAACGTCAGCTCTTTTGAGCAACGTTATTGTCAAACAAAATACGTTTTTGTTTTTGAAGGAAGGTGTTGCGAAATATTGACTCTTATTGCCAAGAAGTAGATCGCTTTGTGTAACAGGAAAGAGACTACCCAGAAAGAGAAAACTAGATTGACAAAAAGCCTCTCCATCCCCCATCTTTGATTCCTTACGCACAACACACACTCACGTGCACATGCACATACGCAAGAACGCATATGTCACGTAACGGATGTGACATGTTGTTTTATTTTTTCCGCCAAGTCGTTTTTTTGTTAATAAATGTAGATCGCCGAATTCTGTAAATAGCCTTAGTTTAGGGAAGTTAATAAATGTAGTGTGAGCGTAATCGTAAAGCCCGGGCCCCACCCGGGTCTGCCCTGGGGGACTTGGGTGGGGTTAGGTATTTTTTAGTTCCCAGGGTCACCCTGGTCAGCCCCACAGGGTGGGTTTTTCTCTCTATTCTGGGGCATGTGTTTCTGTCTACCCTTTGTCCATTCACCTGTATTTGCCTTTTTAAAACTCTCCCTACTGTCTGCACTGCCTGTAGCTCTTGATATTGGATGTGTGTTGCTAAATGGTCTTAGCTTTATTTATGCCCCATGTTGTAGGTTTATTTAATGTATTTGACCGGCTGGCGACATACATTCAATTTTCTGTTTATTTTTTTTTTCACAAGCAGTGCAGGCACGTCCTGAGAAAGCCTTGTTGCTGTCGGGACGTTAAGCAATGTACAATCAATCAACCGTGCAGCAAGCTTAACAGTGAGCGAGTACAGCGGTTGCACGCTTTAGCCAAGTAGCTTTAACCGAACAGTGTTCAGAAGTAAAGTTAAACTGCAAGGTAGCAGAAGGATATTACAGTCAGTCAGCGGAGTTAGCCAGCGAAGTGAGAGTCTGGGTCAGGGTGCGGCCTCGTTTGGAGCCCTTGACAAGCTGTGTGAGGGTTGTTTTACCCTCCCTGCAAGACCACGGCCAGTGTTCCTGGGTGTGGGTGTCCCGAGAGACTTGTGACCACGGCTGCTACTCACCAGAAGACCCCTCCGGTTCGTCTTCGTCCTTGTTTTGTCTCGTCCTGCCGGAGGACTCACCAGTGACAGGTATTTACTCATGCCATTTTCCTCAGTTAGCTGCTGTGCTCTCGGGTGTGTGAATGTGTATATAGGTGCGGAAGGGTATGTTCGTCTAGTTTTTTAGTGATGTTTTAATCGAGGCTTTAACCATGTTTTTTAGGTTGGGTTGTAATGTGATGGTTGTCGGATTTAGTTGTTTATGTTCGGCTGTCGCCGAGTGAGTATATTTAAAGGGCCATGTTGTAAAACGAATTAAAGTGGGTATCCTTTCAAATATATTGGTATTAAGTCCTAGATGTAATGTAATAAGATTGTCACGTTGGGTGGTTGCTGGTGATTATGTCATATCTTTGTATGTACATCGGGATATTTTGATAATGTTGGTTTTAGCAGTGGCAATGTTATTATACAAGTGGTTGTGCTAGCTTAATGTTAGTGTAATGATAGTGCAGACCTGGTGAATGTTGAATGTACATAGGAATCTTTCATATCCGTGATTGTATATTTAATATGGCCAAGGCGTGTATTAGGGTGAGACGAGACACAACTCACGTGGTTTGTGAGTAGGTGCGTGTCAAATAGGCCAGAATTAACTGTGTTGGCACTTTGACTGACAATGCGCCCTTTTCCAGTGCACTGGCTTCGAAGATTGGCTTCGAAGATTGGCTTCGAAGACTGGCTTCGAAGATTTCGTCGTTCTTCGATCTCATCCACGACCAACGGTGACCGCGGGAGTCGGAACGCCTTCGCTAGCCGGTCCTGTTGGACAAGTACGTTGGGCTACAGCAGGCTGATTCTACGTTCTGAGTGTCGGTCACAGGGCGTGGGCAAGCGCGGCTACGGTGCTCTGTGGTGTAGGGGTAGTACTCTTACTTTACGAGCCACCCTGTCTAGTGTGGGACAGAGGACACTGTACAGAGACAAAGTTACCCGCCTTGTATAGCCGTTGGCCATATTAGTCATTTTCGTCTGTTAGTCATATTCACCTGTTAGTCATATTCACCTGTTAGTCATTTTCACTTGTTAGTCATTTTTTATATGTTAATCTTTTTTAAGTGTTAATACGTTATGAGTGCATGTGTGGGTATGTGTGAGTGTGTGGGGCGTTAGTGGGTTGGGGTGGGGGTTAGAGTAGGTAATAAAGGATTTGTTTGTTGTTTATCGCTGGCGTTGTGTTATTTATTTAGAGTGGGTGGGTTTTCTCGAGTGTCAGCACTCATATTGTCCACGGCGCCCTGACTCCGTCAGGCGTGTCGTGACAGCATACACACATACACACACGCATATCAACACCAGAAGCATCTGGCTAACTTTTTTAATTTGTCCCTGTACATGGTCGAAACAGAACGCACCATGGCACGTACATAAGGCTGTCGGCAGTTTTTGCCTGAACCGCTTCAAAGGTCTTCGGCCCTACGTCGGCCGCAGTGGGCCCGCGCACGGTCGACGTCGGCCCGAGTGCGATTTGCTTACTGCTCCGAAAGAGCAGATCGGCACACATGGCACGAACTACGTGTGTCCGCTTCGTACGAACTGTCTTTGACGCCGGCTTACGACGAAGCTCTTCTTAGGACGATCAGTCTACACTTGAGGGAAGCTGGACTCTGTCGCAATGCCGCAAGCATTCTCCTTGTTGCGAGCCATTTCGATGTACCCCTGGTTGCCCCACTCGGTGCCCCAGCTGAAAGAAAGATACAAGAGGAGCATTAACTCATTCTGCCGGCGACACACCACAGCAAGATATGGCTTGACCATGATAGTTCAAGGGTGGTGGCAGAATAGCTTGGCGCCGCCTATAGGCGCCAAGCTATTCTGCCACCACCCTTGAACTATCATGGTCGGATCTGTCTCCTGAATTGTAATGCAGTCCTCAGAGGTTAACTCCAAAATGTGGGTATTTCGTACCTCGGGCACAATGAGTTAACCCTTTGCGTGTCGATAGCGGTTTTTGTCGTGATGATTCCTGTGTGAATCATCGGGACAAAAACCGCTGCCGACATGCAAAGGGTTAATGACACTGGATGGTCAGTGTTCGCGGCGCAGGGGTTTCAGTGGCGTCAAAATCGGGTCTCTTGACAATGTTTTTCATTAAAAATTCCGGTATTATTCAACGATTTCTGCCATCCCCTACTCCGACACTATGAAATAATCTCATCTCATCGGTATCGTCTACTGACGGCCATTTTCTTTTCCGTAATAAAAGTTTCTTTAATTATTATTTTTGAGCTTGCAAGCTAAAAAAAGATATATTGATATTACCGATATGGAAGGGTAAGACCTTATACTACAGGAGAACCTGTGTTTAGTGACTTCCCTTATGATAGAACTGATAACCTGTAATTAAGCAAAGACCATCACTTAATAGCCACCTAAATAATGGCATTGAATGTCAGGTGACAGGTTTTGCCCTTCAAGACTTCCCTTGACAGGGCATACTGTTAGAACATTTGTATTTTAGGAGATGCGGCGAGCTGTTAACCCGTTACCGCCTGGAGCATGTCACTTTTCGTAACCATCTGTTCCAGAAGTGTATCTTTGAACAGTTACGGCGGTAGTGGGCCTTTAAGCAAAGCCCGTAAGATACGAACCAACCTGTTTTTGACGAGCCAGTAGTCTTCGCCATTGTCAGTGCCGTAGCCCACGGCCAACACGCCATGGTCAAGGGCGGTGGAACTGCACTGCTTGTCGTAATACACGCCGGACTTGTAGAAGTGGAACGTGGGTCGGGAGGCATCGATAGCCACTGAGACTGGGCCCACTGTGGCTACTGCCTGTTGACACAATTATTAATTTTGTTAACAAAATCATTTACCATGGCAAGTATTGTTCCTTCCACACTCCTCTTCACGCCCCCCCCCCCCCCTAAAAACAACAACAACAAAAAAAAAAAAAAAAAAAAAAAACAAAACAAAAAAAACGAAAAAAAGAAGAAGAAGAAGAAGAAGAAGAAGAAGAAGAAAAAATAAAAAAGAAGAAGAAGAAGAAAAAAAAAAAGGTTTTATAATACTGATAGAATTGTTACCATTTGCCTACGTGTGGGCCCTATTTATTTGTTTGCTTGACTGCTTATTAGCTCGGCAGCTTGCTTGCTTGCGTGCTTGACTGCCGCTTGCATGATTGACTGGTTGATTCGTTTATTTGTTCGTCCATTCGTCGCTCCGTCCGTTCGTTTATTCGTTCACTCGTTCATTCGTCCGTTCGTTTGTTCATATCTTTGTACATCCATCCGTCCGTCCAGCAGACGTGTTGATAAATTGACGGATGAACACGTGGATGGTTTGATACATCGATAAATTGACTGATTAACTGAATTTTCGTATTGACTTTTTTTTGGACACAAGTATATATGTAACATCGTTGCTTGCCTGTTTGTTTCTTTCAATACTTGCTCGCTCAACCCATTTAGCCCCGTGTCCCTACAGCAGGAGATGGATTGACCATGATAATTCAAGGGTAGTGCCAGATTAGCTTGGCGCCTTCAGGCGCCAAGCTAATCTGGCACTACCCTTGAATTATTATAGTCAATCCATCTCCTGCAACTGGTACACAGTCTTTAGTCAACACCTCCAAGATTTGAGAAATTGACCTTGGGGCTAAAAGGGTTAGGCTATTGACTGATTCAGAAAAGTATTGCCCAGCTTACCGTCTGCAGGGCGGACTCGCTGAAGCGCGGGATGTCAGTGTAACCAACGTCTGTGGCACCAACATCAGCAGCCTTGAAGTGGCATCGCTCATCCTGAAAGTTCAACAGTATTCTAGTCATTGTGTCCGTCGGGCCGGAAACGCGGATCAGCAAATCAGTCTTTAACTCCTTCTCTGTCACTGAACCCGCATATTTTGTTTCAGAAAGGTTGGTTCATTCAAAGACCAAAAAGCCACATTATGCAATTTGAAACCACTGTCCACTGATCCAATTGCAAGAGACATAGATCCTCATGAGCCCCCGCAGTCGCGGGGGCTCATGAGGATCTATGTCTCTTGCTGAGACCAAATTGTTTTTGGGACAGTTGTGGCTTTTGGTCGGTTAAGTTAGCAGGGGTTAGGCTAGAAGAATGTAGATGTATATTAGTGTGTATTATCACATTTTCTGGTAATATTTTATAGTTTATACTAGGTCGTAACTACAGGTACATTCCTTTGTGGACTTCCCCTGTACCAGATTTCACCTGATGGTGCTAATTCACATTTATTGAGCTTACCCGTCCAAGATATAGATATACATTCGTTTTACGTGCATAGATCCTCATAAGCCCTCGCAAGTGCGGGGGCCCCATGAGGATTTATAATGATACCCTTTGCTGTTGGGTTGTTTTCAATTTCAGTAAAGGGGGTTCAGGTCCAAACTCACAGATCAGCGCAGGAATAGAACCCACTGCGACCGAATAGGTGACTATCAAGCGTGTAAAATGCTAAGAAAATCCCCTAAAAGAAAAGAAAGAAACACGCTTAGAAATGACAAGTACAGCTACAACATTTTATTTCACTTCTTAACTCACGGACACGTAGTCCATGTATACATGTCTACTTTGAAACTGGGCGTTTAACTCGACAATTTTAATAAACAATTATACTTATTTTTCTAAGCGTGTGCTTTTTTTTTTTGTTGTTGTTGTTTTTTTGTTTTGTTTGGTGCGTGTCGTTTTCTTGGAAATTTCAGAAAAAGGAATCGCGCTTGCTTTTATCACACCACAGACCCTTGATCTTAGTGTTTGCGGACGGGGGTCAATCACCATTAACATTCTAAAATGTAGCGAAGCTGACCCTTGTGGCCCGAAACTTACCACTCCCGCGTAAGGGTAAGACGTCTCTGTGTCAATGCCCTTGTTTTCCTGGATGTATTTGAAGGCGAAGTCCATCAGACCGCCCCTGCACCCTTGGTTGCCTGCAAATGATATCGCAGATTTAACCCTTTCACTGGCGTGATACGGTAGACATCGCGGCCCAAATGCAAGGGACACAGATCATCATGAACCCCAGCGACAGCGGGGGTTCATGATGATCTGTGTTTCTTGCTACTACATTCACGTCAAAGGGCTGAGGAAATCTGCTTCCCCCCACCAGACTTAACTCATTCTACCCCAACACCGAAATCGCCAAATTTTGCCGTTGTCCTCTGAAGACTGCTTTGCAGTGCAGGACAGATCGACCATGATAGTTCAAGGGTGATGCCAGAATAGCTTGGCGCCTATGGGCGCCAAGCTATTCTGGCACCACCCTTGAATTATCATGGTCGATCCTTATCTTGCTTCGGCGTGTCTGGGGTAGAATGAGTTAAGCAAAAAGGGTGTGAAAGCAAGGAAATAACCTGAAAAGATTGAAGTACGCTTTCAAAGGACAGGCACATCACAATTTACATTTTGGGAGTGTGTTTCTTTTTTTAAACACTTAAAGTACCATTACGCGTTAAACTGAATACACATTTTCAGCAGTATTTGTGTTTGTTATGCCTTGTCGACACGCCTAAAGATCTTCTATGGCAGTTTAGACATGCAGCAAAAGCACAAGCGCAACTAGTGCACTTATTTATTCTCCGCAGCCGGGCCGTTAGGGTGTCAATCTATTTTTAACTGTTTCTCGTACTGATAGCGTTGTTATTCTAGAACGGAGTGTCGTACTGATAGCGTTGTTATTCTAGAACGGAGTGTCGTACTGATAGCGTTGTTATTCTAGAACGGAGTGTCGTACTGATAGCGTTGTTATTCTAGAACGGAGTGGCGTACTGATAGTGTTGTTATTCAGTCGAGTGGCGTACTGATAGCGTTGTTATTCTAGAACGGAGTGTCGTACTGATAGCGTTGTTATTCTAGAACGGAGTGTCGTACTGATAGCGTTGTTATTCTAGAACGGAGTGTCGTACTGATAGCGTTGTTATTCTAGAACGGAGTGGCGTACTGATAGTGTTGTTATTCTAGAACGGAGTGGCGTACTGATAGCGTTGTTATTCTAGAACGGAGTGGCGTACTGATAGCGTTGTTATTCTAGAACGGAGTGGCGTACTGATAGCGTTGTTATTCTAGAATGGAGTGGCGTACTGATAGCGTTGTTATTCTAGAACGGAGTGGCGTACTGATAGCGTTGTTATTCTAGAACGGAGTGGCGTACTGATAGCGTTGTTATTCTAGAACGGAGTGGCGGAGTCATCGTCAGGTTACTCAACAGACGACGTGTGCTGAACTGGATTGTCCTGTGTCTAATTGAACCATAACTAGACCCGTGTGTAGCGTTTTGAAACCGTCTGTCACAGAACTGAGTACATCTTTGAACAGCTACGGCGGTAGTGGGCCTCAAACTCCCAGAACTATAGAATGGAAGTGGATTTAATCTGGGAGTTTCAGAGATAACGTGTCTCCCCGGCTAAGATGGCCATAATATTACTTTATTAGAACAAATTACCGTATTTCTGTGAGCAGTCGACGAGGTTCTGTTCGGACAGGGAGACCAGCTGACCAGTCTTTTTAAAGTGCTGACCCTCGAGGGAGCCGGTAGAGGAGAAGGCCCAGCAAGACCCGCAGCTTTTCTGAAAGAGACATTGTCGACGTCATCATCGTCATCGTCATCGTCATCATCATCATCATCATCATCGTCGTCGTCATCGTGAGACAATGACCGTATTGTTGTTTTGTGTGGTTGTCTGTCTTCCCCAGTAGCGAAACGTCTGCGGGCCCACGACTGTCGCAGTGGGCCCGCGCACAGCCGTGCACAGACACTCACACAGCCGTGCGCAGACACTCACACAGCCGTGCGCGGGCCCACTGCGACTGTCGTGGGTCCGAGGACCTGTGCTTACTGGGTATCTGTTGCTCGCTTTTCTTGCTTGCTTACTGGCTTGACTGATTTATTGATTGATTGATTTGACTGACTGATTAATTCGGGGGGGGGGGGGGGGGGCGGAGGGAGTTTTTAACCTGGTCTTTGACAGGCGTGACGTAGCCCTTTGTTCTCCAGTCCACTGTGTCCGGAAGGTCACCAATGTTGCTAGGCGGAAGGAAGGTGGCGCCAGCGGTCCTCTTCAGCGACATCCGGTAACCGTTCATCTGGCTCACGATCTCACCGTGTGTCTGTGTGGAAAACAGAGATAGATGGACTTATTTCACGTCCTTGGCTGGATTCTGGCAGGTGTTCTCAGACAGTTTTGCCATGCCGCCGATTATATGGCGATTGTCGCAACTTTTAGGTTTTAACTCTTTCGAGACGTGACACATGTGGATACGCAGCTGTTTGCCGCGTACAAAAATGCGGCACGTCTGGAATGTGTTAACATGAATTTGTTTCATTAATTTATGTCAATTATATATTTCCGTTCTTCATATTATTTACTAATTTTTATTATGAGTAACTTTACCATCATCAATTATTAACTGTCGTGTTTACAGACAAAATATATTTGAAATGAATTTTAAGAAAAGAATATTTATTCTTTAACCCTTTGAGTGCTAATGATGATTTTATACTGTACGGCGGAAAAGACGCGTAACTACGTCACCACTAAACTAGTAACTACGTCACTACGTAATTACGTCACTACCTAACTACATAACTACGTCACTACCTCACTACGTAACGACGTCACTACCTAACTACGTAACTACGTCACTATCTAACTACGTCATTACCTAACTACGTAAATACGCGTCTTTTCCGCTGGGCGGTATCGCCAGTAGCAGTAAAGGGGTAAACCCACTGGGCAAAAGTCCATCGGGCCGACGTCGGCCGCCGTTGGCCATTTGCGCATTGGAAAGCTAATTACTCAGTGAGTTACTGCCGACTAATCGGTATGACAAATGAACATAGTTACCATGTCTCCAAACTGGTTCATGCCGAGCCTGTAGGTGTGCACGCCCCTGTCAGCCTCCAGGTTGTGCTGCTGGATGAACTGCAGGTTGGCCTCCCAGATCCCGCGCCTGACAACACACACGATTACACAGGCCACAGTCTATTACTGTAAACAATCCAGACCAAAAAGGTGACTGCCAAGCGTGTAATATGCAAAGAAGTACCCAACGGAGAAGAAACACGCTTAGAAAAGACGGGTACCCGTCTTTTCTAAGCGTGTTTCTTCTCCGTTGGGTACTTCTATTACTGTAAGTCTGTAATGCTTGTAATAACCGACTTATGCATAAGCTAACATAGAATATAGAAAGATAGGCGGACATTCAAAAACTCAACAAACAGACAAGCCACAAAATGAGCAAACAAATAAAAGAGCGAGCGAACGGACGGACGGACAGACGGACACACACAAAAAAAGAAAAAAAAAAGAAGAAAATGCGTGAGTATCAAGGAAGTAAACGAATAAGTCAATAAAGAGCAGTAAATAAGCAAAAAAGTAAGTGGGTGAGTTTAGAGAGTAAATCACTAAGTGACGCATATGAAAATAACGCAAATATTCGCAGGGGAGTAGACGCTTGAATTACTGATCGAAAAAACGAACAACTGAATGAACAAACAAATAAAAGAATGGACAATAACCAAACGACTAAAAAAAAAAAACGAACAAAGAAAACACCGAATGAACGAATGAACAAACGACTGAACGAATCAATTATTTCATATAAATTATCTACAACTTCCGTCACTGTACCTGACAGGCTCCTCCAAGGCAGTGTAAGTCCTGCCATGGATCTGCTTGAAAATCCCCCACTCCTTGTCAAGGTCAAGAAGGGATGGAGCCCCTAAGGTCAAGGCCACAACAAGGGCCGCGATGGCGTGGCGGAGCATCTGCAATTAGAAGACAATGTGTAGTTTAACCCTTTCAGTGCCAGCCGACGCAGACTGTCTTTCTGCAATCTTCGTTGATTCAAGACTAAAATCGGTTGTTGTCCCGGGAACATGGATTCAAAGTGATGTCAGCAAGAGGCATAGATCCCCATGAGCCCCCGCGAATGCGGGGGCTCATGAGGCTCTATACCTCTTGCAGATGGACGGTAAAAGTTGTCTGCATGCGCAAGGGGATTAGTTACTATTGTTATTTTACATGTGACATACGCGACAGCAGCCATAACCACACCAATGCACTGTCTTATAAATGAAATAAACCAACTGCATGCAATTAAGCCTTCTCTCTCTCTCTCTCTCTCTCTCTCTCTCTCTCTCTCTCTCTCTCACACACACACACACACACACACACACACACACACACACACACACACACACACACACACACACGCACACACACACACACACATCCATAACGAATGTTGGTGAAAACAAGTGCAGTTATCAAAGACGGAAAAGGAGAAAAAGTGTAAGTAACTATCTTGGTGAAGGCCGTTGAATGCACTGGAACAGTCAATTTGGGAATAAAACTGAAAGTACATGTAAACATGAAATAAACATTGGCTAAAGAAGGCTATTAAAACCTATAATTTATGGTATTGGATTTTCTTTATATATATATATATATATATATATATATATATATATATATATATATATATATATATATATATATATATATATATATATATATATATATATTTTTTTTTTTATCGCCGTAAAGATGAGACAGCTGTCAGGTCAAACGCTGTTAGTGAAAACATGAAAGAGATAGAACGAAAGCACCGTACAACAGTACATACTGTTTTGTTACTGGCATAAGAAAATATGTGTTCTGGATTGTGGTTTGACCTGAGGGCTCTAGGTCGGAAGATTCAAAATCACAGACCAGCACAAAGTAATCAGAGTACGATGACTTCGCCCCTGAACTGAAACTGACCTTACCTTGGCAAACAGGTTGGCTAAACACAGAGCGGATACCGGCAGGGAGCAAAGTGCCCTAACGTCCCGTTGCCAAGTGTTTTATACGGATCGTTATCGCATATGTGACATCAGTCATATCCCACGTTTGTCTGTAAGTCTTTTGGATAATCACTTCCAGCTGTAAGGGACATAGACTTTCATGAGTCCCTGCAGTCGCAGGGACTGATGAGAGCATATTCCTCTTGCTTTAACATGTCAGCCTCAAACTGAGGGACTCCAACGTGTTATCGTTTTTGTCAAGAGTTTTACCGTATGCCTGTCACAAGATCTCACAAGACTAAGCCCACTGTATCACATGTGCGTGTAACAATAAACCTTGATAGCTCAACGATAGTGCTGGCAGTGCATATTCAGTCGGTGTCGTATCGTTTTAATCCATCATGCCCCAGTTCAGCGTGTCCAGAAGACACACATTTATATGCTAGTCAGTAATTTTGGACTTTATAGTGGAAAGCCGATATTCACAGACTAGCACACACACATATAATAATAATAATAATAATAATAATAATAATAATAATAATAATAATACTAATACTAATACTACTACTACTACTACTACTACTACTAATAATAATAATGATAATAATTAAATACAACAACAACAACATAACAATAACATAATAATTTTTTAAAAAGTATATTGTTTTTTTAATAATAAAAGTAATAATAATGATATTATAGATAATAATGTATTGTTTTAATAATAATAATAATAATAATAATAATAATAATAATAATAATAATAATAATAATAATAATAATAATAGTAATAAAAACAGAAATGTGTACATCGAAGCTGTTTTAGGGTTTTTCGCCGGCATGACATAGTGATAGTGAGATATAAGATAGTGAATTGGTGCTTATTTGTTTAGTCGTTTACAATGAATGTTGGCACAATTTAAAAAAGACGTGACTTGTAAAAAGTAATGTATAATTGTGACTTGCAAAAATTAATTGGTAATTGTGACTTTCACATGAGAATCATGTGGATTGTTAATCCAACACGCGTACTATCATAACCTATCAGCCCGCGTGGGCCCTACTTTATCAGCACGCGTGGGCCCTACTTTCACTCATGTGACTAGCCACCCGGCGCGAAATATCCAGTGTCGATTGCTTATCGTTTAGTTTAAGTCATTCGCGGCCAGCCGCATCTGGATGCGCGGCATAAGCCGCGCATCCGGATGGGGTTGGCCGCGAATGAGTTAACACTTTTGGCTGTCGGTAGCGGTTTTTTAACAACACCCTGACATCCTGCAGGAATAACAACTCCCTGACATCCTGCAGGAATAACAACACCCTGACATCCTGCAGGAATAACAACACCCTGACATCCTGCAGGAATAACAACACCCTGACATCCTGCAGGAATAACAACTCCCTGACATCCTGCAGGAATAACAACACCCTGACATCCTGCAGTAATAACAACACCCTGACATCCTGCAGGAATAACAACACCCTGACATCCTGCAGGAATAACAACACCCTGACATCCTGCAGGAATAACAACACCCTGACATCCTGCAGGAATAACAACACCCTGACATCCTGCATGAATAACAACACCCCGACATCCTGCAGGAATAGCAACACCCTGACATCCTGCAGGAATAATAACAACCTGACATCCTGCAGGAATAACAACATCCTGACATCCTGCAGGAATAACAACACCCTAACTTCCTGCAGGAATAAGAACACCCCGACATCCTGCAGGAAAAACAACCCTGACATCCTGCAGGAATAACAACACCCTGACATCCTGCAGGAATAATAACAACTGACATCCTGCAGGAATAAGAACACCCTGACAGCCTGCAAGAATAACAACACCCTGACAGCCTACAGGAATAACAACACCCTGACATCCTGCAGGGATAACAACACCCTGACATCCTGCATGAATAATAATAACCTGACATCCTGCAGGAATAACAACACCCTGACAGCCTGCAAGAATAACAACACCCTGAGAGCCTGCAGGGATAACAACACCCTGACATCCTGCGGGAATAACAATAACCTGACATCCTGCAGGAATAACAACACCCTGACATCCTGCAGTAATAACAACACCCTGACAT
>BTPG01000006.1:41734211-41736711 GCA_036245525.1 Semisulcospira habei
AACTAACCTACCAAAATAAATCACTCGTGCTGAGTTCGACTGATAAGATGCTAGCTCAGTATAGCTCGCATACTTGTCGGTCGAACTCAGCACTCGTGATTTATTTTGCGTAACTGGAGGTCAGGCGTACTTAATCCTGGTTTTAATTGCACGACTTCAGATTTTTGCTCCAGTAATATCAGTCATGGGATTTTGGAGTGTTTGTTTTAGTATCAGCTTTGAATGATAACAACCAAGGAAATATTTCCACGTGTCTGTATAAGGATAGAAGCAGACGTCTGATATGGATTATTTGCGTGCGTGTCCGTGATTTTGGACCTTTCGGTTTCACGAAGACTCACACGCAAGCACTGGGCAAGCACACACACACACACACACACACACACACACACACACACACACACACACACACACACACACACACACACACACATACACACACACACACACACATACACAGAGAATATCAAGGAGACACACGCACAATTGCATGTCGGAACGTACACAGAACATTCAAAGTTTTTTTTTAAAATACAAAATATTTAATCGTATTTACATTTTCCATTAAAAAACGAACAAACAAACACAGTGGATAGATATTTTTAGTCTTTTACTGACAATTTGCCGCAATATGAATTTAGGTTGTTTTCACCTGTATGTATTCAGCAAAATGCGAGTAAAAGACTTCATTGGTTGTTTGTTTTCATGCTTAACTCCATCACGGCCGGGGACAGGACTTGTGTTTTTGAAATCCTCGCTGCTTAAAACTGAGACACGCACGAATATGAATAAAGCCAACGAAAGGCACAGGTCCTCTTCTGCCCCCGCGACTGCGGGGGCACATGAGGATCTATACCCCGTGCATTTCAGTGGAACTTGTTGTTGTGTTCCAGCACTGAGGGGGTTAGTGACACAAAATATTTTACAGACAATGATATCTTGATGCTGCTTGATGTGAATTAGAAGAAGAAAACAGTTGATCTGGAGAGAGAGAGAGATTCAATGATTCAATGAAGCTTTATTTATCAACGGTTGAGGCATTGACAGTTGATAAATAAAGCTTCAGATAAAGCTTGAGAGAGAGAGAGAGAGAGAGAGAGAGAGAGAGAGAGAGAGAGAGAGAGAGAGAGAGAGAGAGAGAGAGAGAGAGAGAGAGAGAGAGAGAGGTAGGTGATGCAACAGTTTACCCCTTTCATTGCCAGTGGTCGCAGATCGTGTTTTTGAAATCAGTGTTGATTGGACGCCAGCCAAAGCCCCCCCCCCCCCCCACTAGCGTCCAGGGAGCGTGGAGACACAATCAGAACCGCAGATGCGGGGGGCTCATGACGACCCACGTCTCTCGCAGTTTTAACTCATTGTGCCCGAGGCAAGAAATACCCACATTTTGGAGTTATCCTCTGAGGACTGCGTTACAATTCAGAGGACAGATCGACCATGATAGTTCAAGGGTGGTGGCAGAATAGCTTGGCGCCTATAGGCGCCAAGCTATTCTGCCACCACACTTGAACTATCATGGTCGAGCCCTATCTTGCTGTGGCATGTCACGGGCAGAAGGAGTTAATAGTGTCCCCTGTTCTCTCAGCAGTAAAGGGGTTAAGGTACTGGCGATGGAGATTGCTCAGAAGTCTAAACCCGGGGGTAGCTGGCTGCTGTGGCCACGCCGCAAGGTCAACTGGCGATGGAGATTGCTCAGAAGTCTAAACTCGGGGGTAGCTGGCTGCTGTAGCCACGCCGCAAGCGTTCTTCTTGTCCTTGGCCATCATGATGTAACCCTTCATGCCCCAGTCCTCTCCCCAGCTGAGAGAACAAACAATAAGAAAAACAACTTAAGAAACATTCCACTGAGGCCGAAAATGACAAAAAAACAAAACAAAACAAGATTGTACAATAAATCAAGAACGAATTAACGAACGAACGAACAAACGAACGGAAGTACGAACCATCCAAGCAGTCAGCCAGCCAGCCAGCCATACAAGCAACCAACCAGTCATCCAAACAACCAAAAACATGAAACAAACGAAGAACTGAACTGTTGTAGTTTCTGTTATATAAAGATACCGTATGAGACACGTTTGCGTGCAGTGATGATAGACCCAAAGTTCGAAAATTTCAATTGTTTGAACGTATTTTTAAAAAAATAAAAATATATTATTTTATAAACAGGCACAACTCGTGCTGGTCTATCTTACAGTTTTTTTTCATGCTTTTGATGCCCCGGACATAAAAATGGACAGGAGAATGAGAACGGTTATTTAGTCCTTTCAGAATAATTTTGGGGAAACACTTTAACATACCACAATGGTCACGTGTTGCATTCCGATACGTGTTCGTGTGCCACGTGTCTGGATGCTTGAGCTTGAACACCACCCAACTGCAAGAGGCATAGATCCTCATGAGCCCCCGCAGTAGCGGGGGCTCATGAGGATCTATGCCTCTTGCTGACACCACATCGAATCCACGTTCTTTGGACATGTGCGACTTTGTCGTTTTGAATTAACAA
>BTPG01000006.1:41741711-41841711 GCA_036245525.1 Semisulcospira habei
CTGGCTTTTTCTCAGTCTAGAGCGTTACGGGACACAGGATTTTTTGACTCACTGAGAGAGGATACAGGACAAAAGATCCTCCACGAGCTGAAAGTGATTGTCAGTAGAGATACATGTAACTCATAGCAGAGTACTGATAGAAGGAAGATAGTTTGGTCATATGCCTGTTTGCAGACTACAGCGTGACGGGACACCCACATTGAAAAGAAAAGTCACAAGTCATCTTCAATCTGATAAAAGCCATAGCGTGATGGGACAACATATTTTTGCACCTACTGAGACAAAACAAAACAAAACAAAAAAGGCACACGAGGTCATTCCTCTGTGTAACCCGCAGTCTAGAGCCTGATGGGACACAGGAGTTTTTCCACACACTTAGTAGACAAAACACATATGAGAAAAGACATCTGCCCTTGGCCAGAATTCTCATTGCAAATTGCAGTTTTCACTTTTCTTTTCTGTTTTTCCTCACCCCGGATTGCAAAACGTTTGCTAAAAATTAATGTCTCAGCAATTTAGAGCTTTTTATTGCAGTGGAATGGAGGGAGCTGGTTGCCAAGTCATCAGTGGTGCCCCAACGGTCGGCAAGACTACGGGATAGATAGATAGATAGATATTGCCAGTGCGTACTCGCCTGCTGTATACGGTTTCTTTCATTTATTCAACTCACACGCTTTCCCAGGTGTTTACAAGACTGTCTCAATACACGTGTGGTGATAGAGGTTGTGCGTTCTCCGCCGCACATTTGACTGTATCGTTGCAATGCCACATAACGATCATCCACTGAGGCGAGGAAAAGTAAGAGCGAACCAACTGTGGCACCAGACCACTTCAAAAGGAAAAAAACAAATATGTTGAGTCTAAGGTTAAAACCCCTTCAACAAGTCGTATAAATAATATACCTTATTGGTAGCAGGAGTTTGTTACACGGACCCTTGTAAGCCTGAGGGAGGTCAAAGTGACCACTGTACCCCAAAAGCCGAAGGGCTGAAGGGTACAATGGTTACTCGACCTCCCTAAGGGCTACATGGGTCCGTGCAGCAAGCCACTGCTACCAATAACTAACTCTGAGCGCCGTGCCCTTGCAGTTGCAAGGGGTCACAATCATGCCTTTCAGTCCCCCCAACGCCCAGTTCGGGCAAGGGACTGATGATGATGATGATGATGACAATCATGCGCAAACATCGCTCTTGCGGGCAGCTTGGCAATTTCAGTTTGACTTTTGGAGAGCGCTTTACGAGCCGCACTGTCTACATATTGTCAGAGTAATGCGATTTAACAGTGAGTGCGTGTTTTTTTTTTTTCTTTTTTTTTCTTTTTTCTGATTGTCGTTCAGTTAAAAAATAGTTCAGAATGTAATATTTGGCATTGAAGCGACGATCGTGTGACATTGACCTTGTTGCGCCATTCTCGATCCAAGGAGGGCCTGCTCTATTTTTAGTCTCGCGCGTTTCGACGGAAAATATTGTTGAAAATTGCTGTCGTCTTAAAAGCAGCTCTAGAGCACGTATTGTTTCGAACTATGCTAAGACGCTACGTTGTTTGGCGTGTGTTTTTCTCTTTTTGTCGAGAGTCGAAAATGAGGTCATAACGAGTCATACAGCGGGCTACAAGAAGTTCGCCATTATTCGCTACAAGGGTTTTTGTAGCGAGGTCACGTGGTACGGTTCGCCCTAAAGAGATTGGTCGCCTGAAGTAGGGATGAAAACAAACTAAATTAAACCATACCTAAATAACTGCCGTCAGATGGCCTTAGTCGCCTGCTCGGCGTTAAACCCAAACAACTAAATAACTAACCTACCAAAATAAATCACTCGTGCTGAGTTCGACTGATAAGATGCTAGCTCAGTATAGCTCGCATATTGTCGGTCGAACTCAGCACTCGTGATTTATTTTGCGTAACTGGAGGTCAGGCGTACTTAATCCTGGTTTTAATTGCACGACTTGAGATTTTTGCTCCAGTAATATCAGTCATGGGATTTTGGAGTGTTTGTTTTAGTATCAGCTTTGAATGATAACAACCAAGGAAATATTTCCACGTGTCTGTATAAGGATAGAAGCAGACGTCTGATATGGATTATTTGCGTGCGTGTCCGTGATTTTGGACCTTTCGGTTTCACGAAGACTCACACGCAAGCACTGGGCAAGCACACACACACACACACACACACACACACACACACACACACACACACACACACACACACACACACACACACACACACACACACACATACACAGAGAATATCAAGGAGACACACGCACAATTGCATGTCGGAACGTACACAGAACATTCAAAGTTTTTTTTTAAAATACAAAATATTTAATCGTATTTACATTTTCCATTAAAAAACGAACAAACAAACACAGTGGATAGATATTTTTAGTCTTTTACTGACAATTTGCCGCAATATGAATTTAGGTTGTTTTCACCTGTATGTATTCAGCAAAATGCGAGTAAAAGACTTCATTGGTTGTTTGTTTTCATGCTTAACTCCATCACGGCCGGGGACAGGACTTGTGTTTTTGAAATCCTCGCTGCTTAAAACTGAGACACGCACGAATATGAATAAAGCCAACGAAAGGCACAGGTCCTCTTCTGCCCCCGCGACTGCGGGGGCACATGAGGATCTATACCCCTTGCATTTCAGTGGAACTTGTTGTTGTGTTCCAGCACTGAAGGGGTTAGTGACACAAAATATTTTACAGACAATGATATCTTGATGCTGCTTGATGTGAATTAGAAGAAGAAAACAGTTGATCTGGAGAGAGAGAGAGATTCAATGATTCAATGAAGCTTTATTTATCAACGGTTGAGGCATTGACAGTTGATAAATAAAGCTTCAGATAAAGCTTGAGAGAGAGAGAGAGAAAGAGAGAGAGAGAGAGAGAGAGAGAGAGAGAGAGAGAGAGAGAGAGAGAGAGAGAGAGAGAGAGAGAGAGAGAGAGAGAGAGAGAGAGAGAGAGAGAGAGAGAGAGAGAGAGAGAGAGAGAGGTAGGTGATGCAACAGTTTACCCCTTTCATTGCCAGTGGTCGCAGATCGTGTTTTTGAAATCAGTGTTGATTGGACGCCAGCCAAAGCCCCCCCCCCCCCCCCCACTAGCGTCCAGGGAGCGTGGAGACACAACCAGAACCGCAGATGCGAGGGGCTCATGACGACCCACGTCTCTCGCAGTTTTAACTCATTGTGCCCGAGGCAAGAAATACCCACATTTTGGAGTTATCCTCTGAGGACTGCGTTACAATTCAGAGGACAGATCGACCATGATAGTTCAAGGGTGGTGGCAGAATAGCTTGGCGCCTATAGGCGCCAAGCTATTCTGCCACCACACTTGAACTATCATGGTCGAGCCCTATCTTGCTGTGGCGTGTCACGGGCAGAAGGAGTTAATAGTGTCCCCTGTTCTCTCAGCAGTAAAGGGGTTAAGGTACTGGCGATGGAGATTGCTCAGAAGTCTAAACCCGGGGGTAGCTGGCTGCTGTGGCCACGCCGCAAGGTCAACTGGCGATGGAGATTGCTCAGAAGTCTAAACTCGGGGGTAGCTGGCTGCTGTAGCCACGCCGCAAGCGTTCTTCTTGTCCTTGGCCATCATGATGTAACCCTTCATGCCCCAGTCCTCTCCCCAGCTGAGAGAACAAACAATAAGAAAAACAACTTAAGAAACATTCCACTGAGGCCGAAAATGACAAAAAACAAAACAAAACAAGATTGTACAATAAATCAAGAACGAATTAACGAACGAACGAACAAACGAACGGAAGTACGAACCATCCAAGCAGTCAGCCAGCCAGCCAGCCATACAAGCAACCAACCAGTCATCCAAACAACCAAAAACATGAAACAAACGAAGAACTGAACTGTTGTAGTTTCTGTTATATAAAGATACCGTATGAGACACGTTTGCGTGCAGTGATGATAGACCCAAAGTTCGAAAATTTCAATTGTTTGAACGTATTTAAAAAAAAATAAAAATATTATTATTATTTTATAAACAGGCACAACCCGTGCTGGTCTATCTTACAGTTTTTTTTTCATGCTTTTGATGCCCCGGACATAAAAATGGACAGGAGAATGAGAACGGTTATTTAGTCCTTTCAGAATAATTTTGGGGAAACACTTTAACATACCACAATGGTCACGTGTTGCATTCCGATACGTGTTCGTGTGCCACGTGTCTGGATGCTTGAGCTTGAACACCACCCAACTGCAAGAGGCATAGATCCTCATGAGCCCCCGCAGTAGCGGGGGCTCATGAGGATCTATGCCTCTTGCTGACACCACATCGAATCCACGTTCTTTGGACATGTGCGACTTTGTCGTTTTGAATTAACAAAGAATGCAATAATAATAATAATAATAATAATAATAATAATAATAATAATAATAATGACGATTACGATTTATATGGCGCCTAACCTCATAACGAGCTTTAGGCGCCTAAAACCAGTCTGCGTCAGATGACACTGAACGGGGTCCAACTCATTCAGCCCGGCGCACGTATTTCCCAAATTTTAGAGGCGTCATCTAACCACTATGCACCTGCTGTAGTGCGTCAGGGCTGAACGAGTTAATCGTGAAACGACTTCTTTGGAATGACCGGGACTGGACCGTCCGATATGTGGTGACATCCACTTAAGGAGCCGTACCTGTTTTTGACGAGCCAGTATTTATTGAACAACTCGATCTCCCCGTAGCCGACGATCAGGACGCCGTGGTCCAGACTGGTGGAGCTGCACTCAGGGTCATGGTAGACGCCGGACTTGTACAGTTGGAAGGACGACAGGGAGGCGTCGATTCCGATGGAGATGGGGCCCACTGCAAAAAAGAAGAAAATTTCCAGCATTGAACCAATTACATCCTGAGGCTGATCTTTGTAAATTTTGGATATTGTGCTAGTGAAGGCTACATTACAGTTTAGGAGAGAGATCAAGCATTTTAGTTCAAGGGTGATGCCAGAATAGCTTGGCGCCTGAGGCGCCAAGCTATTCTGGCATCACCCTTGAACTTTCATGGTCAAATTGATTTCAAGCAGTGGGTGTATCAGGATGAAAAAGGTTAAGCCCTTCGTCTGTGTTTGAAATCACTCTTAACTCAACCTCAAAGGAACATAGATGCAAAATATCTCAGCAGGAGGTATAGATCCTCATGAGCCCCCGCGACTGCGGGGGCTCATATGGGGTCTATACCTCTTGCAGTTGGGTGGTTTTACTTTTGTTTTCGGCAGTGAGGTTGGACATTGCATGTGAAATTGCACTTAAAGAGCATATCATTCTCTAATAAATAATAATAAAAAATGGAACAGTCTCTTGGTAAATGTCGAAGCAAGACACATGTCATTTGAAAACAAGGGTTTCTTCTCATTAAACCTTCCTGACGTGTGCTACCCAGCTAACTGTTATCCGCCCATGAACGCATACCAGTTAGCTGGGTAACAGACGTGCATCCGTAGCTAGAACAATTTGTAGGCAAGCAAGGCGAGGTAAAGTGAGGCACCACAAGCGGTTTATAACGCACCTGTGGCAACGGCAGTCTGCAGCGCGACCTCGTCACCTTTGGCAATATCAACAAAGCCCGTGTCTGTTGCTCCCACGTTAGAGGGGTTAAAGTGGCAGACGTCATCCTGTATGAAACAGAAAAAAAAAATCGTTTTTGTTGCGATGATTCCTACAGGAGTCTTGGCGACAAAAACTACTGCCGACAGCCAAGGCGTGCAGAATTTCTCACCAGATGACATGAAATGTGTGCTGGTCTGTGATTTCGGACCGTCCGGCTCGCCTTCTTAAGGTCCAAAATCACAGGCCAGCACATGAATTTGAATTGCCTAGTAAGATATTCAAAAATAAAATAAAATAAACAGACGTGCCTAAAATGAAAATTATTACAAGTCATCCAAATATTTGACAAATGCGTGCAAAGTTGAGCTACTTTGCTGAAAACACCGTAACAGTTGAAAGTCTGAGTCCATTTACAAGTTTTGTTGTTTGTATGTTTGTTTGTGGTTTTGTAACGCCACAGAACTAACTTTACAAAAAGCACTGAGGTTGTTTGTTCATAATGCAACAATTGTTTAACACCCAAACACGAAATAGATAAATTCACTGTCGATGTAAGTAATTTATTAATAAGTATTAACATTTATCATTTATAATTTAAATAATTTAATAATTAATTTTTTTAATCGACATACATTCCTGAAACATGACACTTCTTAACAGTTTGGCTGTTGGTAAAGTGTTCGGCCTGGGTGATTCATGCACGTATGATCTCGACCAAACACGCTAGCGACATCCAGAGGGTTAATGTCTCCAGAGACTCGTTACTTGGAGAAACCTGTTTTAACTCATTCAGCCCCGACACACCACAGCAAGACATGAATCGAGCGTGATAGTTCAAGGGTGGTGCCAGAATAGCTTGGCGCCCACAGGCGCCAAGCTATTCTGGCACCACCCTTGAACTGTCATGCTCGATGTGTCGCTAGAATTGTAATAGTCCTTCAGAGGGCAACTTCGAAATTTGGGGATCTCGGTCCTGGGGTAGAATGTGTTAAAGCATGTTCTTAATTAAACGAACTTTAGTTCGCGAACTCTGACGAACTACAGTTCACGATCTCGGACGAACCAGGTTGGTTCTTAATTGGACGATCTAAAGATACGGCGAACCTAGTTCGAAGTAGTTCACGAACCTCGGCAAACCATAGTTCGCTGTCGGAAAAGGTTCGCTGAAAAACCAAGGCGAACCTTTTCTCTGATTGGTCAAAACTTTTACCCTCTTCTGCGTTGGAGATAAGAAGACAGTCACCGATACAAACAAATATGGCGGACGGCGATGTTTCACTCGTGTGAAGAACAAGACCTATTTTTATTGATTTGTGGGAGGCGCAAAACGCTGTTTGTGGGGTCGCTACTGCAAGGAATACAAAAACAAACATCGTTCAAATCGCGAAGCGACATAGCGGCAGCCATTTTGAACACCTTTGCAGACAGTAAGTACGCCGAATCAAGCACTTGAGTTAAGAAAGAGAACCATGGCAAACCTAGTTTGCTGAAGTTCGCCTAGGTTCGTTCAACCTCAATTAAGAAACAAACCAAAAGATCGCCGATCTTCTCCGATCTAGGTTTGCCGATCAGAAGTTCGCCCAATTAAGAACAGCTCTAAGCGACGAGCGATTGTCAAACAGTTGTTACCTTGGCGGTGTAGGGGTAGGAGGTTTCAGTGTCGATCCCGTTGTTGTTCTGAATGTAGGTGAAGGCATAGTCCATCAGCCCTCCGCCGCAACCGTCGTTACCTGCAGCGCAGCAAATGCATATGCTTATTAAAGATGTATTCCTTAACAATAGCTACGAAAGAGTCGTATAGCGTTGCCGGAGGCAACGCTATACACTTCCGCAGGTATTGTTTGGGGTTGGGGGAGGTGAAGGGGGGGGGGGGGGGAGAGAGAGAGAGGGGCGACTTGAATCAGTTAACATTTTCAGCTTCACAAAAACCAGTGCCAAGCTGTAACGGTCAGAATTTGTAAGGTGACATAATGTTTTAGTGACAGCGATACAAATGTCGCTAAGGATGGAAACGTCACAAGGGTATTTATAACTAGAATATACTGTTTAGCGACACAAGAAATGTTTTTGGAATTTATTGTGAAAGTCATCTGTAGGGTATATATATATATATTTTTAAAAATAGTGATACAAGAGTCATACCATTTCGATAATTATTTATAAAGCAATGAAATTTAGTCTGAGAGTCCTGAGATGTAAAAACGCATACTACGAGACACGTATTATTTAGTACACATTCCAAGGGGAATTACTCAGCGTTGGACATACAAACGGTTTGGTCCCCTGCCCCCTCCTATCAGGCACCCAATTGCCAGCCCACAGGAAAATACGCAGGTAAAGAACAGGACGATTATATACATTCCCTCAGCGTATTATGCAGCTTCTGCTGTTGTTTGTTCTTATTTACTCTGTATAGAATCCGAGGCCCTGTTGCCCCGACCGGAAAAGAAATAAGGGTACCAACAAGAACAATGATCAATGAGTGTCCAACACACCTTCCTTCTGAGAGCAGTCGACGAGGTTCTGTTCGGACAGAGAGACCAGCTGACCGGTTTTCTTGAAGTGCTGACCCTCCAGGGAGCCGGTGGCGGAGAAAGCCCAGCAGGAGCCACAACCCAGCTAAAATAATAATTTATCATCATCATGATCATCATCCACATCCTCCTCCACATCATCATCATGCAATGCGTCTTGACTTGAAATCACTCGCAGTGTTGAGGCAGCTTCGATACGTCATAATATGACGTTACACACATTGTTTAAGCAGCTGCGATAAGTCATAATTTGACGTCTGCCATACGTCATAATTTGACGTCAAACACAAGGTAAACACTGCTTGTGACTTCAAATTATGATGTAAGGTAGCTGCTTATGTCCCAGACAGCCAGTTAGGAGCCTGCGGGAGGATAGGAGTTGTAGACATCGCAAGCTTGTGGACAGCAAATAATGCGAACAAATCTCAGCAGGAAGGAGGGGCGGACTTTGGTAAAGAACGGGTTGGGGAGTGGGGAGGGGGGTGGTGGGTGGTGGTGGGTGGGTGGGGGGGGGGGAGGGTGGAGAGGGAGGGGTAGGGATGGGGGGTGGGGTGGGGGAATGTAGCAATTGCCGTATTTGACAATACATGTTTGTATTGTGCCAAAATTACCATACACTCAGTCATGAGTATTGTCAATATGTATTTTCTTCGCATGCACCCTTTTCTTTTTCAATTGCGATTTGTGTCTGTGGCACGCTCCTTCGAGACTTCCTGGTGTAATGAATTATCTACCTGCCAGTTTACCTGTATGTCTAAACCGTGTCAAGAACTGCCGCGCCTGACCTGATTTTTGATAGGTGTTACGAAGCCCTGGGTCCTCCAGTCCACAGTTTTGGGATCAGCCCCCACGTTGCTTGGCGGCAGGAAGGTCTCGCCTTTGGGGGAGGGCAGACTCATGTTAAACCCGTTCAACTTTCTGGCCACCTCTTTGGCTGTCTGTCAACGTACAAGGTATACTTACGTACGAGCACACGAAAAGTGACACGACACAGGAATCCCACAGAAATGATAGACAGAACATTGAATCCCTTCGCTGCCGGGGAGAGGCGAACGCTATTCAGCAGCAAGATACATAAATCCTCATGAGCCCCCGCAGTCGCGGGGGCTCATGAGGATTTATGTCTCTTGTTAGTCCTGTGTTCTTTAATTTTGTCGCACTTACATTCTGCGTTCTTCCATAGAATGTCGGTCAGTGGGCAGACGTTTCAGACGCGAAATCCGCGTCCACTGACAGCCAAGGGGTTAGGACTGGTTCCTGGTGTGCGCGCTTTGCGACATTAATGCCATTTGGTTACTAAGACGAAAAATCTGTCGACAGAGTGCCCTTTTATGTAGAATGACGTCAGGAGGTCACGTGGATACAGGAAGCACTGATGTAGCTTATCTTATATATTACATTGACGAGAACGAAAAGAAACGAAAAAAGATAAAAAGAAAAGAAAAGCAAAACCATTTGAATTATCGGAAGCACTGAACTGTTTCCGATGATTCCAGTGGTGTTTGCATTTCTTTTGCTTGTCAGTATATTTACTGAATGTCGTCTAGCTCGGCTTACCATGTCTCCGAGGTGATTCATGCCCAGCCAGTAAGTGTGTAGACCCCTGTCAGCCTCCATGTTGTGTCGCTGGATCAGGTCCAGATTTGACTCCCAGATGGCGCGCCTACAGACGAGAGCCAATCAGAAAACAGCTCACAGCATTTGCATTCATAAACCATAGGCACTGTCGAATCAAAAAGAAGTTGACTGAATCTATTGGAAATTTAGACAGGACTGGATTGTGACAAAGGAAACAGCTGCTGACGATAGCAACATGCATCTAATAAAGCGTAGAACAAAACGTATGATGTATTAACCCTTTCCGTGTCGGTAGCGGTTTCAGTCGCGATGATTCCGGTAGGAATCATCGCGACTAAAACCGCTACCGACACGGAAAGGGTTAATTTAAACCTGCACATCGTTGTGGGAAATGTATGTCTATGTGCAAGGCCCTCACGTAACACACAGAAAAACATACACAATCTATTCACTCACAAACCAGATAGGTGAGGATAGCACTGGCAGAATTGTACCCAAACCAAGGGGAATCACTCAGCGCTGGACAGACAAACAGTTAGATCCCCTGCCCCCACCTATCAGGCACCCAATCGCCAGCCCACAGAGAAATACGCAGGTATTAAAAAGAACAAGACGATCATCTACATCCTCAATGTAGGATGTAGATGATCGTCTTGCTCTATACCTGCGTATTTCTCTGTGGGCTGGCGATTGGGTGCCTGATAGGCGGGGGCAGGGGATCTAACTGTTTGTCTGTCCAGCGCTGAGTGATTCCCCTTGGTTTGTGTACAATCTATTTACTGCCACCAGACCCTCCGCTCTCCCCTCCCTCCTCTTCGGACGCAGGGGGCTGATGCGGATCTATGATGAATTTTAAATTCGTGTGCTGGTCTGTGATTTTGGACCTTACGGCTTTCAGCCGTAAGGTCCTAAATCACAGACCGGCACACATTTAAATCCTATTAACCAACAAAATGTCAAGTAACGTCAATTCCCTCACCTTATTGGTTCCTCCATGGTGGCGTAAGTCTTCCTGTGGAATCGCTTGAACTCGGACCATTCCGCGTTCATATCCAGCGCGAAGGCGCATGCCAGCAGGAGAGCCGCGATGGCGTACCGGAACATCTGAGTACACAGAGACGAAACATCATTATTTTCTTGCAGTAGCAAAGGAACCCGGTTGGGGGTCAGTGGGAGGGTCATGTGACCAGAATATTTTTGGGCCGTACTTCTGTTTTTAAATTTTCTTCGGTAGCTTAGGATGATTTGTGTCATCGCGGAGTGGGTCCAGCGCGTCTGAAATGTTATTTTTCAGAGACCAAACAACATGCGGGGTGGGGGTAATGGAGGTTGGGAGGGGGGGGGGGGGGGTTGAGGGTGGGGGGAGGGAGCGGGGCAGGCGTCAGCCTACGACAGCGCAACTTCCAAACGTATTTGGAACGGGAGGGGGGGGGGGGCGGGGGGAGAGGAATATTCTGCCCTGTCAATCTATGATGAATCTTAGATTCGTGTGCTGGTCTATGATTTTGGACCTTACGGCTTATAGCCATAACCAAACCCGAGCAAGATGGGGGGGGGGGGGGGGGGGGGGAGCCGCTCCGGTTCTTACGCCACTGTTTTTGCTTGGGTCCTCGCTACGTAACAATGCACTTTTGCCATACCTGCTCTATGTCAAACAGTCAGGCCGTACACCTACAATCTCATTAATTAATAGACAATGTACGTAACGACTGATAATGATAATACAACATGAACTTTAACCCTTTTAGCTCTACGCCGCCGTGAGATGACCTTAGTCGCCTGCTCGGCGTTAAACCCAACTAACTAACTTTTAACCCCAAGGTCCCATTTCTCAAATTTTGGAGGTGTTGCCTAATGACTATGTTGCAGGAGATGGATTAAGGATGATGTTTCAAGGGTAGTGCCAGATTAGCTTGGCGCCTTCAGGACTCGGGGCTAAATGGGTTAAACGGTATATTTGCCCTGAAATGACTGCTCAATAACAACAACAAACAACAACAACAACAATACAACAACAATAACAAACTTCAACAACAGCCACAAAAAAGAACCCAACAATAGCAACAACAATAACATCATCATCAACAACAAAACAACAATAACAAACCACAACAACAACAGCGACAAAAAAAGAACATAACATTTTAACAAACAACAACTTTTACAACATCAAACCACTATCACAGTAGACATTATGTTTTGCACAGTCTACTAGATCCTGTATGTGTTCTTTTAAAACTTCGACCCGCACTGAACACTTATCTTACCTTCAAAGATCAGAGAGCTATACTGTCACAGAACCGAAACAAGTCCCTTCTCCAACATGTGTAGGCTTGCTTCTCCAAACACCCAATGTTTTATACATTCTCTTTTCTGTTTCAGCTCCTGAGCCAAGCGCTGGCAACAGATACCCCGTGATAGCTCAAGGGTCGTGCCTGATTAGCTTGGCGCCTTCAGGCGCCAAGCAAATCAGGCACTACTTTTGAACTGACAGGGTAGGTCCATATCTTGTGGCTTTTTAGCAGTGCCTAGATTATGACTGTCGTAATCTGTGGACACAAATGATTTTAGTCGTGCAAAGTGAAATCGAAATCTCGTGCTGTTTGTGTGATCGAACACATGACCGTCATGTGGAGAAGAAAACCAAACAAACAAGTCATGGGTTGCGGATGGCGTAGGAAGATGTTTGGCACGAAAGCTTATCTGGGTCCGATCTGCGTACGGAGTGGCGAGATCCGGTTAAGTTCTGTGTAATTAAGCGTAATGGCGTAGGGGAGGCTATAGTATGAACGTTTCGTCGTGCCTTAACTGCATTTTTTGAATGGTAGGACTTTCTGTAGCTTGGTTGGGCCCTACTTGATTTTAGCACAGTCTGAACAGGGTATAATGTACTTGCTTGCTTTTTAAAGTCTTTTGGAGTGATGGGGCCCAAACGTGCTTCGTGCCAGCACAGTTTCCTTAGAAACTGCAACTAGTCGATGAATTGCCAAGACAAGGGTCCTGCCTTCTTTGAAATCTTCCTGCGCATGCTGGCTATGGCGTCAAATTAACCTCTTCACATACAGGGACCGCGAAAAGTGCTTCTGAAATAGTTGGCTATTCAACGGGCAAAGAATCCCGCAAACCGAAAGAACATGACGACAAACAAGGCCAACCAGAGGCACAGATCCTCATGGGCCCCCGCGTGAACACGCGGGGGCTCATGAGGATCTGTGCCGCTTGCAGTTGGATGATATTTTGTTACAGGCCGCGAAGGGGTTAATGTCACGACAACGACAATGGTGTTTGTATTTTAATGGTTATGGTGTTGCCTTGTAATATTGTAATGAAACACGAAGACCTAAATAATGCGTGGACTATTTCAGTATTTGCTTCGTCACTCAGCTGCGGTCAAATCAGGTTCGTTTTCTCCGCGGAGCTAACACTGCATCTCACTATCGCATTGTTAACCCTTTCACCGCACAGACTCAGCGAACAACACCCAATCGCAAGAGGCATAGATCCTCATGAGCCCCCCGCGGATGCGGGGGGGCTCATGAGGATCTATGTCTCTTGCTGGGCACAGTCATATCCGTGCGCCTCAGATGAAGCAGTGATTTTGAAGTGGGCATACATGACGTAAAACGGTTCCCAACGCATCCCGTCACTTACTTGTACTTGTACTTGGCAGCGAAGTAGGTCATAAACCTTGACGCTGAAAAGAAAAAAGAAGAGTAAACTCAAAGTTCATTAGGCGATGGCAATTTTTCAGCTCTCATAATAATTGTCCATGACTATTTGTCACGACACGCCTGACGGAGTCAGGGCGCCGTGGACAATATGAGTGCAGACACTCGAGAAAACCCACCCACTCTAAATAAATAACACAACGCCAGCGATAAACAACAAACAAATCCTTTATTACCTACTCTTACTCTAACCCCCACCCCAACCCACTAACGCCCCACACACTCACACATACCCACACATGCACTCATAACGTATTAACACTTAAAAAAGATTAACATATAAAAAATGACTAACAAGTGAAAATGACTAACAGGTGAATATGACTAACAGGTGAATATGACTAACAGACGAAAATGACTAATAGGTGAATATGACTAACAGGTGAATATGACTAACAGGTGATAATGACTAATATGGCCAACGGCTATACAAGTGAAAATGACTAATATGGCCAACGGCTATACAAGGCGGGTAACTTTGTCTCTGTACCGTGTCCTCTGTCCCACACTAGACAGGGTGGCTCGAACGTAAGAGTACTACCCCTACACCACAGAGCACCGTAGCCGCGCTTGCCCACGCACGCCTGTGACCGACGCTCAGAACGTAGAATCAGCCTGCTGTAGCCCAAAGTACTTGTCCAACAGGACCGGCTAGCGAAGGCGTTCCGACTCCCGATGATGCGTCACCGTTGGTCGTGGATGAGATCGAAGGACGAAATCTTCGAAGCCAATGCACTGGAAAAGGGCGCATTGTCAGTCAAAGTGCCAACACAGTTAATTCTGGCCTATTTGACACGCACCTACTCACAAACCACGTGAGTTGTCTCGTCTCACCCTAATACCCGCCTTGGCCATATTAAATATACAATCATGGATAAAAAGGATTCCTATGTACATTCAACATTCACCAGGTCTGCACTATTCCATTACACTAGCATTAAGCTAGCACAACCACTTTTGTATAATAACATTGCCACTGCTAAAACCAACATTATCAAAATATCCACATGTACATACAAAGATATGAAATAATCACCAGCAACCACCCAACGTGACAATCTTATTACATTGCATCTAGGACTTAATACAGATATATTTGAAAGGATACCCACTTTAATTCATTTTACAACATGGCCCTTTAAATATACTCACTCGGCGACAGCCGACATAAACAACTAAATCCGACACCCACCACATTACAACCCCACCTAAAAACCATGGTTAAAGACTCAATTAAAACATCAATAAAAAACTAGACGGACATACACTTCCGAACCTACGTACACATTCAAACACCCGAGAGCACAGCAGCTAACTGAGGAAAATGGCATGACTCATTACCTGTCACTGGTGAGTCCTCCGGCAGGACGAGACAAACAAGACGAAGACGAACCGGAGGGGTCTTCTGTTGAGTAGCAGCCTTGGTCGCTAGTCTCTCGGACACCCACACCCAGGAACACTGGCCGTGGTCTTGCAGGGAGGGTAAAACAACCCTCACACAGCTTGTCAAGGGCTCCAAACGAGGCCGCACCCTGACCCAGACTCTCACTTCGCTGGCTAACTCCGCTGACTGACTGTAATATCCTACTGCTACCTCGCAGGTTAACTTTACTTCTGAACACTGTTTGGTTAAAGCTACTTGGCTAAAGCGTGCAACCGCTGTACTCGCTCACTGTTAAGCTTGCTGCACGGGCTTTACGATCACGCTCACACTACATTTATTAACTTCCCTAAACTAAGGCTATGTACAGAATTCGGCGATCTACATTTATTAACAAAAAAACGACTTGGCGAAAAAATAAAACAACATGTCACATCCGTTACGTGACATACCCCCCTCCCAGATCAAACACCCGGGTTTGATTACTATATGACTGTCCCAATACTGCTTCCACATTTACGGTTTCTACCACCCTGTTCTACTCAAAAAGTCAGCAGGTACATTTACTTTACCGGCTATGCTTTCTACTCTAATGGAAAATGGCTGCAACTGCAAAGCCCACCTCATCAGTCGACTGTTTGTGGATTTAGCTTGTTGCAAGTACTGCAATGGTCTATGGTCGGTCTGTACGACGAATGTCCTACCATACAGATACTGACGGAATTTCTGAATTCCCCACACGATTGCAAGACACTCCTTTTCGATGGTGGAGTAGTTACGTTCTGCTTTGGACAGTTTCTTGCTCGCGCATGCAACAGGCTGTAAACCGCTACCATGGTCCTGACATAATACGGCCCCTACACCCCCTTCGGACGCATCTGTCTGCAACACGAAGAGACGATCGAAGTCTGGCAATGAGCACACAGGACCTGAACACAGTCGCGCCTTCAGCGCCTCAAATGCTGTCTCACATGCATCGTTCCAACCGATCTGTCCGGTCCTTCCTCCCTTGGTTAGGTCGGTTAGTGGGGCTGCTATGGCCGCAAAGTTAGGAACGAACCGGCGGTAATAATTTGCCAGCCCAAGAAACGATCTGACTTGTTTCTTTGTTTGTGGTCGCGGCGCGTCTTTTATCCGCTGCATCTTGTCTCCCTCTGGTTTTATCTGACCGTTACCCACTGTATGCCCCAGATATTCCAACTGCTTGAACCCCAAGTAACACTTAGTAGGTCTGGCCGCCAACTGGACCTCTCTTAGCCTACCAAAGAGCTGGGCAATACACTGTAAGTGACGTTCTTTAGTGGAGGAAGCAATCATGACATCGTCCATGAAATTGCTAACTTCTGTCAATCGCAAAGGTTCTAGTAACCTCCTCATCATTCGGGAAAAGATTGCCCCTGCCGTCTTTAACCCGAAAGGCATTACCTTCCACTGAAATTGCCCTGCCGGTGTGGTGAAGGCAGTTTTCGGTTTGTCGCTCTCTAACATGGGTACCTGCCAGTAGCCTTTAGCTAGGTCTAACTTACTTAAGTACTTAGCCTTGGACAGTAAGGAAAATAGGTACTCCACGTCAGGCATTGGCTCCGCATCGAACACGACCTTTTGGTTCAGTTTTCTAAAGTCCACGCAAAACCTAACAGTGCCATCTTTCTTCTTCACCAAGACGATCGGTGAGTTGTATGGGGAATTGGCTCTCTCGATTACTCCCATCTCTAGCATAGCATCCACTTCGGTTTTCACTACCTCTAGTCGAGAATGAGGTAGAGGATATTGCTTCGTTCTCACCGGCACTTCATCAGTCAAATGGATTTCACATGAGTCTAGTGTCGTACTCAACGGATAATCTGTCAAAATATCCTTAAACTGGACAGTCAGAGCTTGTATACTAGAATGGATTTCTGGACAGTTAGGATCAAGATGGACGTCGGAGGGTCCTTCAGACACTACCAAAGGAATGGTGGGTACTTCCTTTACCACCACGAATGCCTCTCCCCCCTCATCTTCGTCCTCCTCATCTATCACTACTGTAGCTACTGACACTCGTTCTTGGAACTTTTTCAACAGATTTGCATGGTGCAGTTTATTTTTACTGCCCACCCGTACCCTGTAGTCACACTCTCCGACTCTCTCTAGAACTTCGAACGGTCCCTGCCAAGCCATCTCCAGCTTGTTGTGTTTAACTGGAAGTAACAACAAAACCTTGTCTCCTGCACTAAAACTGCGTGGTTTGGCTCTGCGGTCAAAGTGCTGTTTCTGCTTTTTCGAAGCTAGCTTCAAATTCTGTTGCGCTAACCTGCACGTCTCTTCAATGCGATTCCGTAAATCTACTACGTACTGGCTTGCATCTCTCACCTCTTCTCCCATCTGCTCTTTCGTCCACAGATCCCGTAGAACTGACATGGGCCCCCTTACAGTCTTGCCGTACAATAACTCGAACGGCGCGAACCCCGTCGATTCCTGAGGAACCTCCCTGTACGCAAACAGCAATGAGGGAATGTATCTGTCCCAACATCGAGGTTGCTCGCTAGCTAACTTCTTCAACATGGACACCAAGGTACCGTTGAAACGTTCGACTAGGCCATTTGCCTGCGGATGGTAAGGAGTAGTACACTTGCCTTGTATGCACAGCAAACGGTTGACTTCAGACATCACTTGTGAGGTGAACTGGGACCCTTAGTCGGTGAGTACCTCCCTCGGAATCCCCACTCTAGACCAGATTTCTAACAATGCCTCAGCGACCCTTTCTGCTTCGATCCCCTTTAAAGGTACTGCCTCGGGGTATCGAGTGGCGTAATCGACGGTCACGAGAATGAACCGGTTTCCTCTGTCGGAAGCTGGAGCAATAGGCCCCACAATGTCTACCACTACTCTCTGAAATGGTTCTTCTACTAGCGGAAGCTGTTGCATAGGAACCCGCGGTACTCTCCCTCTTGGTACTACTTTCTGACATTGTTCGCACGACTCACAGTACCTGCGAACTTGAGCACACAGCCCCGGCCAATAGAAAGTACCCCAAATGCGTTCCCTGGTTCTCTTGCCTCCCAAATGCCCTCCCATCGGTGGGTCATGCGCTAAACGCATTACAGTCTCCCTCAAAGGCTTCGGAACGACTAACTGAGACATTTGGCTGCCCCCTTTGCTATAGACCCGATACAGAATTCCCTTCCTCCTGCAAAATTCTATCAGACTTTTCCCTGACGGAATTGCTCGGCCCTCTTCGGCCAACTTCCTAGCGCGAGCTAGAGTTTCGTCCCGGTTCTGCCACTCTATCAGCTGGGCAGGAGTCACATTGAGATCGGCCTGCTTAACGACTTTAAGCGCGCTCTCTCCCTCCTTTTCCCTCTGAACCTGAGCTCGAGTTTGGACTGCTGCTGCCATAGCACACTCACTGGCATCAATGGATACGGGACTACGTTTCCCATCTGAAAAAGTCACCCAGTTCCCTAGGATTACGTCCGGTCCCATGCGCTCCATTACGATAAGTTCGATCGTCCCTCGCACGAATGGGGAATCGATTTCAACCCATGCAGTCGGATACTTATCGGACTTAGTATGGTCGACGGGATTGACGTCGATGAACCGACCTGTAAGATCCCTGGGTTCTATCCACTTGGCGGCGATCGCACCCATATCTGCGCCGGTATCACGCATGATACGAACTTCTTCCCCCTGGGCTAATCCCTTACTCCACGGGTCGTAGGGCCGGATCGTCCGCGTCCCTACTGTCACAGGCTCTGTCATTGCGGCTACTGTCTCAGAGGCAATGGTGACTTGGTTAACTGACGCCTTACTCTGACAGTTCCTTGCTAAGTGCCCTGGTTTGTTACACTTAAAACACAGCCGTTCACCAGTCCCCCTGCCTGAACTAGCTGGTTCTGCCCTATGTTCTGCTTTGGCCTCAGGGGGTTTATTCGACCCTTTGTCCTTCTTGAACGGCGGACGAATCGGCCCCCCACCCAATGGACGCGAGACTGCCCGTTTGGTGTCGATATGGAGCTGCGCTAGCTCCGCGGCCTCTTCACCATTCCTAGGACGTTTTTCCCTAACGAACATTTCAAGATCTGCGTTCATAATAGCATAAAGTTGCTCAGACAGAAACATGTCTAGCACTTGTTCTACGTCCTCTATGTTCTTATGGGCTAAAGTGAACCAACGCTTGACTGAGGTCTTTAACCTAACGAACAACTGGGGAAACGTTTCGAGACTTTCCTTTCTGGCTTCGCGATACTGGCGTCTGTAATATTCAGCGTCACGCCTGAATCTTCTCAGTAAGGTCTCCCTCACCACCTCAAAATCTTTCCCTTGCTCTATGGTCAGCCTAAGGTATGCATCACGGGCCTCCCCCTGCAATAGAGGTGCTAACCTGATCCCCCATACCTCTTTCGGCCACCCCTGGGTTTCGGCTACTCTCTCAAAGAGCTGAAGGTAAGATTCCACATCTTCCTTATCCTCTAACGGACGCATCTTGAGCGAGTAATGCTGACTAGACTCCGTAACTGACTTCTTTTCCGATGCTGCTAACTGTAATCTAAGCCGCGTTTCGGCCGCGACGAGCTCTTCTTTCCGTGCTTGTTCCGCGGCAGCTAGCTTACGTTCGGTCAATGCTAAGTCATCCCTCCTAGCCTGCTCAGCCGCCTCACGGTCCATCTGAAACCGCCTCTCTAACGCCCTACGCTCTAGGTCACGTTCCCGTTTTTCTTCCTCTCTCCTAACTTCGGACAGGATGAACTGGGTTAGAGCTCCCCCACTAAGTCTCCTAGCACTTTATACTGCTCATATGGGTTTACCAACACCCCTAACCCCTCTTTACTTTCCTGATCCCTACTGGGTGTCAGTCCTGCTGCAGTGAGAGTACGGGTAAGGGTACTCACCACCGTTTCCTTCCGAGAGGGAGTGGCCAAAGTGGCTCCTCTCTCACCCTCATCCCCTGCACCACCACCCTCGGACTCAGGGTCGTGCCCCGACGTGGCACGGGTGGCCCTGGTCTCCCGTTTAGGGGGCATCCTGATGTGGGTGTCCCGGAGGCAGCGACGACAACTGCTCCCCAGCAGGACCCCTGACAAAGAAAAAACAAAACAAATAAATACACAGAATACAAACAACGAATAAGGACTAGACAGTGACAAGAGCCGAAGGGTCCTCACCACTCGGTACCTGAGTAATGAGAGGCAACCACTCATGCCACCCCTCGTTTATGCGCACTACACTCTCTGGCCGTGGCCCCTGGCGCAATACGCCCCCACTCCCGCCAACCGCCCGCTAAATCTTACTCGTACCACAACACGAACAAACGATCACTGGCGCACAAAAATACCCTAATCTACCTAATCCGTTACCTCCCCCTAATCCTTATCCCACCGCTGCCACCAAATATGTCACGACACGCCTGACGGAGTCAGGGCGCCGTGGACAATATGAGTGCAGACACTCGAGAAAACCCACCCACTCTAAATAAATAACACAACGCCAGCGATAAACAACAAACAAATCCTTTATTACCTACTCTTACTCTAACCCCCACCCCAACCCACTAACGCCCCACACACTCACACATACCCACACATGCACTCATAACGTATTAACACTTAAAAAAGATTAACATATAAAAAATGACTAACAAGTGAAAATGACTAACAGGTGAATATGACTAACAGGTGAATATGACTAACAGACGAAAATGACTAATAGGTGAATATGACTAACAGGTGAATATGACTAACAGGTGATAATGACTAATATGGCCAACGGCTATACAAGTGAAAATGACTAATATGGCCAACGGCTATACAAGGCGGGTAACTTTGTCTCTGTACCGTGTCCTCTGTCCCACACTAGACAGGGTGGCTCGAACGTAAGAGTACTACCCCTACACCACAGAGCACCGTAGCCGCGCTTGCCCACGCACGCCTGTGACCGACGCTCAGAACGTAGAATCAGCCTGCTGTAGCCCAACGTACTTGTCCAACAGGACCGGCTAGCGAAGGCGTTCCGACTCCCGATGATGCGTCACCGTTGGTCGTGGATGAGATCGAAGGACGAAATCTTCGAAGCCAATGCACTGGAAAAGGGCGCATTGTCAGTCAAAGTGCCAACACAGTTAATTCTGGCCTATTTGACACGCACCTACTCACAAACCACGTGAGTTGTCTCGTCTCACCCTAATACCTGCCTTGGCCATATTAAATATACAATCATGGATAAAAAGGATTCCTATGTACATTCAACATTCACCAGGTCTGCACTATTCCATTACACTAGCATTAAGCTAGCACAACCACTTTTGTATAATAACATTGCCACTGCTAAAACCAACATTATCAAAATATCCACATGTACATACAAAGATATGAAATAATCACCAGCAACCACCCAACGTGACAATCTTATTACATTGCATCTAGGACTTAATACAGATATATTTGAAAGGATACCCACTTTAATTCATTTTACAACATGGCCCTTTAAATATACTCACTCGGCGACAGCCGACATAAACAACTAAATCCGACACCCACCACATTACAACCCCACCTAAAAACCATGGTTAAAGACTCAATTAAAACATCAATAAAAAACTAGACGGACATACACTTCCGAACCTACGTACACATTCAAACACCCGAGAGCACAGCAGCTAACTGAGGAAAATGGCATGACTCATTACCTGTCACTGGTGAGTCCTCCGGCAGGACGAGACAAACAAGACGAAGACGAACCGGAGGGGTCTTCTGTTGAGTAGCAGCCTTGGTCGCTAGTCTCTCGGACACCCACACCCAGGAACACTGGCCGTGGTCTTGCAGGGAGGGTAAAACAACCCTCACACAGCTTGTCAAGGGCTCCAAACGAGGCCGCACCCTGACCCAGACTCTCACTTCGCTGGCTAACTCCGCTGACTGACTGTAATATCCTACTGCTACCTCGCAGGTTAACTTTACTTCTGAACACTGTTTGGTTAAAGCTACTTGGCTAAAGCGTGCAACCGCTGTACTCGCTCACTGTTAAGCTTGCTGCACGGGCTTTACGATCACGCTCACACTACATTTATTAACTTCCCTAAACTAAGGCTATTTACAGAATTCGGCGATCTACATTTATTAACAAAAAAACGACTTGGCGAAAAAATAAAACAACATGTCACATCCGTTACGTGACACTATTTTGTGAATTGCTATAAAACAGTCCATTCGAAATTTATTTGGGAAAATTGCTTGCTGAAACGCAGCTAGATGTTCTCCAATCAAAAACAAACGAATTGTGGACAATTTTCTGAGCTCACATTTCATCCATCAAGCAAAGTCTCAAGGGAAACATTACAGTAGTTGAAAAGAAAAGGGGAGACTGCCAGTGCTAATATTTTAGGAAGGTTACAAAGTAAAGTAGGTTATAGCACTGTCAGGGGAGAGAAATGTGCATGATCGACCAGTGATCATAGATCTACTGTGGCCAAAGCACAAAAATAATCTATCTCTTTTTTTTGTGTGCTTTGGCTACAGTAGATCTATGATCACTGGTCGATCATGCACATTTCTCTCCCCTGACAGTGCCATTACAGTATTTGATTTGCAAAGTCTCACGGGGAACATTACAGTAGTTGATTTGTAAAGTCTCACAGGAAACATTACAGTAGTTGATTTGCAAGTCTCACGGGAAACATTACTCTAGTTCATTTGCAAAGTCTCACGGGAAACATTACAGTAGTTGATATGCAAAGTCTCACGGGAAACATTACAGTAGTTCATTTGCAAAGTCTCACGGGAAACATTACAGTAGTTGATATGCAAAGTCTCACGGGAAACATTACAGTAGTTGATTTGCAAAGTCTCACGGGAAACATTACGGCAGTAGATGATTTGCAAAGTCTCACGGGAAACATTACAGTAGTTCATTTGAATACGGCAATAAGACTTCAGTTTATACAGTTGGCCTGCCAGTATAGTTTTAGTAGGCAAACGATCCCCGGGCGGAAGCTGGTCGTCGTTGGCCCGCGCATGCGCGGACCAACGACGGCCAACTTCCGCCAGGGGACCGTTTACATGCTTGTTGTTAATGGGAGAAGAAGAAGGAAAGGCTTAACTCATTGTGTCCGAGGTACGAAATACCCACATTTTGGAGCTATCCTCTGAGGACTGCCATTACAATTCAGGAGACAGGTCGACCATGACAGTTCAAGGGTGGTGGCAGAATAACTTGGCGCCTATACTGAGGCGCCAAGCTATTCTGCCACCACCCTTGGACTATCCTGGTCGAGCCATATCTTGTTGTGGTGTGTCGCGGACAGAATGCATTAAGCATAGTAACTGCTGATAAGGGACAGTGTATGGCAGTGTATGGCAGTGTATGACAGTGTATGGCAAGAGGAAACGATGACGGGGATGTAAATTTAAAAAAAAAGTGTTATTACGTTTTGTCTTGTTTTTCCTCATACTCAAGACAAGCATCGAACCCTTTATAGCCCAAAGATGACGGGGATAATGTAAATAAAAAAAATCGGTGTTATCGCGTTGTGTCTTGTTTTTCCTCATACTCGTGACAAGCATTTTACCCTATCTAGCCGGAACACCCGAATGTGGGTGCAAGTCACACAACTGTTTCTGCCGGAGCAGAACACCTTTCTTTGAGTGCGTAATAATTATGGCGCCAATGTGCTTGTTTACCTCTTTTCATAATAAGAGATGCATTTATCTTTCTAAACCTACTTTTATTCGCGCCAAGGGGTAAATCTTTATTAGTACCTCGAATACAACATCGGAGAAGGTAGGCCTAATTCGCCAGCTTATGTCATGAGAGAAACAAGCTTAGAGAGGACAATTACGACACAATTATGTTGTACTTGTCTTTAATAAGCGTGTTTCTTTGTTGTTGTTGTTTTTAATTTGTGTGTGCATTCTGTACGCTTGGCAGTAACCTTTTTGGTATGGATAATGAGAAATCTAGATCACAGTAGTGACTGCCAAGCGGGAAAAATGCAAGGAAAATACCAGCAAAGGGAGGTACACGCTTTGAGCGGACATCGTGATTTACAACACAAAGTCAGTATTACATTTACGGGTCACTCACAAACCAGATAGGTGAGGTTTTCAATAACTATCTTGTAATAACACTCACAAACCAGATAGGTGAGGTTTTCAATAACTATATTGTAATAACACTCACAAACCAGATAGGTGAGGTTTTCAATAATTATCTTGTAATAACACTCACAAACCAGATAGGTGAGGTTTTCAATAACTATATTGTAATAACACTCACAAACCAGATAGGTGAGGTTTTCAATAACTATCTTGTAATAACAGCCACACAGACAAGAAACAAAGCACATCTTCTATCTACTGATATTGTCTGTACCCCAGCAACAAAACGTCTTCGGGCCCACGACAGCCGCCGTGGGCCGGAGGACCTTTGCGTACTGGGTATATCTAGTTCAAAAACAGGTCTTAACTCGAAAGTTTAATAAAGTGTCTTATGAGATTGCTTTCTAAGGGTGTGTTTTCATATAGCTATGCGACAGCAGCGCGGTAGGCGACATGGCAGGAAAGCAGCCGAGCAGCAGAACGAAAATCGCTTTGTGTGTTTCCTTATAGCTGCGCGACAAGCGGCATCTAGAATTGTTGCGATTTGTTGTTGCCTACTTAAAATCACGCTCCCCTCACAGCAAAATCGCAGCTGAATTGCCATTGAAAATTGCTCCATGGAACAATACATTTTTTTTTGAGTTGCCACATTCCTTCTGCATCTGAAGATAAGTAGCAAATAATGTCTCTGTTTGTTTGTCTATTTTGACAAAGGGTATTTACCCGAAATATTAATAAATTGTGTTGTACCGTTTTTTCTAAGCGTGTTTCTTTCTCCGTTGGGTACTTCTTTTTATTTTTTTTTTTTGTAGCGCCGATGTCGCCTGTCGCGCCGCAATCGCGTCGCACGTATGGAACACTCGTTCTTTATTTCTATGTTCTCGATTCATTTCGTTGTCGCGCCACTATATGGAAACACCACTTTAAGCGCTGTTTTATTTCTTCGGTGGGGTTTTCCTTTACGTCATAAGGGAAAAACCAAACATACGGTTCCACTCTTATTCCCTCTCCCGTTTTCATGCTCTGCTGGAAGCGAAAATCTAGCGTAAATTAATGGTCAGCCGACCAAACCAAACCTGCTCTTTTCCCACGACCATCGCACTTTGGTGCTACTCGATGTCGGCCATCGCAGTAAACAATGGTCCTCGGGCTGACGCCGGCCTCACTCTTGGCATGACTGAACAGGGCTAACTGCAACCGACGTCTACCCAAAGACATATTCCTGACTGGCATCGCGTCTACTGTACGGACAACCGGCGAAAACTGAAACCCTCGGTGGTTCTCTCGGTATTGCATCACGTACCTGTCGTCGCTTGTCTGCACAGGCTTTGAAAGCCTGCACGACTTACCTGCCGCTGACGCTACTCGCCATGGCTTTGTGTGTTGGTCTGTGATTTTGGACCTTACGGCCATAGGCCGTAAGGTCCAAAATCACAGACCAGCACACAATTTATGTAAATCCTGGTCACTTGCGTGCCGAGGGCTTGGAAACCTGCACGATGTACGCGTTTGCCTCCGCTTCTGCCGCCACTAGCCATAACTTGTCACAGAGTCTGTGATATTGGACCTCACGATGGAGGGTATGTGGTTTAATACTCACAGAATAGCATTATGACGGGCGTGTTAGTCTGCAGTGCCGTAAGTTCCAGAGGTGCACTTAAGTTCCAGAATTCACTTCATCATACTTCCAGGACAACCGTTTTCATGTTTGCTTTCGCAATCTGTGGTTTTAACCTTTCCATTCTGATACACTAACTGCTTGAAATAAATTTGACTATGGCAGTTCGAGGGGGGTGCCAGAATAGCTTGGCGCATGAGGCGCCAAGCTATTCTGGCACCACCCTTGAACTAAAATGGTTGATCTATCTCCTAATCTGTAATGCAGCCTTCATAGGACAATCAGCAAATTTTACAAAATCAACTCCAGTATGCCATTGGTTACTATATGTGACATATGACCGATATCCAAGAACCGGCTCAGAGACTGAATGACCCTATATCAAGGATGTTATCTTGCACTTGAGTTTTGAACTAACCAAAGATAACTCAGATGCTTCGCGTACAATCAAAATTAGGTACACTTTTGTCCAAATGCACCGGTGTGAACTGATAAAAAATGGCCGATGTAATGCTTGCGCAATAGATTATACTGTTTCACCTTCAGCGCGAATTGGCTTGCAATTTAATTGATTGATTAATTGATTGATTAATTGATTGATTAATTGATTGATTAATTGATTGATTAATTGATTGATTAATTAACTCATTCAGCCCCGAAACACAACAGCAAGACATGAATCTAGCGTGGAAGTTCAAGGGTGGTGCCATAGGCGCCAAGCTATTCTGGCACCACCCTTTAACTATTACGCTCGATCTGTTTCCAGAAGTGTAATACATTCTTTAGAGGGCAACTTCAACATTTGGGGATTTCGGACCTGGGGAAGAATGTGTTAATGTATTAATTCATTGACTTAAACAATTTTTTTTACAGTAAACTTTGCTTAGACTCTGCTATCACAATAGCTGACTGTTCTATCAGATGTGTGTGTGTATGTGTGTGTGTGTGTGTGTGTGTGTGTGTGTGTGTGTGTGTGTGTGTGTGTGTGTGTGTGTGTGTGTGTGTGTGTGTGTGTGTGGGCGTGCGTGCGTGCGCGCACGCCCCAGTGTGTGTGTGTGTCCCTCTGCCCATGTATGTGTGTGCGCGCCAGTGTGCGTGTGCGTGTGTGTGAACTAACCGTACAGAGATCTAATGTCCATATCTTATCTATTGCTATCTTCTTCAGCGATTCATTTTTTGAGGACCGTAGAGCTCATTAGGATGCTAGGCGCCATGTAAATATACCCTATTATTATTATTATTATTATTATTATTATTATTATTATTATTATTATTATTACTTTGCTGTGTCTATTTTGAGCACATTTTGTCGGTTAAAACAGCCCTGGGGGTGATGTCTGATAAACTCGGGACTCCGTGCAATCGCTAAGTTAATTAAGCACTTTTATGGTCAAGCACTCTCTCCCTGTTGACGCTGGAGGTGTAAAGATTAACTCATTTAACCCATTTAATCCCATGGCCGCATTTCCAAAAATTTGGAGGTATCACTTAACGACTATGTACCAGTTGCAGGAGATGGATCGACGATGATAATTCAAGCTAATCTGGCACTACCTTTGAATTATCATGGTCTGTCGGAACGTCTCGAATGAGTTTACGCATCTAAATCGATACTGCCCTATGAAGGCAGAAGACAGAAAGTCCGTGTTTGTGAAGAGCGAGATTGTCATGTATTTCAACTAAAATCTCGCTTTTCAAAAAAATGGACTTTCTGTTTCTTGTCTTTGCAGGGTACTTTGACCTGATTCTGATGTTGAATTATCTCCTATTGAAAAAGCCTGGCAGATCTGTCAATGCGTCGGTGCGTTCTGTAACGGGCGCAGTGTACACGCGTCACTGGTTTGTCAAACGTCATTTGTCATGACATGTTTTTTTTTTTTTTTTTTTTTTTTGCTATAATCTTGCCAAGCACAGGTATTGACAATTTTTTTTTGGTGAGGGGGGGGGGGGGGGAGTGGGGTGGTTGGGAGGGGGGGGGGGGTGTTTCAGCGTATGCAGAAACTGACAGAAGCTGTGACAGACAAAATGAGTCAGACACTTGTTTGTAGATTTGTGTGACCTAAGGTACATCTTTTTCATCACGGTGGAAATGTTTAGCTTCGTTTTTGTCGCCGGCCGAGTACGACTGCTTTATTGCGCTTCGACACTGAATAGAGATTTTTCTGCATGCTGCAGTTTCACAGTTGAACAGTTTTTTTGACTCTCCGCCTTGGCTTTTTGTTTCTCTCGCGCCATCTTGTCAACAAACTGGACGTATTTCCCAGAACATTACGTAGATACTATTTAGTTGATACTATTTAGTTGATACTATTTAGTCGACACTATTTAGTTTATACTATTTAGTTGACACTATTTAGTTGATACTATTTAGTTGACACTATTTAGTTGATACTATTTAGTTGATACTATTTAGTGGATACTATTTAGTTGACACTATTTAGTTGATATAATTTAGTTGATACTATTTAGTTGACACTATTTAGTTGATACTATTTAGTTGACACTATTTAGTTGATACTATTTAGTTGACACTATTTAGTTGATACTATTTAGTTGACACTATTTAGTAGATACTATTTAGTTGATACTATTTAGTTGATGCTATTTAGTTGATACTATTTAGTTGATACTATTTAGTTGACACAATTTAGTTGACACTATTTAGTTGATACTATTTAGTTGATACTATTTAGTTGACACTATTTAGTTGATACTATTTAGTTGATACTATTCAGTTGATACTATTTAGTTGACACTATTTAGTTGATACTATTTAGTTGACACTTTTCAGTTGATACTATTTAGTTGATACTATTTAGTTGATACTATTTAGTTGACACTATTTAGTTGTTACTATTTAGTTGATACTATTTAGTTGACACTATTTAGTTGATACTATTTAGTTGACACTATTTAGTTGATACTATTTAGTTGATACTATTTAGTTGATACTATTTAGTTGACACTATTTAGTTGATACTATTTAGTTGACACTATTTAGTTGATACTATTTAGTTGACACTATTTAGTTGATACTATTTAGTTGATACTATTTAGTTGATACTATTTAGTTGACACTATTTAGTTGATACTATTTAGTTGATACTACTTAGTTGATACTATTTAGTTGATACTATTTAGTTGATACTATTCAGTTGCGCTTGTAAACTTTGTGTTTATACATTTGGGGATTCGCGAATTCTGTGAGTCTGGAGTGTTTGACAGTGTGCAAGTCATATTATTTTACACAGTTTCTGTGAAGAAGTGTTTACAGGGAAAAGGTGCTGGCAGACACAGCTGACTACACGAACCGGGCATCATTAATGCTTACTGCATAATGACGTCAATGGTGATGGAACGCAAAGTCGTCGGATCGCTTTGAAATCAACACAGGTTGTTCAGCGGACCATTCCTGCACAGAAAGACCCATTTTGGAGGCGAAACTCGAGAAAACGATTCTTGGTCAAAATGGCGCCGTAACCTCCACACGTCCCCCTTACTGACAAAATGACGTCAATGGTGATGGAACGCAAAGTCGTCGGATCGTTTCGAAATCAACACAGGTTGTTCAGCGGACCATTCCTGCACAGAAAAACCCATTTTGGAGGCGAAACTCGAGAAAACGATTCTTGGTCAAAATGGCGCCGTAACCTCCACACGTCCCCCTTACTGACAAAAATATGAGGTATGTTCATTGAATAGTTTTGTTTTCTCTTTGGAATATATGTCATTGTCTAAAGCGTGCGCATGCGTGCCCGAGTTGTGAGTGCGCGCTTAGAGTTATAATTATTATAAGAAAAGCGCATTATAAATACCGTAATTATTATTATTATTATTATTTCATGTTCCCAGTGTGTGTGTGTGTGTGTGTGTGTGTGTGTGTGTGTGTGTGTGTGTGTGTGTGTGTGTGTGTGTGTGTGCGTGCGTGCGCGCTTGCTTATACACGTTTTCATTTTCCTCCCTTCTTTTCTTATTTTGTTCACTCGTACATTTATTTATCAAACAATGTTCTTCTTGAATATGTCCACTGACAAATCGACCATTCATTCGCATAAATGTTCCTTTGAACATCCTGGTATTCATCAGTCCATTCCTCCGTCTTCACTGCCGAGAAGAGGTGAGCGCAATATCTAACTACAAGAGACATAGATCCTCATGAGCCCCCGCAACTGCGGGGGCTCATGAGGATCTATGTCTCTTGCTGAGACCAATTTGTGTCCATGTTTCTTAGACGGTGTTGGCTTTTGATCGTTGAATGAACACACAGATTTCAGAAAGAAAAATGTGCTGACAGTGCCAAGGGTTAAGTCCCCTTCTTCTTCACGGTAGAGACCACGACCCTGAGTGGAGAGTAGTATCCCTCTGTGAATGCGTATCGAAGATAAAAAAAATTAACTCCTTCGCTGCCGAAAGAAATTGAAAACAACCCGTCTGCTAGAGGCACATAACCTCATGAACCCCCGCAGTCGCGGGGGTTCGCGTGTTTCGCTCTTCCGTGATGGCTCCGTTTTGTATCCATGGTCCTTGGTCGCCTGGGGCTCTTTGGCGTTGACTCAACACAATTTTGGAAACGCAGTCAGCGAGCAATGACAGGGAAGGGGTTAACTTTCAGACACCAGCCCGTCGATCCATCAACCCATCCATTCCTCCATAACTGTACGGTTAGTGCGCTCATCAGTCCATCTTTTTCGCTATGGCACATTCGGCATAAGGTCGAGGTCACAGTCAATTTGAGATTTGTCATCTTGAAGACTATATCACGGTCCAGAAGACAGATCGACCATGCTAGTACAAGGGTGGTGCCAGAATAGCTTGGCGCCTACGGGCGCCAAGCTATTCTGGCACCACCCTTGTACTAGCATGGTTGATTGACATGTGGAATCACAGGGATTAGAAGGGTAATACGTCCATCCATCTCTTATTTTTAACCCAACGGCACCCCACAGAAATTATACAAAACGGCCGTTTTTCATCACATATATTGCTTTATTTGAATATTTACAGACTGAACAATGTGACCATCTTGTCAAACGGAGGACTGGCGCCAAGGCCGGGGAAGATCCACTGTGCCATCGTGGCGCTTGCCGAGTACAGCTGCATCACAGCTTTTGCCAGTGTGACGGCCACAGTATGTGCAGACCACAGCTGGAACAGCCTCTGACGCAGGCAGGAACAATCCCACGTGATTGTGGGAACCGGAAGAGGTAAGCAACGTTCACCCCTTCGCTGTCGAGAAAAGGTAAACACGATCCATCTGCCAGAGGCATAGATCGCCACGTGCTTCCGCAAATGCGGTGGGCTCATGAGGATCAATGCCTCTTGCTGTCGCCACTTTGTTTTCCACGTATTCCTTGGACAGATGGATATCATTAGACTTGAATTCACAATTATTTTACCTCAACCCCTTTCACTGACGAGAAAGAAAAAAAAAAATAATGAAGACGATCTTAATTGCAAAGAGACATAGATCCTCATGAGCCCCTGCGACAGCGTGGGGCTTATGAGGATCTATGTCTCTTGCTGAGACCAGTTTGTAGCTATGTTCCTTGGACGGTGGCTATTGGTCGTTGATTTTACCAAGATTTCAGAAACAAAATCTACGTACTGGCAGGCAAGGGGTTAGCTCTTTCGCGGCCAGCCGCATCCGGGTGCGCGGCTTATGCCGCGCATCCGGATGCGGCTGGCCGCGAATGAGTTAAGTTGTCATTATAACGTTTGTTGCTAGAAACCGGAGTGTGATAGGAGTGTGATGTGGTTTGTGTGTGTGGGAGGGGGGGAGGGGGGATGGGGTGGGGTGGGGGTGGGAGTGCGGTGGGTGGGTGGGGAATCGTACATCCTTTCGAACTCTGTTTCAAGATCAAACGCTAGCCACACCTTTTTTTGCACTTAAATACCTCCTCTTCAGTCTTGCAAATATACTTGGGCCATACCTTCTCTGGGCCCGACCACCAGTTGACGCACTATAGCATAATTCTTGTTAAAAGGGTAACAAGATGGGATGGGTAACAAGTTGGGATGAACCATAACCGACAAAGCCTCTTTTATATATGAAAGCCATAACCCACGAAGTCCCTTTTATATGCAAGCTGTACTCGCTGTCAAGGGTCTCTACCTGTTGTCTTTGACCTCAGTGATTCTGATGTTGAAATATCTCCTACTGAAAAAGCCTCGCAGATTTGCCAGTGCGTCAGTGAGCTCTATAAGGGTCACAGTGCATAACGAGCCATTTGTTTGAAAAACGTCATTTGTCATGACGTAACACCCCAAAATTCTTTTCTTCCATCCCTCCTCCACAAAGTTCCATCAGTCCGTCTGTCCATCCATCCACTCATCATCTGCCCATTATCACTCCATCCCTACCAACCCTCCTCATATGGTTCCGTCCGTGCATGCATCCATCAATCCATGGAGAGATGGATGGATGCATCCATCTATCCATCCATCCATGCACTAACAAATTAACCATCCTACCAAGCCATAAAAAAGTTAACCAACCAAGGAACCAGCCAACCAACTGAACCAACCAGTCAATCAACCAGTTAACGAAACAGCCAACAAAACAAACAAGCGTGTATTTCATCATGTGGAAAAGTTTATTGCAAGATCCACACTCTCATCACAGTAAACGAGGAATAGATTCCCGTGTTTTGTCCGCTAGTTAACAACAATCCCTCAATTTTGAGTGACGCAGGACTGCTCGTTTCAGTCACAGCAAAACACTAAGAATGCACACTCCTCTGGAATTGCTACGTTTTGATATACAACAAGAGTTAACTCTTTTATTGCCAGGACTTGGCGAACGGCACCCTAGCTGCAAGAGGCATAGATCCACATGAGCCCCCGCACTCGCGGGGGCTCATGAGGATCTGTGCCTCTTACAGGCCTCATCTATACTCGTGCTCCACAGGCGGAAGTAAGGTCCCTGGGCTGACTGTAGCGGCTGTGTACGGATGCACGCACGATTCATGGTCACTGGCAGTGAAGGGGTTAACTTCAACGACTAAGTGATAATAATTATTGACTGGCTTAGTGCACTTATGACCCAAAGCCCGGTGAGCGAAAAGGTCCTCGGGCCGGTGGCAGCCTTATCAGTGTGGCGCGCTCGCAGACGCTGAACCAAGGACGGCATCGGCCTGCGGACCGTTCGCTCACTGGTAAGCAACTTGTGAAAATCGCTGCATGAGAGATGGTACTGTACATATCTCTGTTTCTTAGCTCCATTGTGCAGTAAGCAACGGTCCTCGGGCCGACATCGGTCCAGGGACCTTTGCATACTGGGATGCAGCCACCGGTAATGACGTCAACAGTGCCGGTGGTTGCACGCACAAGGGGGATAACTGCACATTGTGGAACACGTTTCCCGTAGATATACATGGATCTATCTCCCATATACATGCAGAGGCTAATAATAAATATATGTATTCGATCTATATCAACTAAACTGTACATAACAATAGATCTAAATGATCTAGATCTGTTACTTGTTTGTCTAAACTCAAGCTGAGCAGAGTCATATAATATATGAACAATCCGACACAACATTTTTTTTTTCTTAATTCGTAACAAGTGCATGAAAACACATTTAGAGTGGTTGGTGAATGTATAACAAAGACAATCAATCCTCAACAGTATGCACGGAACACACTCTATCGAAATACTACTACACGTTTTAAGACATTAATGGACAAAGAAAGATTGTGTAAACAAATGCAAGCGGCATCTTCTCCCGAGCCCCCCCCCCCCCCCCCCCCCCTCTCTGCGGCAGAGACAAAAAAACGAAGAAAGCGAGGAAGACAGAACAAAAGGAGGGAAGAAAGTAACAATGGGCCCACACAGGAAAAGTTGTCTTTTCAGTCACAGAAAATGAACCTGCGTATCTTTGACCATTCACTGACAGTCATCGCTGATTGTCGTTCTGAAATCGTTTTCATTCAGCACGAGAGATGCATACCGGTACGACAGTCCGCGCCGGTGTTTTAACTCATTGTGCCCGAGGTACGAAATACCCACATTTCGGAGGTATCCTCCGAGGACTGCATTTACAATTCAGGAGACAGATCCGACCATGATGATAGTTTAAGGGTGATGGCAGAATAGGTTGGCGCCTATAGGCGCCAAGCTATTCTGCCACCACCCTTGAACAATCATGGTCGAGCCATGTCTTGCTGTGGTGTGTCGCGTGCAGAATGAGTTAATGATATTTTTACGCGTGCCGGTATTTTCTTTCGGGGTACCGCCTACAGCAAGTATCACTGTTGGACACCACTCTGCCACACGCATGGGCGATCTCACACACAATACTCTCCCTCTCTCTGTTTCAAAACTACCCCACCTGGGTCTGCCCTGGGGGACTTGGGTGGGGTTAACTACTTTTTAGTTCCCAGGGTCACCCTGGTCAGCCCCACAGGGTGGATTTTCCCCTCTATTCTGGGGCATGTGTTTCTGTCTACCCTTGGTCCATTCACCTGTATTTGCCTTTTTTAAACTCTCCCTACTGTCTGCTCTGTCTGTAGCTCTTGATATTGGATATGTGTTGCTAAATGGTCTTAGCTTTTTTTTAGCGTATCTGACCGGCTGGCGACATACATTCAATATTCTGTTTAGTTGTTTTTTGTTTGTTTGTTTTTTTGGTTTTTTTTCACAAGCAGTGCAGGCACGTCCTGAGAAAGTTTTGTTGCTGTCGGGACGTTAAGCAATATATAACTAACCAACCAACCATCTGTTTCAAAACTACACGTTTCTGAAGTAAATGAATCAACTAGTTAACGTATTCAGCCCTGGGCCCTGACGCACTACAGCAGGAGATGGGTCCACCATGATAATTCAAGGGCAGTGACAGATTTGCTTGGCGCCTGTCGGCGCCAAGCTAATCTGGCAATGCCCTTGAATTATCATGGTCGATCCATCTCCTGCAACTGGTGCATAGTCATTAGATGGCACCTCCAAAATTTGGAACTGAATGAGCTAATAGACTACTGCAAAAGAGCATTCGTGTTATTTCACTTGTTTTGTTTGTTCACATAGGACCCCTAACACCATATTCATTCCCAATCTGATCACGTGACCTGCACAACGAAACCAAAGCTGTGAAAATGTTGACCATTGGCGCGTGTCTATACTGACTTCCATTAACCCATTCAGCCCCGATGCCCTACAGCAGGAGATGGGCCGACCATGATAATTCAAGGGTAGTGCCAGATTAGCTTGGCGCCTGTTGGCGCCAAGCAAATCTGGCATTACCTTTGAATTATCATGGTCGATCCATCTCCTGCAAATGGTGCATAATCATTAGATGACACCTCCAAAATTTGGGAAATGCGTGCTTCGGGCTGAATGAGTTAAAAAAGCGAAAAGTGTCTGTAAGTGTACCCGCAAACAAAGAGCCACCCCGACAGCAAAACAAGAAAATTTGATTTGTTGCTTACTTCAGATGTTCAGCCTACTGTCTGAGCTACCTTCATGGCTACCTGGAGGACACAGGGTTTCATTAATGGTGAAAAAAAAAGCAAAACTGGACACACTCTGTGAAGCAAGTTTCCTGTCATATGTTTTAACACACAAGTTGTGTGGATTGCTTATGGTGTTATTAACTGCCTCAAACAAAATTTGACTTGAAAAAGTCAACAGAGAACCAGAACTGCCTATGCACATCAGTTTCTTAATAAATCTTATTTGATTTAATGTGAATTACTTTCAAACCATTTTTTATGCTCCAGTGACTGACACAGAGATAAAGGACAGACCCATATCTATTTGATCAGGTAAATATGGCCGCTAACCTAAAAATAAAGAACTTTTTGATTTTTATGTTTGTAGGTGATATTGATTATTTAGGTGCCTTTGACAAACGAAAAGTAGGTCAAGACCAAACAGGCCGGATTTTCATGCACACGACCCTAGTAACACTGCACATTGGTTGGCTTTCAGCTGTGTCCTCTGCAGATGCTCCCCATTTCACTTTCAATATCCTGTGATGGTAGTGTCACTGATGACGTCATAAGTCATCGATGTGCGATTTTAAAAACTAAACATTCTATTTGCACACGACATAACACACTCTTCATATTATTTTCTAATAAATGACGTCAAAATAACCCAGATTAATGCATATTTACGAAGAAAAGACGCTATGGTGAAAAATTCGCGTATTTAATGGAAGTCAGAATATTTTTGGACCATTCAAGTTAAAATCTCAATAACTCCTATTTATTTTGCACACTATAAGCTGACACCTCCGACATTTGGTAAATGCGGCCTTTGGGTTAAATGGGTTAACATCCGTGGATCTTTCAATGTCAAGTCCAATCAGCCTAAAAACAGGAAAACTTTCTAGAGAAAAAGAAATCCCTTCACAAAGCTTGTTCATGTACATGTACTTGTTAAGTGCATTACCTATCCATTACCTAGTTAAGTGCATTACCTATCCATTACCTAGTTAAGTTCACCTTAACCCTTTTCGCCCCGGGACCCTGCAGCAGGAGATAAATTGATCATGATAATTCAAGGGTAGTGCCAGATGACCTTGGCGGCCCTTGAATTATCATGATCAATCCATCTCCTGGTACATAGTCGTTAGGCAATACCTCCAAAATTTGATAAAAGGGACCTTGGGGCTAACAGTTAGTTATTTGGGTTTAACGCCGAGCAGGCGACTACGGCCATCTCACGGCGGGGGCTAAAAGGTTTAATGGGTATGACAATGAGTTAGTTACTAGAATTGTTATACACCGTGCAAGAGGTATGATAATGAACCTTTTCGTACTGTAAGCGGATCATAACTAGGTCGTGTGTTATGCAGAGTCATACTCGCCGCCACGCCTACAGTATGATAGTGATATCTTGTGATCTGTCCCCCGCTATTTATGATACCGTATCTGACAGGACGTAAATAACCCGTTTGAGCCTGTTTGTGTAGCCGTGTATCGATTAACCCTTTTGCCCTATGGCAAGGGAGATATATACTCATGCACCACAGCAAGCTGGGACACTTAGTTTAACTCTCTGTGCCCGAACTAACCCCTTTGCCCTATGGCAAGGGAGATATATACTCATGCACCACAGCAAGCTGGGACACTTAGTTTAACTCTCTGTGCCCGAGCTAACCCCTTTGCCCTATGGCAAGGGAGATATATACTCATGCTACTCATGCACCACAGCAAGCTGGGACACTTAGTTTAACTCTCTGTGCCCGAGCTAACCCTTTTGCCCTATCCCCCACCCGGGTCTGCCCTGGGGGACTTGGGTGGGGTTAACTACTTTTTAGTTCCCAGGGTCACCCTGGTCAGCCCCACAGGGTTGTTTTTCTCCCTCTATTCTGGGGCATGCGTTTCCGTCTACCCTTGGTCCATTCACCTGTATTTGCCTTTTTCAAACTCTCCCTACTGTCTGCTCTGCCTGTAGCTCTTGATATTGGATGTGTGTTGCTAAATGGTCTTACGTTTATTTGGCGTATTAGACCGGCTGGCGACATACATTCAATGTTCTGTTCAGGTTTTTTTCCCCAAGCAGTGCAGGTTCGTCCTGAGAAAATCTTGATGCTGTCGGGACGTTAAGCAGTGTACAACCAACCAACCTTTTGCCCCATGGCAAGGGAGATATATATTCATGCACTACAGCAAGCTGGGACACTTATTTTAACTCCTTCTACCCCAGACACACCACAGCAAGATAAGGATCGCCCATGATAGTTCAAGGGTGATGACAGAATAGCTTGGCGCCTAAGGGCGCCAAGCTATTCTGGCATCACCCTTGAACTATCATGGTCAATCTGTGTCCTACACTGCTATGCAGTCTTCACAGGACAACCGCAACGTTTGGGGATTTTGGTGTTGGGGTAGAATGAGTTAACTCGCTGTGCCCGAGGTAATGCCACCACCCCTGAACTATCATGGTCGAGCCATATTTTGCTGTGGTGTGTCGCGGGCAGAATGAGATAAAAGTTATGAAATAAGTATCAAGTGTGTATACGAGTTAATATCAACATAAACTGAAAACGAAATGAAAATTAGTTAAAAATGGAATAAAATAGCAAATGCAAACATTAAAAACATCAGGCGGTTAAAGAAAAGCGGTGAGAAATTTTCGGTGAGCATAAAACGTGTTTTTCAAGCATTAAGTCTGTAAGAACTTAAAGAAACGCAGACACTATCATAGTTCATGATGAAGATGGCATCTTATACACTACGCACCAAAAACAAAATACTTTACAACGGTTTGGAGAAGGTATCTTTTTAATGCCTGAAGATTGTAAAATTCTGACTGCGTCACGAAAACGATTACGCACTTGTCAATACAACGCAGCAAACTGTATCTGTTTCTCTTGCGTTGCCTTTAAATTATAACCCTTTGAACGCGACACCCCCAAAATCGAAAGTTGCAAGGTAACATTTTCAAGTGAAACGCGTTGTTTATCACGCACTGCTCTCGTTTCATCCGGAGCTTTGTAAACACGATTGCACCATTTAAAAGAGCATGCATTTATCTCGAAATGGTGTAAATGAATTTTATTTTAAAAGAAAAATGTTGCTGTTGTGGTCTGAATAAGACATGCACCCCCTAGAAACATCACTTGTACCAATTTCAGACGCATGTCCTCCAGTCGCCAGCCAGTGATTTAAATTCCGAGTAATATCGTGACATGGGGGATCATTTTTCTTTCAAATGCAACCAAAAACATTCATTTTGAGCGAGAATTGTGGATTGTATTGTAAGAAAAGCTCACCTACCCCCGATTTCAAACATTTCAACTGATAGAGCAATTTTCATTTGTTTGTCTCTTATAAGAAGAGAATGCTAACGATTTTTTTAAAAGAAATTCAGATCATCAGATGGTTTGTGGAGCGTTTCATGAGGCGTTACAGATACAGTAATGTTTTTTTTTTTTTTTTTTTTTTTACACAACATAAGTAGTACCGCAAGGGGCAATGGGAAGGAGGGGAGGGGAGGGGGGGAGGGGAGTTGTCGAGGGTGAGATATAGTGCATCGCTTCTTATATCAAAACGTTTACTTTTCAACAAGTAACTTGAAATAACCCATTTTTCACCGTCTTTTTTAGTGCACGTGTGTATGCCCGCGTGTGTGCGAGTGTTTGTGTGAGTGTTTGTGTATGTGTGTGTGTCTGTGTGCGTGTGCGCGCGCGTGTGTGTTTGTGTGTGTGTTTGTTGGTGCGTGTGCTAACGTGCGTGTTACTATTTTATTGCTTCATGTTTGAGTATTCGACTCACACTATCAATTAAAAGAAACAAAAAAAACAGTAAAGCAACACACACACACACACACACACACACACACACACACACACACACACACACACACACACACACGCACACACACACGGACTCAAGGAGACGGTAAAAAATGTGTGTTATTTCAAGTTACACACACAGAGAAGTAAACGTTATGAGACCATAAGCAATGTGCTACATCTCATCTTTGACCCCCCTCTCCCTTCCCCATCTCATCCCATTCTCCCCTGCGATTGAATTGAATACATGTATCATTTTCTGCATCGGTATTGACCCGATGCACTGTTTTACAGAATGTGTGGCTTCATAAGAGTTATTGCTACTCTTATTTCCAGTGTTTTCTTTGTCCTTTCTCCTGCTGTGTGGATGGTGGTTATGTTCATAAGTGTAATGGTGTTTGTACAATAAACGGAAACAACACAAATAAACAAGTAGCCAGTCGACTAATCACACGAACATGAAGAAATAAAGTAGTTACACACACGTTAGTACACGCGCACTTAAACACACGCACGCACGCACGTACGTACGCATGCACGGATGGACGGACGCACGGACACACACACACACAGAGACTCAAGGACACGGTGAAAATGTGTGAATTGATGAGAAAAGTAAATGTTTCGAGGTCATACGCTACATCTCACCCTCGGCCCGCCCGGCTCCCCTCCCCCGCCTGGCTCCCACCTCCCCCATCTGTGGTACAACTTATTATGCTGTGTCATGAGCATGACTAGTAAAAACGCCTCATGAGCATGACTAGTAAAAACGCCTCATTAGCATGAATTGTAAAAACGCCTCATGAGCATGACTAGTAAAAACGCCTCATGAGCATGACTAGTAAAAACGCCTCATGAGCATGACTAGTAAAAACGCCTCATTAGCATGAATTGTAAAAACGCCTCATGAGCATGACTAGTAAAAACGCCTCATTAGCATGAATTGTAAAAACGCCTCATGAGCATGACTAGTAAAAACGCCTCATTAGCATGAATTGTAAAAACGCCTCATGAGCATGACTAGTAAAAACGCCTCATGAGCATGACTAGTAAAAACGCCTCATTAGCATGAATTGTAAAAACGCCTCATGAGCATGACTAGTAAAAACGCCTCATTAGCATGAATTGTAAAAACGCCTCATGAGCATGACTAGTAAAAACGCCTCATGAGCATGACTAGTAAAAACGCCTCATGAGCATGACTAGTAAAAAACGCCTCATGAGCATGACTAGTAAAAACGCCTCATTAGCATGAATTGTAAAAACGCCTCATGAGCATGACTAGTAAAAACGCCTCATGAGCATGACTAGTAAAAACGCCTCATGAGCATGACTAGTAAAAACGCCTCATGAGCATGACTAGTAAAAACGCCTCATGAGCATGACTAGTAAAAACGCCTCATGAGCATGACTAGTAAAAACGCCTCATTAGCATGAATTGTAAAAACGCCTCATGAGCATGACTAGTAAAAACGCCTCATTAGCATGAATTGTAAAAACGCCTCATGAGCATGACTAGTAAAAACGCCTCATTAGCATGAATTGTAAAAACGCCTCATGAGCATGACTAGTAAAAACGCCTCATGAGCATGACTAGTAAAAACGCCTCATTAGCATGAATTGTAAAAACGCCTCATGAGCATGACTAGTAAAAACGCCTCATTAGCATGAATTGTAAAAACGCCTCATGAGCATGACTAGTAAAAACGCCTCATGAGCATGACTAGTAAAAACGCCTCATGAGCATGACTAGTAAAAACGCCTCATGAGCATGACTAGTAAAAACGCCTCATGAGCATGACTAGTAAAAACGCCTCATTAGCATGAATTGTAAAAACGCCTCATGAGCATGACTAGTAAAAACGCCTCATGAGCATGACTAGTAAAAACGCCTCATTAGCATGAATTGTAAAAACGCCTCATGAGCATGACTAGTAAAAACGCCTCATTAGCATGAATTGTAAAAACGCCTCATGAGCATGACTAGTAAAAACGCCTCATTAGCATGAATTGTAAAAACGCCTCATGAGCATGACTAGTAAAAACGCCTCATGAGCATGACTAGTAAAAACGCCTCATGAGCATGACTAGTAAAAACGCCTCATGAGCATGAATTGTAAAAACGCCTCACGAAACGCTCTAACTCATTGCACCCCAAGACCGAAATCCCCAAATGTTGCCGTTGTCCTCTGAAGACTGCATTCCGGTGCAGGACACAGATCGACCATGATAGTTCAAGGGTGATGCCAGAATAGCTTGGCGCCCATAGGCGCCAAGCTATTCTGGCATCACCCTTGAACCATCATGGTCGATCCTTATCTTGCTGTGATGCGTCTGAGGTACAATGAGTTAAGACATCTGATGATTTGAATTCCTCAGAAACAAATTGTTTGCATTTGCCTCTTAGAAGAGACCAACGAAATGTTTTGATTTGGGGGGGGGGGGGGGTAGGTCGGATCTTGTTGCGATAAAATCCACAATTTTCGCTTAAAATGAATGTTTTTGGTTGCATCTGATAAAGAAATAATCCTCCTTCTCACGATATTACTCGGAATTTGAATCACTAGCCGGCAAATTGGAGATATGCGTCTGATATGCGTACAAGTGATGTTTTTGTGGGGTGCATGCCTTATTCAGACCACAACAGCAACAGTTTTCTTTCAAAATAAAAATCATTTGCAGCATGAGGAGATAAATGAATGCCATTTTAAATGCTGTATTCAGATTTTCAAAGCTCCGGATGAAACGTGAGCAGTACTTGAAAAACAACACGTCTCAGCTGAAAATGTTACCTTGCAACTTTCGATTTTGGGGGGTGTCGTGTTCAAAGGGTTGTAACTTAAAGGTAACACAACGGAAAAAGATGCAGTATGTTGCATTGTATCCGCAATTATGTAAACGTTTTTTGTGTTGCAGACAAAATTTTAAAATTGTCACGCATTAGAAAGATATCGTCTCCAAAATCTTGTAATTTTTTGGGGATGCATAGTGTATGCTATTCAAGTCGACTGCGCCTATGGGTGCACGCATAACGTTTAGTTTGAGTGATCTTAACTGTCGTTACTTTATCTTTGATGTGCCCTTCTTTTCTTATCATTTGATAGATACCACAAGTCAACTTTTTTTTTTTTTTTTGTCTACCGTATTTAACAAATACGGTAGACTTTGAAATGGGGCTGGTCGGAGAGCATTCCGGAGCATGTACATGACGTTTTTTTGCGTGCGGGGCAGACGTTATGGCAAAGAAGTAACAAGATAAAAATGACGTCACGTCAGGTCTAGTTAGGCAAACCTTGCTAGAGATCGTTTTTTTTTTGGCGCCAAAGCGTCGCGCGCGCGTGTGTGTGTGTGTTTGTTTGACAGCGACTAGAACCCGCGTTTGAGGACGGACAAGCTTGAAATTTTAGGATTTTGTCCCTAAAACAATTATCTCTGGACCTTTTTTTTTCCCGATTTATTGATTAAGATGCTCATTAACGAGAAAGTGGCCGTTTCACAAAAAACCGATTGATCCACACTGGAGTCGGTAATTTTTATTATTTTTACTAAATATTTTGCATATAGCTAGATAAAAGGGAGATATTGAATGAGTTCGTTAACCAGCATTGTACCTCTAGAACATTTTGAGTGATAATTAAATGTTTTGAAAAAAAATATTTCCACGTTTTTGGGATTAATTTCACGAATTATATGGGTTAATCTTAAAACAATTTAATCTTTTTTTTTTTTTTTTTTTTTTTTTACAAAAAACACAATCTTCTCATTAATAATCGCATGATTTTTTTTTGTATACGATATTTACATAAGCCTACAGTTTGTCTCGGCTGTCGGGTACAATTATTGTGACCTGTATGCCCTAGGTGTGAAAATCAGACAATTTTCTGCATCACTTTTTCCGAGTCATTTGTAAAACAGCTAACATTTTTTTTCTTTTTTCTTTTACGAAAAAAGATATCTTCTCATTAATACCCGCATGATTTTTTATAAACAGTGTTTACATAAGCCTGCTATTTGTCACGGCCCTGGGGTAGGATTAGGTCAAATTGTGACATGTAAGCTCTAGTCATGAAAATCGGTATGAAAATTGCAAAGTTGATCCTTTGATACGTCAAATGTTAGTACTGCGATGATGACGTATAACATCGAGTCGTCACTATGAACACGTCGTCGTGGGACTAATGATGCCGTGAAGCTTTAAGTGACGTTATTTCTCTGCGCGTGCTATTAATTTTCATCAGAATAGCTATGCTACGCCAGACCACAGAGCCGTTACGAATGGCGGGAATCTCCGTGTGTCCGTCTTTATTTCTGTGTGCCAGTGTGTGTGGATCAGAGAGTGGGTTAGAGTAGAAGGAGATGGATTCCTGACGCTACACGAGCCCACAGAGCGTACTAATGGCGGGAAGCGCCGTGTGTCCGTCTTTATTCGTGCGCGCCGACGTGTATTGCTCAGGGGTTGGAGGAGGGAAAAGGATCAGCATAATAAGCCTAAAAATATGAACAAACTCTGAATGTTCCTAAAAGAAAAACGTATGTGAGCTCCAAACAATACGGAGGACTTTGGGATGAAATCCACATCTTGTTCATTATAAACTGGTGCGAACATGTCTCTTTCTAATGATCTCATTGTAACCCCTTCCCCATTTCTGTTTCTGAAATTCTTTGCTCACGCAACGACCAAAAGCTGATACAAAATGATCCCAGCAAGAGGCACAGATCCTCACGAGCCTCCGCAGTCGCGGGGGCTGAGGATCTATGCCTCTTGCAGTCGCGGGGGCTGAGGATCTATGCCTCTTGCAGTCGCGGGGGCTGAGGATCTGTGCCTCTTGCAGTCGCGGGGGCTGAGGATCTATGCCTCTTGCAGTCGCGGGGGCTGAGGATCTATGCCTCTTGCAGTCGCGGGGGCTGAGGATCTATGCCTCTTGCAGTCGCGGGGGCTGAGGATCTGTGCCTCTTGCAGTCGCGGGGGCTGAGGATCTATGCCTCTTGCAGTCGCGGGGGCTGAGGATCTATGCCTCTTGCAGTCGCGGGGGCTGAGGATCTATGCCTCTTGCAGTCGCGGGGGCTGAGGATCTGTGCCTCTAGCAGTCGCGGGGGCTGAGGATCTGTGCCTCTAGCAGTCGCGGGGGCTGAGGATCTGTGCCTCTAGCAGTCGCGGGGGCTGAGGATCTATGCCTCTAGCAGTCGCGGGGGCTGAGGATCTGTGCCTCTAGCAGTCGCGGGGGCTGAGGATCTATGCCTCTAGCAGTCGCGGGGGCTGAGGATCTATGCCTCTTGCAGTCGTGGGGGCTGAGGATCTGTGCCTCTTGCAGTCGCGGGGGCTGAGGATCTGTGCCTCTTGCAGTCGCGGGGGCTGAGGATCTATGCCTCTAGCAGTCGCGGGGGCTGAGGATCTGTGCCTCTAGCAGTCGCGGGGGCTGAGGATCTGTGCCTCTTGCAGTCGCGGGGGCTGAGGATCTATGCCTCTAGCAGTCGCGGGGGCTGAGGATCTGTGCCTCTAGCAGTCGCGGGGGCTGAGACTGCCTGCAGTCGCGGGGGCTGAGGATCTATGCCTCGTGCAGTCGCGGGGGCTGAGGATCTATGCCTCGTGCAGTCGCGGGGGCTGAGGATCTATGCCTCTTGCAGTCGCGGGGGCTGAGGATCTATGCCTCGTGCAGTCGCGGGGGCTGAGGATCTATGCCTCGTGCAGTCGCGGGGGCTGAGGATCTATGCCTCTTGCTGGACCGTGTTCACGTTAAGGGGCTAACCGCTTCACTATCGAGGTATTGCAAACAAACCCAAATGACACTGAGAGACGCAGATCCCCATGCGCTCATACGAATCTACGAAACTTGGTAGCCGCATTCATGTATGTGTGCCTCAAGCAACAGGATTATCCAGCAGTGCAGACATCGTCTTAACGCATTCTGCCAGCGACACACCACCGCAAGATATGGCTCGGCCATGATAGTTCAAGGGTGGTGGCAGAATAGCTTGGCGCCTATAGGCGCCAAGCTATTCTGCCACCACCCTTGAACTATCATGTGCGATCTGTCTCCTAACTTGTAATAAGTACAAACTGTTGGTATTTCGTACCTAGGGCACAAGGAGTTAAGCATGAATCTTAGACTAATTGGAGCAGTCTTCGAGTACCTGACCAGCCGTCAGACGTTACCTTGGAAATATGTCGATCCACCTCCAGCAACTGACATGCTGACTTAAGAGAACGCCTGTCGAGTGACGGAAGGTTGGTTTTATTAATATATATTTTTTAATTAGTACGCTCGCCGGGTTGATGTGCACTGCTAATTAAATTACATTTGTACTGCACTGCATGCACAAGGACTGGAGGTTTGTCCATGGACAGATACAGTACGGAGTGGTGCGGTACAGGTATTTTAAGATTTATAGATACAGTATTTAACTCTTTATGCATGCAGCCATCGGTACAGTGAACAGCGCCGGTGGCTGCTGCGACAGCGGGGTTAACTGATGGATTCTGAACCGGCCATTCAGTCAGATGAGCGACACCGGCCATTCAGTCAGATGAGCGACACCGGCCATTCAGTCAGATGAGCGACACCGGCCATTCAGTCAGATGAGCGACACCGGCCATTCAGTCAGATGAGCGACACCGGCCATTCAGTCAGATGAGCGACACCGGCCATTCAGTCAGATGAGCGACACCGGCCATTCAGTCAGATGAGCGACAAACGAGATCGTAACTTGATAAACAAGTGCATACACAATCGTATCTTAATTACGTGACTAATGATAATTAATGTGCAGCACTCTGACCGAAATACACACACGCTATGTGTGTGCTGGTCTGTAATTCTGGATCTTACGGCCTAAGGCCGTAAAGTCCGAAATCACAGACCACAACAAAAGTCAAAGTTCAAATTGATAACGTCAGCTGGCGTGAAAAGAAAAAAAACATTCCTGATTTTTTTTTAATGGCGGACGTCAGCTCAATGACCTTTTGTTTATTGCGTGAGTGAGTTGACCCATTTGCTGCCGAAATAAACTATTTAAAAACAACAACAAAAACAACCGCCAAACCGGCTGCAAGAGGTATAGATCCCCCGTGAGCCCCCGCAATTGCGGGGGCTCACGGGGGATCTATACCTCTTGTTGACACCACTGTAGCAGAAGCCACAGTAGTTTTGTCGTCAGAAGATGCTGATTTCTTCTACGTTAGGCAACAACCTTAACCATGCCTTTTTTTTTTTTTTTTTTGTTGTTGTTGTTGCAGTGCTTGCATTTATTTGGTTGCGTTCTGCTCTGTGCGTGAGTACTTGCTGGATATAGTTCTACAGTAATATGTGTTAGCGAATATTACGTAATTCGCATTCCTGCTTACGTAGTGAACTCGCCTAGTTGGTTTGACGTCATTTATTAGTTGGGGGCTTCTTACGAGTTGTCCGAACAGGTATGACGTTTGTTTCAGTATTAGCGCATGCGCTTCATCCATTATTAGTATTTAGGACCAAAAGTGTAGAACTATATTCTGTCAGTTCACGTGCGCTTGCGAACAGGCAAGGAAGCCATTTTAGATTGTTCTAGAAGGATGGGAGGGTATAATAAACCCTGTGAAGTCCTTGCTTAGTTGAGTTAGCCGGGACTCCCGCAGCTCCATTAGTCACCCTTAGGTACTGTGGCGTTAGGTTACAGTGAGGTCGGATACCCGCCTACTCAAACGGGTTTGGGGTCAGTATGGTCGGGAAGTAGGGACTTAGTGGTTACCCGGGGTCCTCATCCCATCTATCTCCCAGGGAGTAAGGGGTCCTTATCTTAGATTGGGCTGTTAGGTCGATTTTCTCTCTTTCTGTCCTTTGCTGTCGTGTGAATGCGATGATGTTCGTCTCGTCATAGCCTATCTTTCAGTGGTCTCTTAGATTCATGTTTGTCGTATAAAAACGGGTTTGTGTGGTACGCGAGTTGTATTTTGTGTTGGATTCGTTTGGACATTAGAAACTTTCACTAGACGGAAACAAGAAACGTGTAAAGCTTTAGGAAATAAATTGTATCGTTAAGCGTTGACCTTTCGTTGAAGTCTTGCTATTACTTAGTATTAGTGTTAGCGAGAATAAATGTGCTTAAACGTTTAACTTACCACTAGACTATCACAATTTCGTATGTTAGACATGCACTAGGAAAGGAAAAGGTGCACAACCACTGAACTATTGGGATAGCGCTACACATTAAAATTACGTAACAGGACCAGTAACTGTTTAGCGCCACAACTGTTAGTTTCGAGGTCGTGACCTATTTGGTGCCGTGGTTACACGTTGTAGCCTTGATTAGGATGTTATATGTACTAAAACTGTCACACCACTCTGTGTCCACGTTCTTTAGACAGCTGGGTGCCTTTGACGCTGTCAAAAACAGAGCCTGAGTCTTCGTCAACTGGCAATGAGGGGGTTAAAGTCACACTTTGAAATAAAAAATGAAGACGTCTAATCGTACAAATTAATGACACTCTTCTGTTTTCTGCTTTGAGGTCGGACAAAAACTCGGTGAAACACTGAACAGGCGACTCGGTCAACAGAAAGCAACAGACATACAGCAATAAATAACAACGGCTGCTGAAACTAGCGTACGAAACCCAGACCAAAACGTGACTGGCATGTGCCTTAAAGGCAAAGAAAATCCCATCAAAGAAAGATGCACGCTTAGAGAGGTCACGCACAACACAACTGTGTCAGTTGTACTTTCCCTCTCCAAGCGTGCACATTTCTTTTTTTGGGGATTTCCTTAGCAAACAATACATGTAAGCTTTGTTGCTTGGGATTGACTTGAATATCGGTGTATAGCTTTGAATAACAATGCATACGTCTTTTAACTCATTCGAGACGCGCCGCCTCCGAATATGCGGCGTATACCGCATATCCGGAGGCGGCACGTCTGGAATGAGTTAACTGCAACAGATGACGAGTATTCCACTCATAAGATCTATTGCCATGAACAGATTCAGTTAAAGGTTAGCCAAATGTACCGTTGCCAAACTATCACAATTAAAATAGATATTATGCCTGGAGAAGTACATGTATTATCAGAAAAAAAAAAAGGTATTTGCAAGAAACTCTCCGTTGCCAAAACTCTCACGTTTATACTAAAATCACAATGTGTTATATGAAAAGGTGTTTGCAATAAACCCACCGTGGATAATATGGGGCTGAGTTAGGACCGAGTCCTTAGTTTGTCTCAAAGTACACTTGTTCAGTAACACTTTTTGTTCCCTCTCCACCCTCTAAAAACATATAGCAAAAAGCCTATGAGTGCAGGGCTGGAGGGAGGGGACGGGGGCGGCGATGGGGCAGGGGTGGAAAAGGGGGGGGGGGGGCAGGGGGGGGGGGGCACATTATGGCTTTTCACATGAGAACATCTCTGGTTAAACTGAACCATACCACCAGCCGGCCATCCACGAGTGCCACAAAAGGTCCTCGCGCCCGGATGTTGGCCTACCCCATTACATCCTGAGGCTGAATTAAATTTAATAAATGTACTTATTGTCCTATGAAAACTACATTACAGATTAGGGGATAGATCAACCAATTTGGTTCAAGGGTGGTGCCAGAATAGCTCGGCGCCTGAGGCGCCGAGCTATTCTGGCACCACCCTTGAACTATGGATAGTCATTGTGTTTTCAAGCAAAAGTTTAACAGGATGAAAAGGGTTAAGCTGGCTCATGCAAAGTTTAGCATCCCTTCCCCCCCCCCCTCCGCCCTCCCGCCCTCTCCCCTCCCCCCGGCAACCCCTTTTACATTCTGCCATTTTACAGCAAAAGCCAGTATCGCTTTTGACAAAAGCGAAAGATTTTCTCAAAAATGGCCATACTGGCTTTAGTCAAAGAACGGCAGGGTTGTTCTGGCGAAGCCCAGAGCCATTTTCATTCAGTCAATAGCAATTAGTGTAATCAGGTAGGAATTTGGACAACATATCACATATAGTGCAAAACATTCAATGCCAACTGTCCGTGCCCTGAAATACCATAACAACAAACGAGGAAAGTTCAACCGTAGGCATTTCGTAACAACTTGGAACAATGTGCGTATCGCACACATCGGATGTGTTCACAAAACTGACTCTCGTCATGACTGACGTTCAGCTTACGTGGACACAATAATCAACAACAAACAATACCGCTGTGCATAAACACTGCACAAGGTCACAAGCTTCAACAGACGGCACTGGCAAGGCCATACCACGCCTCTCGGTTCAGTATTCCCATCAAATACGTGTGTGCCACTGTTGTGTTAGTCATGTATCAGCAGCGGGGCGGTCCACTTATCTGAACCCCCCTCCCCCCAAAAAAAAAAAAAAAAAAAAAAAAAATGTAACAGCTGAAGAACGGACACTTGAAGGGTAGTACCAGATTAGCGGCTTGGCGCCCCGGCCGCCTTCTAAGGCGCCAAGCCAATCTGGTACTACCCTTCATCTGTTACGGTCCAAGCATTTTCATAGTAAAGTTGCACCAAAAGTCAAGTTATTACAAAGCCGTGAGAGTCATCCGAAGGAGAGCTAAAGGAAAGGCTCGCTGTCTGAATTGATAAGCGACAAATAATAAAAGCTGATAAGAAAAGGGAGGGAGCCGAACATTTATTTCAGCCATATGCATAAAAGTTGCTTCCCTTTGAACGTCTACAAAAAGCCATTCTCACATCGTTGTGACTTTTGCATATCTAGGACGTTTTTCACCAACAGGATGAATTCTCGTCACGCAAGGAACATATGTATAGTCACATGTTTAATTATTATACCACAGATGTTTTTAAAAACACGCACTATCCGAGAGGAAGTCTGATGAGTATAACGTATAAAATTGTATATACTGATATATAAAAAAGAAAGGAGTGTTAACAACAATGCAGGCTATGAACTATGTTACCTTTTCTTTTTTTCCCTCATATTGAATTTGCTGTCAACATTTCCTTTCTGTTGATCCTTTCATCACTCTAACGTATTAATGACATATCAATACAGTGACTGAACGACATGAGCTTAATTAATTCGTTCATGTATGGTGATTGAAGTAGCGGAACTGTACGTGTTTTACAGGACTCGGCACATCTGAATGTTAAAACTAACAGTTTTCTTACATTAGCGATTTAAATAGAAAAAAATATCTTCTTGTAAACACATATGATCTTCACTCACGGTAAGCTGATTGATTTATCAGCTCTATCGAGTCACCACTGAATGCGGTGTGGGATATAGCAATTATTATAGTACCGTCTGCGGTGTGGAATATGACAATTTATACACCGTCATAAAACTGAAAGACAACACTGTGTAAAATATTGCACACATGTAGAGACTATAGTGAAGAAAAGGAGGAAACTGCCTAAGTGATCTCTATTTCCTGACAAACTTATTTACACACAGACTTAACAATAAAATGCCATTATTTGACTTAACCCTTTGGTTGTGTGTAGCGCATTTTGTTGAGATGAATCTTGCAGAAACAACCTGCTCGAAAAGTGCTACCGACATCCAATACAGTTAACATGACCTGTGATATAAATATGTGCTGGTCCGTGATTCATAGTTCCGTAAGGTCCACAATAACAGACCAGTACACAAATAAACAGTTTCAACAAATCTAAGGTAATCAACACAAACTTCTACAAAAAGCAGTCGGTTTGCATTGTAAGTACTCATGTACCTAGTACATATCTAGATCTTTGCGTCTGTAGAAACTAGGGAAGCCTAAGGCGTGTGTGCCGGTCTTTGATTCTGGACCTTACGGCCTTGCGCCGTAAGGTCCAAAATCACCGACCAGCACAGACATACGTAAGCTTATTTAACTCATTGTGCTCCAGGTACGAAATACCCACATTTTGGAGTTGTCCTCTGAGGACTGTATTACAATTCAGGAGACAGATCGACCATGATAGTTCAAGGGTGGTGGCAGAATAGCTTGGCGCCTATAGCTATAGGCGCCAAGCTGTTCTGGTACCACCCTTGAACTATCATGGTCGAGCCATATCTTGCTGTGGTGTGTCGCGGGCAGAATGAGTTAATGACGCACATGCTGAATGACTTTAACAGCTTCATGGTTATGCATGCACTTAATGATTATACAATACACGCACACACAATTATAATATCCTGAGAATGTGGATGGTGAAGATCGAAGCAATGCCACACGCAACTACTGTACATGGTACGCTACCTAATCAGACTACTCATACAATTCTTATCGGGAGACTTTTTGGTGTTTGTTTTTGTTTTGTTTTTCCTTCAGCGTGGGTCTGGTGAGTTCAGTCGTGTAGAGAGTTTGTTCTGTCACAGCCACCAGTAGACACAGCGTCGATCTATCGATAGAGTGTGCCCGCAGTGCTAGTTTCCCATTCGGTGCCCGGCATCTCTGTAGATGGCGCCCAGAGTACAATATTTGGCACACTGGTTGTCTCCCTCGATTCGCCACCGCTGATCAAGCGGTAGCGAAGTGAGAGAGACAACCAGTGTGTTTATTTGGTACCCGATGTTTGCGCACTGCGTGTCTACTGAAGGAGGTACGTTAACCATATTGGGCACGCAGCCACGTCCGGTACTGTAAACAGTACCAGTGGCTGCACGCGCAAGGGGGTTAGCTGTGAGTTTAACATCGACCTGTAATGGATGCCTCAAGCCCCCTGCGTTTTGTCTCAATAAACCTGGTCCTTTCGTCCGTGACTTTGATGACTCGATTCTGCCGCAGTATACTTCCCAAAAGGTTTGCGGTCTCGCGTTCTGGATTGGTGATGTATTCGACGTACTAAATGACAATTCTTTGACTCTGTACTGTATTGGCAGCACAATCTTTGACTGTATTGTATTGGTGCCGGCAGATTCAGTATATTTCGTCACTTCGGTGCCTCTGTACTTTGGTATTCCGTGTTCCGGATTCGAACTACTTACACCTGGCCGTTTACCGTCCGTAGTAACCCTTTCAACATTACTAGAAACCGGGCATCGTTGCTTTTCTGTTTAGGAGAAGTTACACGCAATTCAGACGTCAGACGCCTCGTAAAACACCAAAGTCTTTCCCACCAATGGTAAACTGGCCACGAGTCATGTGGTATCACCCGTGCTCATTTGTTTTAATGGGTATGTCAAGAACGAGGTTAAAAAATTTCTCCCATGTACTGGAGGCAGGAGCTATTGACTCGGACGTTCGTGGTAAAGTCAAAGTCACGGTGTTTTTTTATATTATAAATTGTTTCCTGAGAGTATTAGAGTCCAGGTCACTTGATTTCTCCTTGTTCGTCAAATGTGTGCTGTTCTGTGATTTTGGACCTTACGGCCGCAAGCCGAAAGGTCCAAAATCACAGAACAACACGCAGTAACTGGCCTTGGTCTCGGCCACCTCACGGCGGGATGTCCCTCTTCTCTCTCGGGCTCATGGTTGGTGTGTGTCATGTCAAGGTCAGTGACCTCAGGAAATGTCAAGGTCAATGCCAGTGACCTCAGGACAAGTCAAAGTTTACCCTGCGGGGCGACTTCCGGCGTCGCCCCTTAGCGTCAGCGTTGAGGCTCAGGCATGACGCACGGCGCGTGGACGAGTCAGATGACGTGTCTTTGCGCATGTTGTGGCTGATATCCGACATGGAGTGCGAGTCCGAGATCCGAGACTTTCCCGGCCGCACGGTCACGTGACTGTTGGGCACGGTTAAGAAGGAGGGACTGGCAGGGGCCGTGTGCAGCTCGGCCACCTTGTCCACTTTGGACGCCGGCCCTCCTCCTGCTGCTTTGCCTCTGAAATACCCTCCCTCTTGAGTCACCGGCACAGCACAGAGCGAGGTCTCCGCCATTCCTATTCCAACGTCGCACAGCGCGTTCTCTGTACTTGGCGCTGTCAGCATGATGTTTGGCGTCTCTGGGCGCGATAATGTCACTCCTTCAGTCTCTGACATCAAAGACTGCGTGTCGTCAAACTTGAAGATGATGGGCCCGCCCGGCACGTGGAGGAAGGGGGTGGGGGAGGGACAGGGGGACTGTTCTGGGGAAGGGGAGGGGGAGATGGAGAAGCTGGCCCGGTAGCTGTCTGCGTCAGAGATGGACCGGGTGTCGTACCTCCCTGTACAGAACATATCAAACAGTCGGTCAGCGTTTGCAAGCAATGAAGCCAACCAATGAGCAAAAGGCCATCAGACCGACGTCGGCCCGATGGCCTTTTGCGCATTGGGCAGCAGGCAATTGGCAATGAAAAAAAGAAAAAAAAAAAAAAGAAAAAAGAAAGCAACAATCAAACACCCCCAAAACAACTATACAACCAACCAACCATCCAACCGACCAAGCAGCCAACAACCAACCAAGAAAAAGAAGTCTATACTAACGTGGCGCTCCGAGAAAGTTGTAAGAGGAGACGGTGTTATCGTTGCTGTTGCTACACTCGTTGATGTTGAGCACGCTGTCTCTGCTGGCGATGTTGCGGATGTCGTTTTCGATGGATGACGACGACACGGAATCTTTGTCGTCTGCTACGCTGGCCGTCGACATGACCAGCTTGACCAGCGTGTAGAAGCGGGAGTCCTTCCGCCGTCTGGGCGCAAATTTACCTGAGACAAAATATAACGCAACTGAGGTTAACCATAAATGAGTAGTAGGTTTAAACAAAAAATTATATTGCACGGACTTTACACATTCAGTGGATCAGTCCAGCCCACTCCTTCCTGCAAGAGGCGTATATTTTAATGAGCCCCTGCATCCGTAGGTGCTCGTTAGAATATGCGCCTCTTGCTCGCCAGGAGTTGCATCATTGATATCCACAGTACGATTGCTATGCCACAGTGATCGGGCGATCCAGCGAAATGCTGCCTTCATTTACTGCGCGGACGTCCTTACTACTAAAGGGCGCAACCTACTGTCTTTCCTTAACCCATTTAGCCGGGGCGCCCTAGTGCAGCAGATTGATTGACCATGATAATTCAAGGGTAGTGCCAGGTTAGCTTAGAGACTTCAGGCACTACTCTTGAATTGTCATGGTGAATCAGTCGCATGCAACTGGTATATAGTCGTTCAGTAACGCTACCCAAATTTGGGAAATGCGGCCGTGAGGTTAAATGGGTTAATATGAAGGGGCCCAACCTACTGTCTTTTAACTCATTCTGATTTCGGATTGACTCTTATGTGAGCAGGAAGGGTGGGGGTGGGGGGTGGGGGTGGGGGAGGAGTAAAGACAGTCATGAGACCAGGTTGAGATCCAATCCTAGGAAAGCAAAGAGTCCAGGACTCACAACTCGCAATCAGTATATTTTCATGTGGGGGAACTTCACAAAACACCTACATTCATCTTATAGTGTAAGCAATGAGTTCAAGAAAAATAAAAAGTGTTTTTGATTTTTCTCAACGAATTTGCACTGATCTAAAAAATAACCAAAATGCAGGAAAAAAATTCGGATTTCCGAAAAAATTCGGAAAAGTCCCATGCCTGTAAAAGAAAAGAGGTCAAAAAGTATGTAGAAAGTTGCCAAGTTTCTTATGCTCGTCGTCATGGGCTGGCGATTAAAAAAAAATAAGTTATTGTCCCGGCCACGAGGTGAAATTTGGACCGCTTTCCATGCTTCCGGAGAAGGCGTGTCGCCGCAGTGCGGCGCAAGCCGACCTACGTTTTGTGTCATAATGAAAGGGGAAACCTAGAGGGATCTGATTTTGCGTTTACGTGTCTGTTCAGCGTTCCAGCTTATCAACAATGTCGAGTCAGTTTTCGCTGAACCCGGACTTTAAGCGGCGTATCCGGGTGTGCACGCCTCGAATGAGTTAATAATATATTGCAATATAATCAGCTTGATACGTATAACCCCTCCTACTCCATACATCCTCCTCCAATTCGTGTACTTCTCCCTTGTTTTGAGGCTGCGACTTCAAGAGTACATGTTGATCTATTTTCCAACATAACCTGCAGCTATTATGCATGTTTCGATTTGGGAGACAAAAAGAGAGAGATTGATTGATTGTACATTGCTTAACGTCCCGACAGCAACAAGGCTTTCTCAGGACGTGCCTGCACTGCTTGTGAAAAAAAAAAACACTAAACAGAACATTGAATGTATGTCGCCAGCCGGTCAAATACGTTAAATAAACCTAACACATGGGGCCTAAATAAAGCTAAGACCATTTAGCAACACACATCCAATATCAAGAGCTACAGGCAGTGCAGACAATAGGGAGATTTTTAAAAAGGCAAATACAGGTGAACGGACCAAGGGTAGACAGAAACACATGCCCCAGAATAGAAAGGAAAACCCACCCTGTGGGGCTGACCAGGGTGACCCTGGGAACTAAAAAGTACCTAACCCACCCAAGTCCCCCAGGGCAGACCCGGGTGGGGGAAAAGAGAGAGAGAGAGAGAGAGAGAGAGAGAGAGAGAGAGAGAGAGAGAGAGAGAGAGAGAGAGAGAGAGAGAGGATAAAAAAGAAAGATAAAAAAAAAGAAAAAAAAAGAAAGCGAAGAAAGACTGACAGCAAATCGGTCCAGACATGAGTAATAAAGTTACGCGCATCACGGAAACTCGATCGGCGGAATGGAGTGGGGCGGGACGGCTTTATTTTTTTTTATTTATTTTTTTTTACGGGGTCTTCTCACCACACAAAGCTAAATCCCCACCAGTCGCTCCTTATTCTGAGCAGCAGATATAGAGGTAAATGGTCAACCAGAAAGAGGTATAGATTCTTATGAGCCCCTGCATACGCAGGGTCTCATGAGAATCTATTCCTCTTGCTGGTTGACCATTTATCTCTATCTCTATATCTGCTGCTCAGAATAGAAAACGACTAGTGGGGCGATTTAGCTCCTGAGTAGACTCGTATGCTTTTTGCGCAGGGCCTCATGAGAATCTATACCTCTTGCTGGTTGAACATTTACCTCTACCTCTCAGTATATCTGGTGCTCAGAATAGAAAACGACTGGTGGGGATTTAGCTCCTGAGTAGACTCATATGCCTTTTGCGCATGGACGAAAAGTGTCTACTTCTTCTCTCAACCCTACAGGACTAAATCTCAATATATTTCTCCGTTCGCGGAGCTGCGAGGAAACTAAAATCATGGGCGACCAGACTGCCAAAAAGACACATATGTACGACGTAATTCTCATGAACCCCAGTGGCTGCCTGAGTTGATGTGAATCGATGGCTCATGCAGATGGAAAAAGTAGGGTCCCTGTGGGCAAAAGCGGTGTTGGGTCTGGCAGTTGGGAGAAAAACATGTTGGGTCAGGCTGACACTGCTAATGACAGCTATGGCTAACCGGCTGGTGTTGGGGTCAAGGTCGGAGAGCCCGAAGTCAAAACCGCCGCCTCCTCTTATGTAGAAGCTTTATAGATGTTAATATTAACGGAATCTATCGCGGATCTATCGTTTATTGCTTTGCCTTGTTTGCTTTATCTCTTTACAGAGACAAATGTTCTTTACTGAGACAAATGTGCTCAAAACAAACACAAAACTGAAACGACATAAGCCCTTGAAAGTGTCAAGGGCATGATTTTTTAAACTGAAGTCAAGGTCTCTGTGTTTAAAAGTCAAGGTCTTTGTGTAGTTATGTCCCGTCTTTGTAACACGCTACCTGAAACTATACAATTATTGACCATTAGCCCTCAAGCCAGTAATTAGGCACTACTCCTCAGCAGTAATCACCGATCCATTTTCAGTAATCTGCGCCGGAAAGTAATCTGCGCCGGAAGGAAAAAAATCATTTGTTTTAGCATTTATCTAGGTGAGGAAGGGGACCTAGTGGTGAGGAAGGAGTAATAAGAGGGGGGGGGGGGCTGGGCTGGGGTAAGGGGGGTGTGTGTGTGTGAGAGGGTTGGGCTGGGGTAAAGGGGGGGGGGGGGCGGAGGGGATCGGGACGGGGGGGGGGGGGAGGAGGAGGTTGAAGCAGCAGAGAAAGAAGAAAAGGCTGAATCAATAAGAGAATTGTTTTGACGGAGGGTGGAAGAGTGATGGACCTTACACGAAGTGTGGCATGAGAAAAAAAATCACAAGCTCATTAGTTCATTGACGGGGAAAGAGAGGAGACAGCAGAGAAACAGAAACAAGACAAACTTTCTACAATAACTAGGAGACACAGGCGCAAAGCCAAGCTGGCACTACCCTTTACCCATTTAATCCCACGGCCGCATTTCACAAATTCTGGAGGTGTCACTTAACAACTATGTTTCCGCTGCAGGAGATGGATTGGCCGTGATAATTAAAAGTTAGTCAATGCCAGATTTGCTTGGCGCCTTCAGGCGCCAAGCTAATCTGGCACTACCCTTTAATTTTATCAAGGAGTCGATCCATCTCCTGCTGTGTAGCGTCGAGGCTAAACGGGTAAAACGATCATGGCTGTACCATGTATTGTGTTAGGCTTGAACAGACTAATAATCTTATAGGGCAAAATAGAATTAAATCCATTTGTGTTAAAAGCGAGATTCTAATTGTATTACAATGACAATTTTGCTTTTCGCAAATGTGGACTTACGTACGTCATGACTTTCTTTTAAAAACAAAAGCAGTAACAGGGCGATGTTTTAGAGGGCGGCTCGAAAAGTTTAAATTACGTCAATCTTGCAACGTGTCACAATTTAAAACGCATTGCCTCCGCCCTCCCCCAACCAATTCCAATATACATCCCAACGTCTTTCCACCTTAACTGTGTTTTCGCTTTTCGCAATAACACTTTTTACGACGACCATTCATTAACTCTGCCTCGGTGCACGTGACATTTCCCTGTTCGGAGGCGGTGCCTGGCGGTTTCTGTCACGAGCTTATCACAGGAAAAAAATGTCAGTCACGAACTGCACAAATTCAGTGCCACTGCCTCAGAAGCAAATCGTCTTCGGGCCCATGACGGCCGCAGTAGGCTCGAGGCCGTCGTGGGCCCGAATACCTTTTGCTTACTGGGTGATACATTTGATTTTTTTTCTTCATGCGAATCACATTCACTACTCAAAAGAATACAAGGGTGACATCTGGAGAAAGTCAGACAGTGCCGGTGACGTAAAAGAAACAACTCCGTCACCACGCAGACACTCTAAATATGATACACTTCTCCCTCTCTCTCTCTCTCTAAAACTTTATCCTAAAACTTTATCCTGTCAATAAAACGCAGTTTCACCATCATCATCATCTCTCGCTCGCTCTCTCTCACACATATGCGCTCATCTCCAAGAGGCATAGATCCCCATGTACCCGGAGGGCGCATGAACATCTATGCCTTTTGAGGCTGTTTGCAGCGCGTGCATGCACGCACGCACACGCATACACACACATCGACGCGCATTCAGAAGAGCATGCAGGTGTACTTAGTATAGCATGTAGCCAGGTAGAGTCAACCTGATTTCACACAAATTATAGCAAGATTGCAATTGTACCGTGAAATTCTAGTTTTGTCACCATTTTTCGCAAGTCTTGAAGCGAAAGCAAAACTAATATCACGTTAAACATTAAATTACGTAACTAACCCAAAATAATCAGAATCAAGTCAAAGACAAAAGGTAGACAGCGAAGACGGCTCTCGTATAGAAGGGACTTTGTGGGTTATGGTTCATCCCATCTTGTGTTTAAATCGAGGTCCTATCGTTCAATTAATAGGGGATGTGGCGCAATCTTTAATTTAGTAACGTAATGGTTCGTCTAATTAACGTGATTCTGAAAATGTCCATCCAATTTGACTGACATCTGTGGCACTGCAACGTGATATTACGTTTGTTTACTATTTTTTTCGCTCAGTAAAGACAAATATCCTTTAACTCATTCTACCCCAACACCGAAATCCCCAAATGTTGCCGTTGTCCTCTGATGACTGCTTTGCAGTGCAGGACGCAGATCGACCATGACAGTTCAAGGGTGATGCCAGAATAGCTTGGCGCCCATAGGCGCCAAGCTATTCTGGCATCATCCTTGAACTAATTGGTCGATCCATATCTTGCTGTGGTGTGTCTGGGGTAGAAGGAGTTAATGGACAATAACCTTGTTGAATCTTTAATCATACGCAAACAAACAGCTTTGTAACGTACGTGTCACGATTTCAGCCGATTCCCGTTCTCCTTGTTCCTCTCTCTCCTCTCCCCTTTATATCTGGAATTTGCATTTATATTACACGTGTCAGTGGGTCGGTGAAAGAAAGGCCTGCTTGATTGAGCATCTAGGGCTTAGCAATCATACCACTGCCAAAGCCCTAAAGAAACCCTCCGCCATCTGTCGAGAAGAGACGTAAGTTGATCCGCCCTATCGCAAGAATCATATAATATATCTGTGTGTGCTGGCTAGCGCCGTAAGGTCCAAAATCACAGACCAGCACATTATATCGATCTATTTTCTTACGAACAAGAAGAATAAATTCCGACTCATGACCCCTGCAGCTGTATGGGCTCATGAGGATCTGTGTTCCTTGCAGACGGAATGGTCGTCTGACCGAGATTCTACATGTGCCGCGCTGACCTGTGAGTTTGGACTTACAACATAGTGCCGTGCGCACCGAAATCACAGACCCCACACGACCTGCCACTTGCAGACTGCTGAAGGGGCACACCGTCATGAGAAAGGTTTTCTTCCCCCCCCCCCCCCCTCCCCCACCCACCACCTTGACTGCCGAGAACAATTGAACTTCATGCACCTAATTATTATTGGCCTCAAGAGGTATAGAAACCTTACGAGCCTTGGCAGGCGCTGGGGTTTCCATGGAGATCTACACCTCCTCAAACCACTTGTGTATGATCCGTGTTCCCTGAGCGGCTGGGGATCGTCTTGTTGAATGGACGATTTCAAAAAAACCATCTGCGTGCACTGGCAGTGACGGGCCTATCATACTGAGGCTAGCTAAACGCTTCACATTTGTACACTGCCATAGTGCAAGCGACAGTGACGGGGTTAACCCATATCATACTGAGGCTAGCTAAACGCTTCACATTTGTACACTGCCATAGTGCAAGCGACAGTGACGGGGTTAACCCATATCATACTGAGGCTAGCTAAACGCTTCACATTTGTACACTGCCATAGTGCAAGCGACAGTGACGGGGTTAACCCATATCATACTGAGGCTAGCTAAACGCTTCACATTTGTACACTGCCATAGTGCAAGCGACAGTGACGGGGTTAACCCATATCATACTGAGGCTAGCTAAACGCTTCACATTTGTACACTGCCATAGTGCAAGCGACAGTGCAGTACTTACGGATAAGGATACAGACCGATGGCTTTTAGTTCAAGGGTGGTGCCAGGATAGCTTGGCGCCTAGAGGCGCCAAGCAATTCTGGCACCACCCTTGAACTATATTAGTCAAACTTATTGCGCACACTGGTGTATTCCGAATGATAAGGGTTAACAGCGGCCGCAGCGCGCTAATGTCAGTCTGTTGCAGACCCTGCGGTGCGGGCTCATGACAATCTGTGCCTCCTGCACGTGCCAGAAGTTAACCCCTTCACTGACACAGACTCCAAATCATTGTTCAAAGATCCCCACTGTCAAAGGAACGTGGTTACAGAGAGGTTTCCGCAAGAGGTATGGATCCTCGTGAGCCCCCGCGACTGCGGGGGCTCACGAGGATCTACACCTCTTGCAGGTGGGTGGTGTTCCATTTGTCGCGGCAGTGAAGGGCTTAGCGGGTGACTTCATTCGCAATGCTTGCGTTTCTACTCTTGCTGGTCGAGTTTTTTTTTTTTCTCTCTCTCTCCAATAACCGATCATTCAGTGGCCGAGTTGTTTAATGGGCAAGCTACTCCGTGCGGTCTTTTGAAGTTCTTTCCCTCTCCCCCAAGGGGAAAAAAAAACAAACAAACAAACAAAAAAAAAACCCACGAGTTATTACGGTAGTCTCCTTGGGAATGAAAGCGCAGGCAAGGCAGTGCAGCACTTTCCATTCCATCCCCCTTGCGTTAAAGAGAGCAACATAAAGGCGGTTCGTGTTCTCCATTGGGTTTAACCCTCTTGAGGTTGCAGTCACAGTACCAGTAGCTGCATGGACAAGAGGGAAAAAGGAAGGACAATTCGGCACAGGGGCTAAGGAAGGACAACCCAAGACAGTCATTTGCAGTTATCGCCCACTCCTCAGTAAAAAAAAAAACGGCTATAAACATTGCTGGCCAAAGTACACAGTGGGCATGCCATACAGTCCCATCTGTTAAAATGCCCTAGCCTGAGTCTGTCCCAGTCATCCCCTAATTTTTCAATCCCCTAAACAACACTACCGCCCATTTGCTGCACATTTGCCATGCACACAATACCAAAAACAAAACCCAGCACATTGACAGTCTCATTTCTTGGCTATGAGCCTGATTCCTTACCAACCCCACACCCAAGCACAGCTGAAATCAGCGTGCCCCTCAAATCACCATGGCAACGGCAACTCAGTCGACTTAGGCCCACAATTGTCCACTGGATAAGCTCAGGATGGTATGAATCAACGCACCAAACATGTCTCTTCTCATCTATCAAGAGATTTTAAGCAAATTCCAGCATACTGCCTCTGTGCAAAATGCCAAAGAAGGGAGAAGATTTTTAAATTTTTTTTTAAACACCGGTCCTCTTACTGCCTCACCTACCTCATTTGAATATATAACGTGACCTGTCAGAAACTCTCCCACCTGAACACCATTTATCCTGCCATCAGTGCAATCCTTAGACAAACCCAAAGTGACACCATCGAATGTTGCTGCATCTGTATGTTATGGCCCTTTAAGTGTAGCGCGTCGTTGTGGCGTTCACTATGCTGTTTATGTTTTGGATCATGCATATCTGATGCCATTAAAAACAGACTAGATATGGTCAGAATGCCTCCAAAATTGACATGTACATCAAGTAATATATCTGATTCTCGGAAATGTTGCATTTGAGGCACAGGCACTTGAAAATATATTTTTCATATTTTTTCATTACCCACCCCCTACTTTTTCTGTTTTTCCAAGTTTACATACACATGCAATACAGTCAAACTGACTCCCGGTGGGCTGAACAACTGCAAAAGCTTACCATAACACTGACATTGATAAAAAAAATGAGCTTTCAGACCCAAGGCCATTTCCTTGTGTATCTCAGGGCAGCCAAAAAGACAACACAGGCATCCTCATTGACCCTGTTGTCTGGTGACAGCAAGCAGGAAGAGACCTGTAACCAGCTGCCATACCCTATATGCTGCTTGCAATCTTTTCCTCAGCCAAAAGGAGTCATAAAACAGCTGTGCAATTTAAACATTGTCTACTGAGCTATCCGAAAGCCAAAAGACCACACAAAATAGCCAAAACTATGCTACGCGGGACACATCCCATACCCAAACAAGTGTCTGGAGTGCTTATGTAACAGTCGGCAGAGAAAAATAGGTTATGTACAGTTCATTTTTATATAAAACACGCTTGTCAGAGTCTCAAAACACCTCAACTCATGTTGCAAATGCAGCAAGCATGTGTGTGCCAAACCTGTGAACACTCCTGTAAAAGCCTGTACTGGTGGCCGCAGCTGCTGTTCCCATAACAACGCACTCAAATGAGCTTTACGCAGTGTAAAGGTGCTTGTGTTCGGCTCAGAATAGACACTAGAGACATCCCTCATGACAATTACAGCAGAATGACACCTCAGATGTGGCCTATTTTTGTATACAAATGAAGCTGGATCATGCAAAATAACTTCTGCATGTCACATTCTTTTGGCGGATGATTTCATTCTGAGGTCAGCTGTCTGATGAAATGAAACTGCTGACACTGTTTCATTTTAGTTTTGATCTTAACTTTTGACCTCCCCCCCCCCCCCCACCCCACCCCACAACCTCAATAACGGAATGAGTGCATTTTTTTAATGCATTTAGCAAACTGAATGCCCCAAACCCCACCCTTTTTAAGGTCAAGGTCAAAGGTCACAAGCTCAAGGTCGAAGGTCAGCCTCATGACTTCCCGTAAGACAAAAAATAAATGAACAAACACACTAAACATGGCCCACAGTGCAGGTAAACAGGGTGTTGCGATGCAAAACATGCAAAAACGCCTATAAAACTGCAAGCAGGGCGATTTGTTTGGGCAAAATTTCAAATTTGTCCATGATTTTCTCAGTTTTTCAACTGCAAAAGTCCAAACTCAATGATATGGTTACATTAAACCAGTTTCTGGTCTATGTCACATTCTGCAGTCCCATCTGTTAAAATGCCCTAGCTTTAGTCTATCCCAGTCATCCCCTAATTTTACAATCCCCTAAACAACACTACCGCCCACTTGCTGCACATTTGCCATGCACAAGATACAAAAAAAAAAAAAAAAAAAAAAAAACCCAAACAAAAAAAAACCCAACCCAGCACACTGACAGTCTCATTTCTTGGCTATGAACCTGATTCCTTACCAACCCCACACCCAAGCACAGCTGAAATCAGCGTTCTCCTCAAATCACCTTGGCGACGGCATCTCAACATAGGTTCACAATTGTCCACTGGATAAGCTCAGGATGGTATGAATCAAAGTACCAAACATGTCTCATCTCATCTATCAAAAGATTTAAAGCAAAATCCAGCATACTGCCTCTGTACAAAATGCCAAAGAAGGGAGAAGATTTTTTTTTAGACACCGGTCCTCTTACTGTCTCACCTACCTCATTTGAATATAATGGTCACAACTTAAGGGCCACCCCACTTTTTGTGTCATTGTTTATCGTCGCAAGTACGCAAATAAAATACAATGTCTTTCGATCCAAATGGGTTCAGTTGACCTTCGACAGTTCACTGTACAGGGAACAATAGACAACAATTCATCAAGTCCCACGAACGTGTCAAATGCACGTGAAACATCGTCAGTTTTTGTTAAAAGCTGTGCGAAATTGGCAAGCGTACCAAAGGCAGGCAGGTGGAAAAACTCGGTAAAGTCGTGATGCACGTGCTAAAGGGGTCAGTCGTGAACATTGAGCACTTCTGTTTCGCTACAAATACCGGTACACTGAGTAGGGGCATAATTGTCACTTTCCTAGCCATGCCACCACAACGAAGACTAACGCCAGTAGATCAAGGCCGGGCGCTAGCGTGGCTGCAGGATCGAATTTCCGGACGAGAAGTTGGGAGACGTCTTGGGGTGTCCCAGTCAGTGGTCCAGAGGCTGCTGGCACGATTCCAAGAAACTGGATGGGCAGAACAACGACCCTGCTCAGGACGCCCGCGCTGCACCAGCAGAAAGGAGGACAGATACGTGGCGGCTCTGCGTGACCTAACTGTCACGTCAACCACTCTGCGACGTCAACTGATGCAAGTTTCAAACGTTAACGTCAGCAGAAGCACAGTCTGCCGACGTCTGCGCGAAATTGGCCTGGCTTCATGCAGAGCAGCAGTGAGAATACCCCTCACTCCAGCTCATCGCAGAGCCAGGGTTGCCTGGTGTCGTCAACATGTCAGGTGGAACAGACTGTTTGGGCCCAGACGTGATTCCGTGAGACCAAAGAGATGGAAGTGCGATGGCTCATTTAAAAATAAACAAATATCGGAGACCTTAGTGGACTCAGGTTCTGTTTACTGATGAGTCATGGTTCACTGTGTCTTTCAACTAGGGCAGGGTAAGGGTCTGGAGACGTCAGGGCGAGCCATTCACGGATGGATGCGTCCAAGAGGTGGATCGCTACGGAGGAGGCTCAGGCATGGTCTGGGCAGGCTTCAGCAGGGAAGGCAGGGCCCCTCTCCACGTCATCCTACTGGACTGCGCTATCGGGACGAGATTGTGCAGCCTCACATCCAGCCAGCTCTCCAGGCCATAGGCGCCAATGCTGTTGTGCAGGACGACAACGCTCGACCTCATCGCGCCCGTGTGGTGGATGAGTACCTTGAGCAGTGGGGCATCAGGAGGATGGACTGGCCAGCTCGTTCACCTGATCTGGCTCCCATCGAGCACCTCTGGGACGTGCTGGGGCAACGTGTAGTCAGAAACCACCCCCCACCTCAAGGCGTCCCCCAGCTGACTCAGTTCCTGCATCAAGAGTGGGAAGCGATCCCACAACATGTTCTCGGAGCCCTGGTGAACTCCATGCGTCAACGCTGCATTGAATGCTTGGCTGCAAACGTTGGGTACACTCGCTACTGACTGGACCAGTCTTGTGTGACTTTTCAAATGAGAGGTGGGTGAACATTCTAACGTACTGCTTTTGTTACAATTGCTTGATTTACTCAAAACTTAAATGAAATTGTTCATGAATAAATTAGCAAAGTACTGACTCCAAGAATTGTTACATTATTTGTGTGGTGTTGTCGGTGCGTCTGCGATAAAAAGTGGCCCTTAAGTTTTGACCATTAGTATATAACGTGACCTGTTGCCAGCCCCTTGCGTACAAGCAAGAATGTTCTGTGAAAGCCAAAGACAGCATGTCCCCTTTTTGTGAAAAGCCAGATTTTTTATTGTATTACAATTAACATCCCGCTTTTCACAAGAATGGACTAAATGACTTTTGCCGCCGTTACATGGCAGAAATGCAGTGACCAACAGTGGCAGCTAAGACGCCCCCCCCCCCCCCCCACTTCCTTCTACTTTTCCGATGTCAAAATTTACAGGTTAGACAGGTTGATTTAATCCCACGGCTGCATTACCCCAATATGGAGGTGTCACCTAAGCCTAACGACTATGTACCAGTTGTAGGCGATGGATCTACTATAATAATTCAAGGGTAGCGCCGGATCAGCCTGATGGCGCCAAGCTGATCTGGCGCTATCCTTGAATTATCATGGTCGATCCATCTGCTGCTGTAGGACGTTGGGGTTGAATGGGTTAAAAGTTGAAGAATGCTTCTAGAGTGATGTTTTCACCAGGAGAGCGTCATCTGGTGGGTGACGTGCGCACCGTGTTTCCATAGTGACGTACGTACGTACCCAATAAATTGTCAATTTTCCACGCCTCCAGCCCTTCCTTGACGCAGAACGACCGCAGATCCTGTAGCAAGCCCTGCACAGAGACACAATATCAAGCATCAACGACCAAGTAAGTAAAAGCTCCCCGGACCGTCGTCGGCCTTAGCTGGCCCACGCACAACCGTGCGCGGGCCAGCTAAGGTCGAAGTCGGTACGATTGATTGATTAGTTCCGGGTTTAACGTCCACGGCACCGAAGTGATAATGGACGGCCCTGACGGGCGGGTTATGGGGGACAGGGAAATCTATTGCCTATGGAGTATGACCTGAACACTGATCAATTCAGGCGCGCTCCAATAGCATGTCCGTTGAAAGGTCCTGGTAAATCAAAGTGGCACGTCGGTACGAAGGCTGATGTACACTATTAATAGACCCGTCTGCTGAACACTGCATAATCATGTTGAACTCGTTGCGGTCTGGCTGGATGCCATAGTTGTACCAAAAGGCACAAGAGGCATTGATCCTCATGCGCCCCCGCGTCCGCGGGGGGCTCATGAGGATCTATGCCTCTTGCTGGCTCCACCCGTCTCTATGCGTTCTTCAAGTGTAAGGGTGGGTTACTGGGCGATCAGTCTGCAAATGGTCAGTCATAACCACACCGCTGATCAGTAATAGCGAATCGAGGGTGACAACCAGTGTCATTCATGACTCGTGGCCAATGAAAGTGAAGAATTTTTGAATGAGATGAGACGATAGTCAGGCGCTATCACTGAACTATCATGTACTCTCTATCTCCTGTTGTTGGCAGTGGCACTGAATCGTAAAAGCGTAAGGATATAGGGAAGTGTTTGACCTTTTCATTGCCGAGGAAAATTGAACACCACCAAACTACAAGAGGCATAGATCCTCATGAGCACCCGCAGCTGCTGGGGTTCGTGAGGACGTATGACTATTGTCGAAATCACTTTGTCTGCATGTTTCTTTGACGGATGGGGATCTTTGACACTGAAGTTTTACAATGATTAAAAAAAAAAACACACAAGAAAGGCAAAGCCCTTATGGCTCACGTGTATGACCGATCCACACACAGTCTGACAATAAGTAAAGCACTAATAAAATCCATGTTTTCTTAAAATTTAATCAGTTTTCACACATCTGTGAAACCCCCGTGACCCTTGACCTTTGCGATGAGTCGACTAAATTAAGATACATAGGAAGGTTTTATCATCAGCTACCTTTGTGCCAAATTTGAAAAGTTTGCAAAAAGGTTGATAATAACTACAATTATTGGCATTGTATACACATTTGTCGACCTCTAGTGACCCGTGACCTTTTCCGAGGGGTCATCCAAATTAGTATGCATAGATAGATAGATACCATTTGGGTTTGAAGTTGTAAATAGTATTTGAGAAAAAACATATTTTGCGGCTTTTCAGGAGTCGTAACGTGACGTGCTCGTGGTCTATCATAGGCGCCAAGCTATTCTGGCATCACCCTTGAACTATCATGGTCGATCTGTGTCCTGCACTGCAAAACAGTCTTCAGAGGACAACCGCAAAATTTGTGGATTTGGGTGTTGGGGTAGAATGAGTTAAGGAGAGAACACGAGAACCACGCCTCTTGCTGAAACCACTTTGTATCCTTGTTTGTCGGACGGCTGGGGATCGCTGACGCTGAATTTAGGAAAACACAATCTGTGTCTGCCCCCAACCGGGTCTGCCCTTGGGGACTTGGGTGGGGTTAGGTATTTTTTAGTTCCCAGGGTCACCCTGGTCAGCCCCACAGGGTGGGTTTTCTCTCTATTCTGGGGCATGTGTTTTTGTCTACCCTTTGTCCATTCACCTGTATTTTCCTTTTTAAAACTCTCCCTACTGTGTGCACTGCCTGTAGCTCTTGATATTGGATGTGTGTTGCTAAATGGTCTTAGCTTTATTTATGCCCCATGTTGTAGGCTTATTTAATGTATTTGACCGGCTGGCGACATATATTCAATTTTCTGTTTATTTTTTTTTCACAAGCAGTGCAGGCACGTCCTGAGAAAGCCTTGTTGCTGTTGGGACGTTAAGCAATGTACAATCAATCAATCAACAATCTGTGTCTACTGGCTGAAAGGGGCTTCAGGAAAGAATCGCAGACCAGACAATAAGCTACCATAACAAATCGCCAATCTCCCTATATTGTTGGCCAAACCAGCCAAAAACGAGTCATCTGGAAGACATATTCTCTACTCAGTCGGAAAACTCGCGGTATGACTCCGAGATCAGTGGAAAATGACATGAGTAAGCCGGTTATCACACCGGTTACTCGCTAACAGCCGAAATGCTCAATAAATCTTCAAAGTAAGTCGCAAATTATTGCAGTTAGCCCGAAAACCGCCCATGCAAGTCTGTAAGTAGGCTACCTAAATAACTGTAAACCAATGACGAATAAAAAAAAAAAAAGGAAAAAAAAAGAAAAAAAAAAAAGAAGAAAAGGGAAGTGTGCTGGTCTGTGATTTTGGACCTTACGGCTAGAAGCCGTAAGGTCCAAAATCACAGACCAGCACACACATTTAATTCTTGAATCTGACCTTGAGTTCGTCGACTTCATTCCTGAGGTTCTCCACCGTCTTGTCCAGCTTCTTCTTGCGGCTGTACAGGAGTCGTAACTTGACGTGCTCGTGGTCTATCACCGCCACGACCAGACCTGCAACACGCAGACAATGCAGATGATGATGACGACGACTATAGCGATACTGTGAAAGAGAGGCGAGGAATTATGGTAACGACGACGAAGACGAGGATAATGATGCCGATGGCGATACTGATAATGGTTCAGATAACGACTGTGATGATGATGACGAAGACGGTGATGTAGGATTGATGCTCACGATGATAATGATAATGGTTAAGACGACGACGACTGCAATAATAATAACACGTAATGGTAAAGATGATGGCGACGACCATGATAATAATGCCGACGACGACAAGGATGATGGCGACGATAATGATTAAGATTACGACGACGACGCTGTTCATGATGATGATGATGATGACGGTAATGCTACTGCTTAATATGACAACAACGATGATGATAATCAAGATGACGACTTGATGGTGGGGATGATAATAGTGATGATAATGACGTCCCGTTGACGATGACAACGACGACAGTGATGGTGAGCATGGTCATCTCAACACCAGCAGCAGTAGTGAAATCACTCCAATAATAATCCTTGTCGAGGTTGTCGTCATTTTGTCTTAAAAACCTTAATTTAAAACGAATTTGTTAAAATAGGAACAATATGTTTTGGTATCGTAAAACAACTGAAACGTACAATTTCAGGACACTGTAAATCTTTTTTCTCTACAACTACTTTTGTCCAAAGAGGGGACATTTGGGCTGCTTTCCCTGGAGACACGCGCGTCGCCACAGGAACTGCACCACCCGGCGGACAACTAGTTTATCACTGATTAATTCAAATAGAAACAATTTATGTTTCATCTCCCCATGATCGTGACATCGTACATTTCGATGGACATACATTTGACCCAAAACGCAGACACTGATTTAAAAAAAAATCTTTAAAGTGAGCAAAAGGCCTTCGGACCGACGTTTGCCTGAGTTGGCCCGCGCACGTGCGCGGGCCAACTCAGGCAAACGTTGGTCCGAGAGCCTTTCTCTTTCTTGGATAGTGCTGCGTCTGGCGCCAAATCTCTCTTGTAACTTTCCACAAGTATCTGATTTGAATTGTCGTATCCTACTCTTCAATAAAATCCAGACCGAAAAGGCGACTGCCAAGCGTGCCAAATGTAGAGAAGAACCCAGCGAAGAAAGAAACACGCTTAGAAAAAGACAGTTACAACACACTTGACTAATATTTCGTGTTAAACCCATTTTTTTTTCAAAATAGACATACACACAAAGTACACAATTCGCAGCTTGTCTTTTCGTGATGGGAAGATGCACCTTTTTAATGTTCATGCAATTAGTAACAAAGATATTAAAAACATAAATACAGGGAACCGGAGGAAAAGTGTGTGATGTCAAAATTGGCCAGGTTTTGATAAAAGTTACCTTTCCTTTTTGGATTTTACGGTAAAATGACATCCGCAACAATAAACATGCTGTTAGTCAGGAATAGCTCATTTTAATGTGCGAACGATTTCGAAACAGCCCAAAACAAAACAACAACAAACAACCCCCCCCCCCAGCCACGCCCCCCCCCCACCCCGAAAAAAAAAAAGAAGAAGAAAAAAAAAAGGCTGGTCACCCAATGTGGCATTCTGTTACATTCGAAATTCACTGTATATAATAATAATAATTAATAATTACGGTATTTATAATGCGCTTATCTTATAATAATTATAACTCTAAGCGCGCACTCACAACTCGCGCACGCATTAGACAATGACTCACGTACCACAAATACATTACGACAGTCAGCTTGGGGTGGGGGTGGGGGTGGGGGGTGATGTTATGGTGCTAGAACTGTTGGAAGAGGTGAGTTTTGAGGGCGGACTGGAAGGAGGAGAGAGAGTGTTTCTGACGGAGAGAGAGTGGGAGAGTGTTCCAGGTGGATGGACCGTAGACGGAGGAGGAGCGGGGGCCGAAAGTGCTGAGTTTGGTGCGTGGGATGAGGAGGCGGAGAGGGTCGGAGGCGGCGCGGAGGGAGCGGGAAGGAGTGTAGGGGTGAATTAAGTTGTGGAGGAGTCGGAACATTGCCCTTAAGTGTCTGTCCAAGTTTTCTGCCGACTAGATCTCAGCTTGTCGAAAGACTACCCACCGAACCAATTATATACCCTGTAGGTCGGGCCCAAGTGGGGGGGGGAGGCGCGGCCTGATGCTCCACAGATGGACTGCTCCATTGAACCAGTATTGCAAAACAATAAAATACATCCCCTCCGTCCATTCTTTTCTATGCAGCACAAATAAGAACATTTGGCTTCAAGTGCCTGCGTTTTCTCAGACAACCGTTCAAACCTTGCCTAGGAGACGCTAAGTGGCAATTTTGCGTGCTGGAACTACATAATGTCCTGTCTGTGGCAACACAGTTCCAGACAGGAAGCCGGCGTAACTGTATACACCCACGCCTAAATCTACCGCCTTGTGCCGGCCATTTCTTTCTCAATGGAGTTTTTGCGCCGTTAAGGCGATGGAGGCACAGTCAGCAGAAACCCGGTGCACAAAAGACCATTGGGCCGACGTCGACCGCATTTGGCCCGCGCACGGCCGTGCGCGGGCCAACTGCGGCCGTCGTGGGCCCAATGGTCTTTTTCTCACTGGGCAGTCATCGAGCCACATAAGCCGTTCCTACCGCCGGGTCATTACTGGTAATTTCCTCATGAATGGCGTTTTTGCGTGTAATGTATGAATATAGGCGAAACCGGTGATGTCGAGGTCCACGTGTGTGGGCGGGTATGCATACACGGCGATGAATCATACAAGCAATCGTGAGGGGTGCGATGAGTTCAATGAGATCATGCAAGTATACGGTATGAGGAAACGGATGCTGTTAGGAATGGATAGAAACAAAGATGATGAGCCAGCAGATTTAGTGGGTATAATGTGTCTATGGTCTGTGTTGCTGGAGTCTTTGCGGTGTTACTAGAGCTAAAACTGTGTTGCTGGAGTCTTTGCGGTGTTACTAGAGCTAAAACTGTGTTGCTGGAGTCTTTGCGGTGTTACTAGAGCTAAAACTGTGTGTGGCTTGCGTGTCAGAGTCTGTTGCGGTCTTGCGGTGTTACTAGAGCTAAAACTGTGTTGCTGGAGTCTTTGCGGTGTTACTAGAGCTAAAACTGTGTTGCTGGAGTCTTTGCGGTGTTACTAGAGCTAAAACTGTGTTGACTTGCGGTGTAGAGCTACTGTGTGCGGATCTTGCGTGTTACTAGAGCTAAAACTGTGTTGCTGGAGTCTTTGCGGTGTTACTAGAGCTAAAACTGTGTTGCTGGAGTCTTTGCGGTGTTACTAGAGCTAAAACTGTGTTGCTGGAGTCTTTGCGGTGTTACTAGAGCTAGAACTGTGTATTCATCTGTTGGTGCAAAGTGCTTCAAGGCCTAACCCGTGTATACGTACACAGTCACAAAAAGTAACATTTCAACAAAGGCGCCCTGCAGAAAGAACGATATGTTTGAAATCCAGGTAGGAAAGTTTTCAATTCGATCACCAAAGAAAAGACAAGTAGTACATCACGTACTTATTTGTATGTCTATACTGAAATTGAGTTAACTCATTCCCGGCCAGAATTAACTTATGCCGCGCGTCCGGATGTCCGCGAATGAGTTAAACTCCAAAATAGTCATTGATTTCGTTGTGAGCGGTTTTTTTTTCCTTCGATGGAATTTTAATCCTAATGCTTGGTATGGCGGAAGGCACCTTTGCAGCCGATACAGCGTTTGCGGACAAAAACTTCTGAGGAGGAAAGCCACTCAAGATCCTTTATCTGTTAATGCACAGCGCTACAAGGCCTAGACTATTGTATTCCAAAATGTACCAATTCACTCAAGGCACCCTGCAGACAGAACAAGGGCAGGTATGGAAGGCGCCCATTGGCAGTCTACTTACAGCGTCTCTGGACACAAAGTATTTCACGGGATCGCTCGACTGATCACTGCGGCAAGCTTCCTCGTACCAGTCGTACTGTTGGAACCGGATAATACCTCAAACTGGGGAGATCAGTGAGGCAAATCCTTGCGAGCAAGAGGCGTATATTCTCATGAGCCCCTGCGGCAATAGGAGTCTCATGAGAATAGAGGCCTCGTAGATGGAGTAGGCTTGATGAATCCACGGTTTGAGGTTCGTGCAATGTCTTTACCTATTTGTGATTTAGGGACAATCTTTACTGATGCAGCAGTATTTCAACTGGTTTGCAGCGTACAAAGGATAACTCGTACCCCACAAAGGAAATTTCGGCCAATCTGTTGAAAATGGGAAATTGACCAGTCGATGCGAGAGCAAAATCCTGCTTCTTTGATGGCCGCCATTGTGAGAATAAATACCAAAGGGAAACAGAGCCTGCTTATCGCATGACACATAGCCGAGCTTGGCTATTCGGGGCTATTTGAAGACTGAAAAGTTCAAAGGAAACAGGACTGACATTTTTGGAAGGCCTAAAGGAAAATCCTGTTAAAAGCCTTTCAATCTGCAAGCGGCATTGATTCTCATGAGCCCCTGCGGTCGCAGGGGCTCAGGAGAATCTATGCCGCTTGCTGATACAATTGGTTTCAGCGGTTTCTCAAACTGAGGATGTTTTTGTTAGTTTGGTGTGCGGATGTCCACGGAACGCCTCAAAGGTTAGCTGCCATTTTCATGGTATGTCCTCCGATGATGCTCCAGGACCTCCGTAATTGACAAATCACAGATATATCATACGCGTCGTGTGAAGATAACTACCTGCCTATCAAGCTGATGAAGTTTTGTGCCCTTTGTGGGTAGAACATGTTAATAATACACAAGCTCTGGGCTCTAGCATTTTCTATCACATACCGATGATTTATATCTAAGAGATACCAGTACCGCCATTTTAACTCTTCTTGTGTCTTGTTTTATTTCCAATAGAATTACGGAAAATGAGTTTTATCTGTGATTTGATAGTGGATTTAGTGCGCTGTGTCATTTAATAACATAATCGTGCGTCTTATTATTAATGTGATTGACTGTTCATATACTTTTCACAATATTTGCCTAAATCTATCTTTGTCAAACGATTTTTTAATACTTTTTATGCTCAGCAGGCGAAGAAAGCTATCTTTTTAGGGACATGAAATACCTTGAATCTTGGAGGCTGTTCTAGGCTGCTCATCAAATTGAATGTATGCATTATTTGCGTGTGGAAGCCAACGTGACCGTTCTTGTCGACGGGCAGTCAAAGAAGAACTTGACAGCCGTGAAAATTCAGCACAATCCTACTGCAAGAGACACAGATCCTCATGAGACGCCGTAGTTGGGGGGTTTCACGAGGATCTATCCCGTTTGCAGACAACACATTGGATCCATGTTCCTGGGACGGATAAAGCTCTTTTCCAATGCGCAAAAGGCCACCGGGCCGGCGTCGGCCGCCGTTGGCCCGCGCACGGCCTTTGGGTTGGCGTCAAATTGACATAGATATTAGAAATATAATAACAGTGTAATGGTCAAAGCTAGCGTATCACTAGTGACTGTGTTCCGTTAAGCTGGCACAGTTTGTGTTACACTTTACGCAATTTGTGACGATTTCATACATAATTAAATTACTTGCCCCTGACGTCAATGCGTGACGTCAGGACTTACAACTAAATCACAGACCAGCACACATATTGTACAGCAGAACCTGTTTTGAACAGCCACCTGCTCTAACTGACAGGCGTTCTCTCACGAGAAGTCTTCAAGGGCAAAAAGTGTCACCGGTCATTAAAGACCATCAGTTTTAAGGCTACAGATACCTATAAATGAAAGATCATCTGTCATTTGTGGGGCTACAGCCACAGTCACAGCCACAGTCACAGCTACAGCCACTCTAAATAATGGTCTTTAATGCCAGGTGTTTTCTTGTGAGGGTGCCGCTCAAAAGAGGTTCTACTGCATAAGAATACTTACTATTGACAACTCGTATGACTCTCCAGGGCAGCAGAAAGGCCAGTATAAAGATGGAGTCATCAATAGGGAATGCCTGCAGACCCTTCAAAAACACCAGATCCACCACGAATGACGCCAGAATGATGACAGCATCAAAAACCTGCAACAAAAAGAATGAATGAATGAATGAACTCTTAAACTACCACAACTAAATGACTTCCATTCTATAGAATGGAAGTCATTTAGTTCTGGGAGTTTAACCCTTTTAGTCTCAAGGTCCCATTTCTTAAATTTTGAAGGTGTTGCCTGATAACTATGTACCAGTTGCAGGAGGTGGATTGACCATGATAATTAAAGGGTAGTGCCAGATTAGCTTGGCGCCTTCTGGCGCCAAGCTAATCTGGCACTACCCTTGAATTATCATGGTCAATCAATCTTCTGCGGTAGGGTCTCGGGACTAAATGGGTTAAGAGTTAATTAATTAATTAATTAAAGAGACTTATTGCAGGCAGTAAAGTGTTCGCACTTCGCAATAACTCTCTAATAACTGTTCTTAATATGTCTTACAATAATGCTGGACAATAGGGCTGACAACTCATTCGCGGCCACCCGCATCCGGAAGTGCGGCATAAGCCGCGCATCCGGATGCGACAGGCCGCGAATGAGTTAAATGATAATGACTCGGTGTCGTAAACTGAAAGATGCGACTTGGCAGCAGACCCGAGGCTCGCTTCGTCCTGTCCATTTTGTTGTTTTTTTTCGTCGTTTTACTGACTTTTTGAGACTAACTTCTCATCTCAGTGGAATATAAGTATCCTTGCTGTCGACCTATCCATCTGGCCGCAAGTTTCAACTTTTGTACAATCCGGTTTTGGGCACCAGTGACAGCGCCACTGCCATCATGCGGTACAGCCGTGAGTACTTGCTTTCCATGCAACACAGTATTCTATACGCCCCGTGTCTACATACAGACTTGGGTTTCGAACTGAAAACTAATGGGGAAAAGAGGGGCTCGAGAGGAGGAGTGAGAAATAGACTTAAAAAGAGAGGAGTTCGTCTTCCCCTGCCCGCTATCACTTTATCCAATGTGCGTTCTCTGAAAAATAAAATAGAGGAGCTGTCACTACTGATAAAACACGATGGCGACTATCGCCGTTGCAGTTTGTTTTGCTTCACAGAGACATGGTTGACTGAGAATGACCTGGATTTGGAACCGGATGATATGTTTTGATCGCAGTGAAAGAGCTACAAAGAACAAGTTGGGGGAGGATTGTGTGTGATTGTTAACAAGCGATGGTGTACAAACTACACAGTACGGGAACGTGTCGGCACGAAACACTATGAAAGTCTGACAGTATCATGTAGGCCACACTGCCTGCCACGTGAATTCCAGCAAATCACTGTTATCCTGGTTTACTTGCCTGGCCCAGATTTCTCTCTGGCTGCAGACTGTATTGTAAGTGCTACAACAAATCTGTCAATAGGTCAGTGGACCAGCCCACGCTTTTACTCGGAGACTTTAACAGGTGCGATGTTGGTAAACATCTGCCCAACGTACAGCAGTACGTGTCGTGCCATACCCGTCTTGACAGAACGCTGGACTTGTGTTTTGGAAATGTGCCTGACGCCTACGTCCCCAAGTGCTTCCCGCCCCTGGAACGATCAGACCACAATACCATCCATCTGATCACCACCTACCGACAAAGACTAAAAAGAGAAAAGCCACAAACGCGTGTAATAAAAGTCTGGACGCATGAGAACGTCGAAGTACTCCGAGGTTGCTTCCTATCGACGGACTGGTCAGTGTTCTTCGAGAGCTGTACCGATCAGGACAGCCTCACTGACACTATCACCTCATATATCCAGTTTTGTGAGGAGGCTGTAATTTCCAGCAAACAGATTCGCATCTACCCGAACAACAAAGCCTGGCTGAGCAAAGACATAAAACATTGCTTGAACGAAAAGAAACAGGCTTTTCTACACGGGGACAAACAGCTTACCAGGGAAAAGGAGAAAGAATTCAGGGTCAAATCAAGAGATGCCCGTGTGTAGTACAAAAACAAAGTGGAGGCGCGCTTTAAGTCGGGGAACGCACGGGAGGCCTGGAAAGGACTGAACAGCATGATGGGGAGGGAGCAGAGGAACCAGACAGCCAAGTGTGCTGATCCTGTTACTTTCGTCAACGACCTGAATACTTTCTACGCCAGGTTTGACGTCAGGGACCTCAACACAGAGATCGAGGATCTGTGTTCCTCTCTGCCGCCCACGCTGCATGCAGTTCCTGTCACAGTGTGTGAGAAGAACGTTGTCAAGGTCTTGTCTCGTGTAAACCGCAGGAAGGCCGCCGGGCCCGACGGTCTGAAGGGGAGAGTATTAAAAGAGTGTGCCCCAGAACTGGGAGGTGTGATGACCAGACTGTTCCAGCACCTCATGGACACTCACTGTGTCCCTCGTACGTGGCGCTCCTCGACGATCATGCCATTGCCCAAGAAGCCAGGCTCAAAAGAATTAAAAGATTTCAGGCCTGTGGCCCTAACATCTGGGCTGTGCAAGTCAATGGAGAGGGTTGTGTGCAGCCAACTGACCGCCGCTGTGGCCGATCACATGGATCCGCTCCAGTTTGCGTACAGACCGCGCAGGGGGGTGGAGGACGCGTGCCTTACCCTTCTTGACGCGGTCTGTCGCCACCTGGACACACATGGCAACCAGACGCGCATTCTCTTCATGGACTTCAGTAGTGCATTTAATACTATTGAGCCATTTCTGTTGCTGCAGCGACTACTGGAGCTTGAGGTGAACACCAATCTCGTTCTGTGGATTAAGGCGTTCCTGTTCCGCCGGCCACAGCGGGTGGGTCTGAGGGTCTCCGAAACAAGTGTCGGGCCATGTGAGTCTTCTAGATCCATTGTCTCGGCCGGCTCGCCTGACAGAATGGTTCCATCTACTGATGGAATGACTCTGTCAGAGGAGCTGGTGCTGAGCACGGGCGTGGCACAAGGTTGTGTGTTGTCGCCTGTACCTTTTCCATATACACCAACCAGCTCCAGATCAACACAGTCATACTAAAGCTGATCAAATACGCAGATGACATGGCTCTCGTGGCGGCCAACTTGAAAGACGAGGCCACCTTGTCACAGTATTTTGCAGTTGTCGATGACGTTGCCCAGTGGTTTGATGACAGCTTTCTACAGCTGAGTGTCGGGAAAACTGAAGAGATGGGGCTGGAGGTGGGGTGGGGGGGGGGGGTGGGGAGGGTAAGAACTTGTTAAGTAAGCCTCTGAAAATCAAAGACCAGCAGGTGGGGATGGTTCCCGCCTTTAAGTACCTGGGCACCGTCATTGACAGCAACATTACATTCACAGCAAATGCTGATCACGTGTACAAGAAAGCCCAGCAAAGACTTATCTTCTACGTAAACTGAGGAGTTTCAGCGTTTCTCCGGACATCCTGGTGACTGTTTACAGGTCTCTAGTAGAGAGCATTCTTGCCTTTAACATTGTCTCGGGGTATGGCCACCTGACTGTTAAATTAGGGCAAGGCTGTCTAAAGTTGTCAACCAAGCCAGCAACATTGTTGGCGTTAAGCTGCCACATCTGTCGGACCTGTACCACCAGGCTGTCCGGAGGAAGGCTGCAGAGATCACCACAGATCAAACACATCCTCTCCATGGCCAGTTCCGACTGCTACCCTCGGGACGCCGGTACAAAGTGCCGCTGGCGCGAAGGAATGTGTACAAACGATCCTTCGTGCCATCAGCTGTCAGTGTGTTAAGCTCTGTTAGCGTTAAGAGATAAGGCCTGCTGTGACCTAAGCCCTCGCGCTGGGACCATATGGCGTTGAGGCGCGTCCCCTGGGTGGTGGATAGGGGGTCCCTCGCGAGAGGGGTGCACCGAATGAAATAAGGTGCCGTTAACCAACATGGTCTAAGGGAAGGAGACCCCGACAGAAAACCCCTGGTCTTCCTAGTAAGGGCGTGGGGGTAGCTTCCCCACCCTGCAAATAAAGAAATAGCTACAAAAACGCCGACGAATAGACAAAGAGCAATTCCTTTCCTTAAGGAGGAAGGTTCTTCTACCAGAAGATTTATGACGTCGTGTGGTGAAAGCCGGAAGTCTTCGGAAGCCACAGGACCGAGCCGCCTCTCTCTATCCAGGGACACAATCATGGGCACATGGAATGTCAAGACCATGTACTAGAGCGGCAAGGCCGCCCAGATAGCAGCGGAAATGCAAAAGTACAACCTTTCCCTGCTAGGTATCAGTGAAGCCAGATGGACGCAGTCTGGCCAGAAAAGGCTGTTAAGTGGGGAGATGATTCTGTATTCAGGTCATGAAGAGGAGAATGCCCCCCATACAGAAGGAGTAGCATTCATGCTGTCACCAGTGGCACAGAGAGCGCTGATGGGCTGGGAACCTCTTGGGCCAAGAATTATCACAGCAGCCTTTAGAACCAGGAAAAAGATCAAGCTGAACGTCATCCAGTGTTATGCGCCCACTAATGACAGTGACGAGGAAGAGAAACAAGAGTTCTACGACCGACTCCAGAGTGCTGTGGACAAATGTGCGGAGTGAGACATCACCATCATCATGGGCGATTTTAATGCCAAAATAGGGGAGGATGACACCGGATACGAAGAGGTGATGGGGAGACAGGGACTAGGGGAGATGAGTGAGAATGGGGAGAGGTTCGTCGACTTTTGTGCTCTAAACAGACTTGTCATTGGAGGCAGCATCTTCCCACACAGAAGAATACACAAAGCAACGTGGGTCTCACCTGACCATACTACAGAGAACCAAATAGACCATATCGGCATTAGCAAGAAATTTAGAATATCCCTTCAAGATGTTCGAGTGAGATGTCGCCTCAGACCATCATTTGCTTATCTTAAGAATAAAGCTCAAGTTCAAGAAAAGCAGCACAGGGACAACACGAAGACAGCGCTATAATGCAGGCCTCCTGAAAGAGACTGGAGTGAGAGAAGAGTTCAAACTGGTGCTGTCCAACCGGTTTCAAGCGCTACAGGAGCTAGTAAATGAAGAGGAGACGGTCACCACAGAGCAGCAGTGGAAGGCACTGAACTCAACCTGCAAAGACACTGTGGGGTTCACGAAACACCATCACAAGGACTGGCTGTCGGCACAGACCTTGAAGAAGATAGAAGTGAGGAAGCAGAAGAAAGCAGTTGTCAACAACAGTCGCACGAGAGCAGCCAAAGCAAGGGCACATGAGGAATACTCGGAAGCCAACCGCGAGGTGAAGAGGAGTAGAAGAAGGCAAGCCTATTGCAGACAGAGCAGACCAACTCGACAGATGGGCCGAGTATTTTGAAGAGTTACTGAACAGACCCACCCCACCCGACCCCCCAGACATCCAGCCAGCAGATACTGACCTACCCATCAGCTGTGACAGACCCAGCCGGGAAGAGCAGTGGCATTTTTGAAGAACGGCAAAGCAGCAGGGCCAGATGAAATCCCAGCGGAGGCTCTGAAAACAGACCTAGAAACAATAGAGATGCTGTACCCACTGTTTGGAAAGATCTGGGAAGAGACTTGCTGAGGTCGCCTTTTTTGGGAAGTTTGATTAGGTACCCCTCCTTCCAGTCAGCCGGCAAGCTTCCCAAGAAAGGCGACCTCAGCAAGTGTTCCAACTACAGAGGAAATCACCTTGCTGTCAGTACCAGGAAAGGTCTTCAACAGGATCATCCTGGAGAGAATGAAGAGCTCCGTCGACCCCAAGCTGAGAGACCAGTAAGGATTCAGGAAAAACCGATCATGTGCAGACCAGATTGCCACACTCCGCATCATCGTGGAGCAGTCTCTGGAGTGGAGCTCCCCGTTGTACGTCAACTTTGTGGATTACGAGAAAGCATTTGACAGCGTGGACCGAGAGACTTTGTGGAAACTCCTACGACACTACGGTGTACCCACAAAACTCGTCTGCATGATCAAGAGCAGCTACGATGACATGACAAGCCGCGTGATCCACGAAGGGCAGTTCACCAGGGAGCTCCAGGTCAGAACCGGCGTCAGGTGTTTGCTGTCTCCGTTCCTCTTCTTACTGACCATAGACTGGGTCATGAAGAGGACCACAGAGCAGAGAAGAAGCGGAATACAGTGGACACTGTGGACACAGCTTGACGATCTCGATTTTGCAGACGACTTGGCTTTACTGTCCCACACTCATCGACAAATGCAGGACAAGACCACGAGGCTTGCTGATATCTCGTCCCAAGTGGGCATCATCATCCACAAACAGAAAACAGGTCTCTCGTCGACGGCCTATACCCTGGGAGGGGTGACAGGCGTAAGGAAAGTAAGTAAGTGACCTATGCACTGACAAATAAGAATGCGGTTTTATATATTACTGTGTGTGTGTGTGTGTGTGTGTGTATGTGTGTGTGTGTGTGTGTGTGTGTGTGTGTGTGTGTGTGTGTGTGTGTGTGTGTGTGTGTGTGACCAGGGGCTGGGACCCTCATGAGCCACCCTATTAGGAAGGCTGGTGATGGTCCTTCCCCCTGACACAAATCAAAAGCTCTGATAAGTTGTGAAAGCAAGGGATGGTACTGTGATAGAAGGAGTGGTGATAATGTGATTCAAAGTGATCAATAGAATGTAATTCGGCAAGGATTATAGAATCTAACAGCCGTGGGGAGAGATTTTATTTAAATATGTGTTTAATTGCTTGTTCATGTTTGTTTGCCGAAGACAAATTTCCATTCTATACTAATATATTAAACGGACAATAAAGATTTTTGAATTGAATTTGAATTAATTTGTCTGCTCTTCTTCTGCATTGTAGGCCTATGTAGGAGATCTCCTTCCGCTACGCTCAAAAAGGCAAAAAGAAACCTCTGGCGCCTGCTCACAGAAAGAAACCTCTGGCGCCTTCTCACAAAACGAAACCTCTGGCGCCTGCTCACAGAAAGAAACCTCTGGCGCCTGCTCACAAAAAGAAACCTTTGGCGCCTGCACACAGAAAAAACCTCTGGCGCCTGCTCACAAAAAGAAACCTCTGGCGCCTGCTCACAAAAAGAAACCTCTGGCGCCTGCTCACAGAAAGAAACCTCTGGCACCTGCTCACAAAAAGAAACCTCTGGCGCCTGCTCACAAAAAGAAACCTCTGGCGCCTGCTCACAAAAAGAAACCTCTGGCGCCTGCTCACAAAAAAAAAAAAAACCTCTGGCGCCTGCTCACAAAAAGAAACCTCTGACAGATGCGCCTGCTCACATGGATTGTGAACAGAAGGGTAGAAAAGGTCTAGTGGAGGCAAGACAGATTGATAACCCGTTGTATAGGCGAAGTTTGACAATCAGAGCATGCCATTGAGCAGATCGCTTTTAATTAATTACACGCTAACAGAAAATAAGTAATTTTCCGCCGGTATCACATCTCAGAAATCGGTGGGTGGATGCATAATTATGCCCGCTTGCAGGTGACACCCTTACCATGACGAGATTCCGCTTTGGCGAGGGGAAAAAATTGCGTCAAAAAGTTTATTATTACTATTTTTCTTTTTTTGTAATCGAAAAACAAATCGCTTTGGTCTATTTCAAGACTTCCGAGCGTTGCTGGTCTAGGGGAGATAACTCTCTTTCTTATTGGAGTGGTATCCCATAAGCTGAGGAATAATCCATTCTGCGTGCGCATTAGAAGGGTAGCAAAAGGAATAATCTCCTGTGCAGACCCACAATCGGGTCTGCGAAACCCGAAAATCACATCCATCATCAGCAGGGTCGGATCGAGTTACTTCGGGGGGTGGGGGATGGCGGTGGTGGTGGTGGTGGGGAATAGGGGGGAGGGGAGTGTGTCACTGTGTGTGTGTGTGTGTGTGTGTGTGTGTGTGTGTGTGTGTGTGTGTGTGTGTGTGTACTCGCCCAAAAAATCAAATAAGGGACTTTCTTGTAGCATTTTAAACCATTTTCGTTCGGGGGAGGGGGGGGGGGGGAGGCGGAACCCCTAGGATCCCCTCCGGCCCCCACTCCCAGATCTGCCCCTGCATCAACAACGTGGGCAGCACGGGATAACGATAAGAAACAAACAAATACATAAACAAAAATAAAAGGATGGATAAAATAAATGTGCTCGTCTGTGATTTTGGACCGTGCGTAAGGTCCAAACACATCTTGTTGACGAAAAGGGCACGCTGCAGTTATTTTAGTTGAAGTTCAAACAAATGGCACGCTTGCGAGCGAGCGAGCGAGCGAGCGAGCGAGCGAGAGAGAGAGAGAGAGAGAGAGAGAGAGAGAGAGAGAGAGAGAGAGAGAGAGAGAGAGAGAGAGAGAGAGAGAGAGAGAGAGAGAGAGATGATGATGATGATGAAACGTTTTTATTCAGGATAAAAAGTTTTAGGCATAGCAATGCCTATCTTCCAAACTGTCCTGCTACTCTACACATATAAAAATACATAAGACGATACAGCAAAAGATAAAATATATATAAGTACCCATACCCCCCCCCCCCCCCCCCCACCATCAGAAAGAAAAAAAAAAAAAAAAAAAAAAATAAAATACAAAAAGAATTAAAACAATATATGTACGTGTATGAACCTGACATGTTAATGCAGACAGTCAAACTATTACATAATCTGCAGCAATCTGCTGTGCTGGAGCAAGAGAGAGAGAGAGAGAGAGAGAGAGAGAGAGAGAGAGAGAGAGAGAGAGAGAGAGAGAGAGAGAGAGAGAGAGAGCGAGAGAGAGAGAGAGAGAGAGCGTATGAAGTCACATGGACACATCCGTCATCCAATCGAACCAGTTTGCAGTCTTAAATGCCTCCAAAATATCCGCGACCTTCAATTACAATTGATCTTTCTCCTAAAATAATAGCGTCGGTTTGTTGGAAATCGAGCCGCTTCCACTTCACTGTGTGCAGTCGTCACAACCCTTATTTTATCCTCCATATAACCATGGAGTAGTTTGCCGGTCAAATGGCAAATTATTCATTTACAGCTCACTGCCGCCTTCCCGCTCCCTCCTCTCCACACCATCCCTCCAATTTATGTCATGTTAACCACTTGACTGCTTCTGACGAAATCGTTCGACGGAAAAGACATGATCCATTCACTCCTACTGACGATACCGTTCGGCGAAAAAAGACGCGTATGCGTCTTTTCCGTCGAACGGTATCGTCAGTAGCAAACAAGAGTTAATAATAATACAGATACGCGTCTTTTTCCTTGAGTAGCAGCCAACGGGTTACTCTTCTACTCTGCCAATCTCCGACGCAGATATTTTGGTTTTTCTGCCTGAGATATGCTTCCTGCGAATCTTTAGTGCCAGGGGTAATCATGCTGCTATACAGTAGAACCTGTCTTCAGCGACCACCTTTTCGCAAGAAAAAAATGGTCTAAAACAAAGCTACTCTCTCAAGAGAAGTCTTGAAGTGCAAAATGTCACCTGTCAACAAAGACCATCATTTGGGTGGCTACAGCCCAATAAGATGACGGTCTTTTACGACGCGTGATCCCTGATAAGGACTGTCGCTCAAACAGGTTCTGTGGTATTCTCAATGGGGTTCCAAATTAAAGTTTAGAATTGACTTTATTTGGCAGCCTCTCTCTCTCTCTGTGGTAGCCTGTGACTTTGGATTTATAACCCTTTGGGTGTCGGGTAGCGGTTTTAGTCGCGATGATTCCTGAAGGATTCATCGCGACTAAAACCGCTACCGACAAGCAAAGGGTTAAGCCGACTCCACAACGCCCCTTCCCCACCCCCATCCTTGGCTATTTTGAGAGTCTGGAAGCACATGCTTCTCTCTGGGCGTTGCATGTCTTGGGTAGTAAAATTATCCCAGACACTGAAAAGGTTAACACTCTCCCCCCCCCCCCACAACACTCCCCTCTTGTCGTCAGGTAGTTGATCCGCCCTTGAAATGGTTTCCATTGCCTAACACAATGTGTCATCGAGTCCTAAAGTGGGCCTGAATTAATTCTGGACTTCATTTTCACGCTTTGTGTTGGAACATTGCAAGCTGCTCGTTAAACGAGACCTTCAACACCCACAAGGGCCGAGGCAGGAGCCGTGATTTTTTGATTGAGTATAATGTATACAACCACACAGTTCCATCTGCAAGAGGCATAGATTCTCATGAGCCCCTGCAGCCGCAGGGGCTCATGAGAATCTATGTCTCTTTGCTAGACAAAAACTGGCACTAATTTACATCTTTTGCCTGAGGTGGTGATTTGTGACACGAACTCTGATTTTTTTTAACTGCAAGAGGAACAGAGTCTCATAAGCCCCTCCGGTAGCAGGGGCTCATGAGAATCTATGCTTCTTGATGGACATTAATCGGCAACAAATGCAACCTTAAACTGAGGTATTAGTTTGTGGCAAGCGGCATAATGAGTTATTGTTGAGTTTCCTGGAATAGAAAAATCGATGCAAAGAATAGAAGGGCACCTTTGACGCAGTCCAACGAATGACCTGTTGGACAGGATCAATTGCACGGCAGACGTCCGAAATAGCAGAAAGGGGGTGGGTGGGTTGGGGCTGGCGGTGGGGAAGTGGGAAGCGGGTGGGACGAGGGGTAAGGCGTAGGCGTAGGCGTGTGCGAAGGGGGTGGCTGGGTGGGGTGTGGGAAGGGGGTGGCTGGGTGGGGTGTGGGGTGGGGGTAAAGTGAGAGAAAAAGAGTCAGATTTTTTCTTCTTCTTTTAAGGATGAGATTAATATGGCTCTAAGTTTCCGTTTCATCTCATTTCATCTCGTATTACTGCACTACTTCAACAATGACAGAATCGGGAGGCCTAACAAAGCGGGGAGGGGGGTGGAGAGAGAGAGAGAGAGAGAGAGAGAGAGAGAGAGAGAGAGAGAGAGAGAGAGAGAGAGAGAGAGAGAGAGAGAGAGAGAGAGAGAGAGAGAGAGAGAGAGAACTTACGAACTTCTATTAAAAAACTTATTTGCACAAAAAGTCCAAAGAATGGTCATGGCGTGCAATCCCACACCGATGTCAATCCAATCGCAAGAGAAATAGATCCTGATGAGCCCCCGCAGTTGTCGGGGCTAATGAGGATCTCTATCTCTCGTGAAAGTATTTTACAGGGCCAAAATGATTATAAGGCTCTCAGATCTCATTTTTCCTCCGCTCTGACTAAACCAGACTGGAAATGACGGGATCTATTGCACATGACGGCTATAATGGGACACATGAGCGACAAATCAGTAAGAGTGACACACAAAGACACATCTTGGAACCTGAATTATTTTTCGATTGAGGACGAAGATAATTAGGCCTGCAGTTCCCCGTTTCATTTTAACCCTTTGGCTGTCGGTAGTTCTCTTTTTCTCGCGATTCCTATAGGAATCATAGCGACAAAACCCGCTGCCGATAGCCAAAACGTTAAAGCGACATACACCATGCAATACACGGTTAATGGTTCGCATTAGCTCTTGTTATAAATGATTTTAGTATGTCTTAAACTAATGCTGGACAAAAGGACTAACTTAACCCATTTAACCCCAGCACCCTGCAGCAGGGGATGGATTGACCATGATAATTCAAGGGTAGTGCCAGATTAGCTTGGCGCCTGAAGGCGCCAAGCTAATCTGGCACTACCCTTGAATTATCATGGTCAATCCATCTTCTGCAACTAGTACATAGTCCTTGGGCAAGACCTCCAAAATGTGAGAAATGGGACATTGGGGCTGAAACGGTTAAACTGTACAAGTTTGAATGTAGTAAAATGAAAGGATGTTCTGCTCTTTCTCTCTTTGTACACAGAAGAGCTCTTCCGTTACACACTAAGGACGGTAGAGACATTTGCTGCGTGTACCTACTCCATGGGCTGTGAAAGGAAGGGTGGAAAGGTCTTAGTTTGGGCAAGACAACATTGATAACCGGCTGTATCGGCACATTTTCAGAATCCAAGCCCTCCATCAGATCACTTTTACCCATTCAGCCCTGACGCACTACAGCAGGGGATGGGTCGACCATGATAATTCAAGGGTAGTGCCAGATTAGCTAATCTGCACTGCCCTTGAATTATCATGGTCGATCCATCTCCTGCAACTGTGCATAGTCATTAGATGAAGCCTCCAAAATTTTGGAAATACGGCCGTCGGGCTGAATGAGTTAACAGCACTGAACTTAGTTTTAGTAATGACAGGGAAAGGATGCCTGTGTGTGTGTGTGTGTGTGTGTGTGTGTGTGAAACACACACACACACACACACACACGCACACACACCCTTCTCTCTCTCTCTCTCTCTCTCTCTCTCACTCACACACACACACACACACACACACACACACACACACACACACACACACACACACACACACACACACACTGTGTTTGTGTCTTACCTCAATTTTGCGTTTGACGAAGTGCGATCCAGCGCATATTATCTTGAATATAACCTGCAACATACACATTTAGAAAAAATAGTTAAATATGTAAAATAATAATAATAATAATAATAATAATAATAATAAAAATAAAATAATGATAATAATGATAATAAGAATATTTAGGTATGTCCGGTGAACCAACCAGCCAACCAGCTCAAAGAACTAAGTCAGCCAAATTTCCTCTCGTGGGAGAATATACAGTTAAACAAACCAAAACCAAACAAACATCAACAAACGTGCTTGGTAATGTTAAAAACTAAATTCGTAACAATTTATTTTCCACAAGTCGTATACAGATACTGCACGCAATAGTATCTCATGATAACATTCAAACACAATTCTCACGACCACCACCATAATCTGCAAAAAACCTCACACAATAACGATGTCAACAACAGCAGCAGCAACAACAACCACAGGTACAGCAGCAAGAACAACAACCACAGTTACAGCAGCAACAACAACCACAGTTACAGCAACAACAGCCACAGTTACAGCAGCAACTTCCGGGGCGGATCTAGGGGGGTCCTGATGTGGGGGGTTGGGGGGGGGGAGGGGGCCCAAATTCGCCGTCGACAATCTCCCCCCCCACCCCCCTCCGTCCCACCCCCGTCGCCGACCCCCCCCCCTCCACTCCCCCTTTCCGGTACGTCAGATTTACAGACCTGGACACACGCACACACACACACACACACGCACACACAGGCGCGCGCGCGCACGCACGCACACACACACACACAGCACAACACAACGGACGTCAATCAAACTCTTTACTTTTATAAAATAAGTCATCAAACTATACTAAAGCTAAGTACACACACACACACACACACACACACACACACACACACACACACACACACACGCACGCACGCACGCACGCACGCACACACACACACACACACTACAGTTTTACAACCATGGAAGTTTTTTTTTAAATGCAAAAAGGGACAAAATAGCAGAAAGAGACTACAACACTAAAACACCTGTTAACTCATAAAAGCCAGACATGCTATGACAGGATGTGTATCAACCATGGCAGTTTAAGGGCGGTGTAAGAATATGGCGCACATAGGCGCTAAGTTCTTCCGGCATCACCTCTGAACTATCACAGTCGACATGTCTCTAGACCTGTGACTTTGAACTGAGCACACACGGCGGGGTCCGCACATCAGTGATGTTCACATGCAACCTCACAGTCTGTTGTCAGTCAGCGAAGTAACCTAATCTACTATTTTTCCTCCGCAAACAAAAAGGACGGGAGGAGAATCTTGCGAGGCTGCTTGATCGCAAAGTCCCTTGCAATGTCGGTTGCGTTTACATTAAGTCCCGATGGATGGACATCAGCGCCGGCGCTGTCAGGCGATATTGTCCCATAGCTGAGCGCAGGCACGTCTTCAAACGCCTCAGTGTGCTTATTGAGCGTTCGCACCCTGCCGAACTTAGGGGAATGCGGCGCAGATCCTGAGAACGGTCTTCAGTTGATGTTTGGGCAAAAGACCTCGTCGCAAGACTTCAGTGCTGTCTGTACTGAGGTCGGTTACTTTAGTCTCGCCGCGGACAAATACGGCCGGTGAAGTTTAATGATCCTTAACCAGACTCGCTGTACCAGCAGTCGGGGACATTTATCCGATTAACAGGTGACACCAGATGGTCTACCCGCAGCCATAAAGCTGACCTCTCGCTTTTTAATTGGACAATTGCCTCAACCGGGCGTGGGCATATCCTTAGATGACTGCCTCAGTCTGAAGATGGTACATGTGTATAGCACATCAAGATGTATAGCTTTTCAGGAGCCCCTTTGCCTGCAGGGGTGCATGAAACTGTATGGTTCTTCTAAGGAGCCCTATATTAGCAGGGATTGAATTCAGTTCTCACCCACAATTGGGGTGGACCAACACTCAAGGACTTACATCATACTGCTGACTCGGAGTGAAGATGCGATGCTGATGATATCGCACAGTGAGAGACACTACTTTTTATGAGCCCCTTTGATTGCGGGGGCACTTGACACTCTGTTTCTGGCTGAAATACTATGTCGGGGTGCAGGTATTTAGTGGGAACTGAGGTTATTTGACTAGTCTCGGCACATTAGGTCCACCCACTGATTAGAGGACAAGAAAGGTTAAGAAGACTGCCTGCACCGGCCTCCGTAGCGCAGTGGTTAGCGTATCGGACTGGCGGCCGGGAGATCCGGGTTCGAATCCCAGCCGAGTCAAGCTGGATTTTTCCTACCTGGGTCGGCTCCTACCCAGAGCGGGTGTGCTATGGACCCAATGGGAAGGCTGATGCCACGCAGCCGAGACTCACCCACTTCAGGGGTACGATTTTGGGGGTGCTACCTCGTAAGGTGTCAATGATTACACGGCTGGCACCGCAGGTGTCCGCAGTTCCCGGGCCTGGTTAACACCAGGATATTTATGACAGGAAGCGTGGAATGCGGCCCTGTCACGCAGTCCCCAACCACATGGACCACCATGGCATCATCATATAATCACCCTCATCCTCATCATCATGCAAAATGGAATAAACGCTGTTCCGGGTTTCTGATCCCTCAAGTCTCCGTCTCATGGTGACCTCGTCCCGGTCCTCCAGGAGCCCTAGGTGCGCGGTTGTCTTTGGCCAGACCTGCTGCTGTGCGTGGAAGGACGTAGTGGTTGACTCGCCACCTCCGCGACTAGCAATGTTGTACGTAGGGGGAACAGTAGGTGTGGTCACCTGTAGGCTACACTGAACACCACCGAAGTGACTCGGCAGTAGTGCGGAGTTTCCTCCGGAGGGAGTCCCCCTACTACCTGACATATATATAGCGGCAGGGCCGGGAGTCTGGCTGGAACAGCTAGCGAGCCCGGGTGAGCACACTGGGGTTGACAGGGACGAGCGGCGTGGGAGGAAGATCTCTGAGGTCGACAAGGAAAACTTGGAGTAGCAAAAAAAAAAAAAAAAAAAAAAAAAAAAAAGAAAAAAGAAAAAAAAGAAGACTGCCTGCCGTGATGAAAAGAAATCTCACCAACCAACCAACCAACCAAACACCACAAAAAAACAACCTAACCAACCATCCACTAAAAAAAGAAAAAAGAAAAAAAAAAACCTAACCAACCCTCCACTACCTAAAAAAAAAAAAAATTGCCAGGGCTGACGGTGTTGGGGGGGGGGGGGCAGGGCCCCCTTGCCCCCCCTCCTGGATCCGCCACTGAACTAACCCTTTTTTTGCCCCGGATCCCTACAGCCTTCAGGCGCCAAGCTAATCTGGCACTACCCTTGAATTATCATGGTCAAGCCATCTTTTGCAACTGGTACATAGTCGTTCGGCAACACCTCCAAAATTTGAGAAATGGGACCTTGGGGCTAAAAGGGTTAAACAGAACATGAGAGTAATAAAGCGTGCACGCGTTTACCACAGTACAACCTGCTCTGAGCGACCGTTTTTTTTGGCAAGAACGAAATGGTCATAGAAGACTGGTGCTCTCAAGCGAAGCCATGCCAACGCGAGAGGCCGGGGTAGGGGGGTAGCGGGGGCGATGGAGCGGGGGGGGGGGGGGGGGGGGGGGGGGCTGTTGCCTGCGGTATCGGCACATGCTGCCAGCTTATGTCATCATGTCTAGAATATTGCAGACAAACTGAACTGTCGTCCTAAAACGCAGACCTTTTAACACCCTTCACTGACGAGAAAAAGTGAACAAGCGATCAGCTGCAAGAGACACAGATCCTCGTGGGCCCTTGCAGTTGCGGGGGTTCATGAGGATCTATGCCGCATCTCGCTGCCATCGGTACGTGTCCACGCTCCCGGGATTGCTTGGGGCTCTTCGGCGTTTAACTCATTCAGCCCGACGCACGTATTTCCCAAATTTTGGAGGCGTCATGTAAAGACTATGCACCTGTTGCTGGAGATGGACCGACCATGATACTTCAAAGGTAGTGCCAGATTAGCTTGGCGCTGACAAGCGCCAAGCTAATCTGGCACTAGCCTTGAATTATCATGGTCGACCCATCTCCTGCTGTAGTGCGTCAGGGCTGAATGGGTTAAACACAGATTTCAGAAACCTAAATCGCCTGCGGTGGCAGCGGAGGAGTTAATAGGGTTAAAAGATATGAATCAGCTGTGTGCTGGTCCGTGACTATGGAGCTTACATGCTTCTGACGTAACTTATAGAACGTTGTGTAAAAATGGAAGCTCGCCTTAAGCGCAGACGTAACCAATATGAAGCTATGTAATGGGCGCGGGAATTACTTATCGATTGGCTCTGTGGTGAGACGCCTTTCATGCCGACAACGGTATACGCTCTCAATGGGTCACTTTCAGTTCCATGAGCTACGGCGCACTGCAGCAGGCGATGGGATCGATCATGATAATTCAAGGGTGGTGCCAGATTAGCTTGGCGCCTGACGGCGCCAAGCTAATCTGGCAACACCCTTGAATTATCATGGTTGACACCTACAATTTTGGCAATGCGGACTTGGGGTTAAATGGGTCACATTCCAGAAGCGACGGCGCACATTTCAGAACCATATATATATATATGCGGAAACTGTGAGCATCGAGGCTTCGCTGCTGCGGACACATCTTCGCTGGGCGGGACACGTCTCCAGGATGGAGGATCATCGCCTACTCAAGATCACTCTGTTCGGCGAGCTCGCCACAGGACACCGAGACAGAGGGGCACCAAAGAAAAGATACAAAGACGGTCTCAAGAAGTCTCTTAGTGCCTGCCAAATCATCGACCACCGCCAGTGGTCTTCGCTTGCTGCGGAACGCGACACCTGGCGCTCCACCATTTACAAGGCATCCGTCTCCTTTGAGGACTATCGCAGAGCTAACCTTAAGGACAAGCGGCTCTGGAGAAAAAACAGAGTTGTCGTAACTCAGAACCCTGACCAGACCTTCCCCTGCAGCCACTGCGGTCGAACCTGCCTCTCCCGGATTGGCCTCCGCAGCCACGAACATGCCTGCAGACGACGTGGGCAAGCCCTATAGATCTTCGTTCGCGAAGTCAAGCCAAGAGAGTATATATATATATATATATATATATATATATATATATATATATATATATATATATATATATATATATATATATATATATATATATATATATATATATATATATATATAAAACTCGCGCGAGACTGACGGACAGAAATAGCTCAAGAACACACAGTGCACAGAGCTAAATTAAAACACGTGGTATATTCATATTCGTCATTATTATTACTGGCTAGTCGCCGATAATACTACTACTACTACTACTACTACTACTACTACTACTACTACTACTACTAATAATAATAACAACAATAATAATAATTGGTATTATGGGTAGTGCCAGGGTAGACTTCATATTGTCGATCCATCTCAGCGTTTTTAGGTACTACTCATGAACAATCGAGCTCGAGCCATCTTGGATTTCTCAAAACGCACCACGCTAATATGCTTTAACCCTTTGAGTGTCGGTAGCGGTTCCTGCAGGAATCATCGCTACCGACACTCAAAGGGTTAGAGCTCACGGTCCCACAATCTCCGAGGTCGTCGTTAGAACAGAAATCATGGAAATTCCCAACAGGACTCTTTGCATCAGTTATTTCCTGCATTTTACACGCATGGCCGTCACCTTTTTAGTCTGGACTTTGTTGTTAGAAATTGAATAATATTATCCGTGACGATAATAATACAATAAGGCAAGACCCTGAGCTGTCACGATCAAGACGGAAAGTTCTCAATATCCGCCAAGCTGATAATGCACTACTTTGAGCTGTCAAGGTCAACACATTCCTCTAGTTGATCATGGGTTCGCTAGAGGCATCGGTTCTCAATTTACTTCCAATGCAGTGCACCGGTTGTTTTTTGACAGAACACATGCAGCGTCAGTTCGGATTTGAGAATGCCCACTCCCTAATCGAATTCAGACCATACCTCTGCAAGATCCTCATAAGCCACCACAGGTTGTTGGGGCTCTTGAGGATCTTTGCGTTTTGCTAAATTCACAGATGTTCAATGAAACGATTTGGCCAGTGGGCTATCATTTATTAAAAATTTAATGAAGCCAACCTCAGTTGAGTAAATAAGTGAATCCTGGAGACATACGAATTTGTGTAAATGTCTGTTTGGATAGAATTGCTTTTCATTCTTTTAACTCATTCGCGGCCAGCCGCACCCGGATGCGCGGCGTAAGCCGCGCATCCGGATGCGGCTGGCCCCGAATGAAATGAGTTAAATGACAATCTGCTCCAGGGCAATCTGCTTTGATTGCTAAAATTTGCCGATGAACGGATTTTCAACGTTGTTCTGCCTCCGCCAAGACTTTTCTTTTCACTTTTCACAATCCATGTCGGCAGGCACACACACCAGGCTTTCTGCTGCCCCTGGCGGGTCGGTCGAACTCTCCTAAGCAGAAAGGAGAAGTGCAGAAGGGCCTTTCATTTTACGTTTCAAACTTCTGTTCTTAACCCTTTGGCTGTCGGTGGCGCTTTTGTCGCGATGATTCCTGCAGGAATAACAACACCCTGACATCCTGCAGGAATAACAACACCCTGACATCCTGCAGGAATAACAACACCCTGACATCCTGCAGGAATAACGGCACCCTGACATCCTGCAGGAATAACGGCACCCTGACATCCTGCAGGAATAACAACACCCTGACATCCTGCAGGAATAACAACACTTTGACATCCTGCAGGAATAACAACACTTTGACATCCTGCAGGAATAACAACACCCTGACGTCCTGCAGGAATAACAACACCCTGACATCCTGCAGGAATAACAACACCCTGACATCTTGCAGGAATAACAACACCCTGACATGCTGCAGGAATAACAACACCCTGACATCCTGCAGGAATAACAACACCCTGACATCCTGCAGGAATAACAACACCCTGACTTCCTGCAGGAATAACAACACCCTGACTTCCTGCAGGAATAACAACACCCTGACATCCTGCAGGAATAACAACACCCTGACTTCCTGCAGGAATCAACGCGACAAAAAGCGCTACGGACAGCCAAAGGGTTAAGTCCCTTTGTCCAGTATTATTGTAAGACAAATAGGAATATTAATAAAGGAGATATTAACTGTTAACCCTTTATTGTCTGGAGCAGGTAGCTTCAAACGCAAACACAACTGCACTGTCATGATGAACTCTATACACTAACCAGCCTGATCCTGCCCCCTCCCTACTCACTGTGTTTATGTTCGACCATTGCTTTATGAGTATTTCAACTGCACTTCAGCTGCTCTGACTGAACCAAAATCTGTTTTTCGAACAATATTAGGCTGGCAAATAACAAAAGAATATACACTTTCCAAAATCGATTTGATATCGCAACCCGATGACCCTTCCCCACTTCACCGAAACTAACTCTTCCCCTGATGTAACACACACTTAAAATTTCTCCAGCATGAGGCATAAGTACTCACAAGTCCCTGCTTACTCTGAGGGCTCATGAACGTATATGCCTCCTGACAAGTCCAGCGTTCACTGAAAAACACTGTAAGTGCTATCTCGCGTCCAGGAAAGCAATTTGTGTCTGCATTATGTTTTTTTTTTTTTTTTAACCTGCAAGAGGCATAGATTCTCATGAGCCCGTGCAACTGCAGAGGTTCAGAGAATCTAAGCCTCTTGCTGTAGGAACCTCTCTTTATCAACATCTTTTCTCCTCATATGGGGGAAGTTTTGGGGTCTTGGGCGTGCGAGCAATGCAGACTCTAATACTTTGTCTGAGACAAGAGAAATCTCTTACGCTGGCGATGTCACAAAGTCAAGTTCAGACCAGACACATCAATCGGTAGCTGACAAACAGTTTTGCCCTTCCATACTGCACATGACATAGCTTCCCCCCCCCCCCACCCCCCCATCCTTCTGCTACTCAACCGCCCACCTCATCACCGACCTATTTTTTTTTACTACGGTAAAACAGCGCTGAACAGAGAGCATACTGAACTACAACCACAGCCTTAGACAAAATTCGCTACCGAGAGACAAAGGGTTAATAAATTTGGTTCACACGCGTCTGACGAGCAAGCATGCCGTGACAGCGGGGGACTTCAATAAACCGTATTTCGCACAGCAACACGCACTCGTCAGACGCCTGTGATATTTAGCCCCAAGGTCCCATTTCTCAAATTTCGGAGGTGTTGCCTAATGACTATGTACCAGTTGCACGAGAAAGATTGACCAAGATAATTCAAAGGTAGTGCCAGATTATCATGGTCAATCCATCTCCTGCTGTAGGGACTCGGGGCAAAATGGCCGGTTAAATTTAAAACAGATCAAACCGCAATAAACGCCCAACTTCAAAAAGTATTGTGTACGGGTGTACTTGCAGAAATGCGTAAATACCGTGCACCTGATCTGGGGAGAGTGTCTTCCTAACGTGAAAATGTTATTCAAAACGTTTAAATTTAATAGCGTAAACGCCAGTCATTGCTTCACTTCCCCTTGGCTAGCTTCGTTCTAGAACTGTCCACTGGCTTTTGCGTTGATGCAGCGAGGTGCTTGCCATTCAAGGATCTCTTGCAGTCAAGGAAAGTGGTACCTCCGTTTGCAGTACACTCACACAAACCTACTTGCGCTGTTGTCTTTACTCATTCAGACAGTGTACAACGGATTACCACGAGATCACAGACATCGATTGGACTGTTGCTACCCCACCCCCTTCCACGCTCCCTCCACCCCGACACATTCCCCATCTGGTATTTTGGAGGCTAGAACGTAACCGATCAGGTATGCTGGGATTTACCAGCGAAAAATATCTTCCTACGTTAATGAGTTCGCTCTTTAACTATGAATATATGAAAGCGTGCATCAAACCACTACTCTTGAATTATCACGGCCTATTCAAATTTTGCGATTGGCGCCAAAAATCGTGAAAAGTTTATCTTTTAGTTGCAATTGCCGGAGGACGCAAAATTCTTTCCTGGAAATCAGGGCGAATTCAACACCAAATAATTCCATCTATCCCAGCAGCATGGGTCTGACTAGGGTCAGCAAGAGGGAAAGAACCTCATGAGCCCCACAGATGCGTGATTAGTTATTGGGGTTTAACGCCGAGCAGGCGGCTAAGGCCACAGATGAGAGGGCTCATGAGGTTCTTTGCCTCTTGCAATCTGTGGGCAGTGTTCGCGTTCTTCCTGCCGTGAAAAGCCAAGGAAGTGCGCATGAAAAGCTATGTGGGACAGCTCCATTCAATCGAGGTCTCCATCCAGAGCATCATCATCAAGCTGTCTGTAGCTAAATCGAGACCTAGCGAACCTCTTTTAATGTCAAAGGAAAATGCGGCCTGTCACTGTCACGACGTTTCTTGGCGCATACGTTGTGATCAAACTATGCCTGACCTCCCGTTCCACAAAATGAATCACTCGTGCAAAGTTCGATCGATAAAATGCTAGCTTTAGAAAGCTGGCATTTTATTGGTGGAACTGAACACGATTCGTTTATAGCTCGCCTATTTTTAGCGGTAGAAGTGAACACGATTCGTTTATTTTGCGTAACGGAAGGTCAGGCATAATTTATACGACATTTTGAAAGGGTTTTTACCTCTGAATCGCCATATTCTTTTTCTCTTCTATGAGGTGCCGTGCCACAGTTGGGTCGCTCTCACTTTACCACGCCTCAGCAGCCGATCGTTATGTGGCATTGCAACGAAAGAATCAGAAGTACGGCGGAGTACGCACAACCTTTATCATCACGCGTGAGACAGCCGTGTAACATAAGGTCCGGAAAAAAACGTGCTAACTGTATCAAGTGTATTTAAAGCTCCTGCTTCCAGGGAGAAAACGATAAAGAGGTGATTTGAAATTGCGTTTACCTCCGGTTTTGTCCTACTTTCATATGCAAATCGGGCAAAACCTAAGGTTAACACAATTTTAAATAGCTGTACCCGAATGTAAAGCAAAACTCAAGGTTAAAAACTAAAATTACTATTTTGAAAAGTGAGAGGAAACCGGGGTTTTAAAAAATCAATAATAATAAAAAAAATCACTATTCGAGAACGCGTGCACCTCAATGTTGACCGCAAATAGAAATCTTCTGCACGTTTCTTGGATATCGGTAAAAACAAACATCGTAAACTGTTAAAATTATTCGAAGTAAAGGTGAATGTCGGTACTTCTACCAACTAAATTATATATAAAAGAAAATACAATGCCTTTAACCCTCACCTCCTGTGATGACAGCTTTGTGTTTCTAAAGGCTGGGTTAATTCATTGCCAAGGAGCTGGTGTCACAACTGCGGGGGCTCATGAGGATCTATGTCTCTTGCGTTGGACCGTGTTCATGTTTTCTCGGCCCTGAAGGGGTTAACTTTGGGAAGAAACCGCCAGCCGCCATGCGGCCTCTGAACTTCATTCTCAAAGACAGTCGTTATTTATTTAGCAAACAGCATACACAACACAAAGATTCTTTCAGTATTGGAGCAGAATATGTGCGGGTGTGTGATGGTTGGACCTCAAAGCTCTATGATGTCATGCCCCAAACCACACACCATCAGTTGAATATGTCCGGTGCACGACACGAACCCAGATTGACAATAATTTTCAGGCGTTCGCCCGAAACTTAAACGGTCCTTAAATCGTTTAACTGTTCGTTCCTTTTTTTGAAAAAAAAAACCTCAAATGCCCGGGTCATGTTTTAGATCAAGACATTGTAAACTACCCCCACCCCCACCCCCCGCCCCCCACCCCCACCCACCCCCCGCCAACAACTTACTCCTTCTCATCCCGAAGAACAGATACAAATGAAAAGGAAGTATCGATGCACATGCAAGAGTCATATACATGTAGATTCAAACATGCACATTGCACATAAATCGATAAAAATGCAAGGTGGAATTGCACCCTGCTCAAGACATAAAAGACATATACAGTAGACTCACCTAAATGTATGCCAAATGAGACACATGTATGTTATGCAAAATGAGATCGCATATGGATCCATAGAAGAATATGCAAAATGCGATTGAAAAAAATAGATCTATATAGTATATACACACGTATAATTATGCACAGTAAGATCGCACACAGATCCATATAATTATAAGAATATGCAAAATGCGATTGCGCATGTATAATTATGCAAAATGAGATCGAACAAAGATCCATATCAGAATATGCCAAATGAGACCTAAAATCAGGGGTGGGATTCCAGTAACAAAGAAAACAAGGAAAATCGCTAATTCCAGCGGCCCGAAAATCAAACGACGGGGGGGGGGGGGGGGGGGGGGAGGGGGGGGGGGCGATCCTTCAGCGGCCTAAAAATCAAACGACGTGGGGGGGGGGAGGGGGAGAGGGGGGGGGGGAGAGGGGGGAGAGGGGGGGGAGAGGGGGGAGAGGGGGGGGGGGGGAGGGTGCTGTATGCGCGTGTCCACCGTTCGCCAAACTATTGAAAAACCGGCAGGGGGAGCGAGGCCAAACACCCCCACAAAGGGACCTTGCTATGGCACCCCTGATCCGCCCTGTAAAAATGGAATGTGCTTAACAGATCATGGTCAGATGCACACTAAACAGCACTCTGTCTTAAACAAAATCCTTTCTCACCGTCATTTTCCACTGCGACCTAGAGCTACCTGAAGTATCGGGCGATAGTGAACCAAACTACATACAAATCCAACCCATTTGAGAATTTTTTGCCATTTAAGAAGAATTTTTTTTTTCGTATTTTTTGTTGTTGTTGCTTTTAGCGGGGGCCCATGAAGATCTATGCCGTTTGTAGATGTGTGGGGTTTACTTTAAAATGATTTCACCACTTGAGCAGAATGGAGGACCTTTCATAGACTATGTGAAAGACAGGGTGTTCATTGGAGCGAGGAATGGAAGATCGGTGGGCCGTGAAAGTCAGCCATTGAGACAAACTATTTAGACAGACGGATTTAGAGGGACGAAGTGACGTAAGTCGTCTGGGTGAAGAAGCCTCTTTCCCCCCTCCCCCTTCCCTTATCCTCCCCCTGTCTAAACTTTTTTTACGGAAAAGAAACTTTTCTGTGAAGAAACAACTTTTTGAAGAAAATGCGTCTTATTTTTCCTTAAAAAAAAGAGAGAAGAAATTAAGTGACTTTTCGATAAAATAGAACTTCCATAAAAGGCCACTCAGCCCTCCCGTCTACAAAAGCAACAACGAAATATAATTACAAATTAAAAAAAAAAAATCAGAAACTCTTTGAACTTAAAGCTCCCAGCTCCTTGGCAGAGTTTGTTAACCCATTCTGCCCCAGGACCGAAATCTCCCTATTTTTGAAGTTGCCCTCTGAAGGACTGTGTTAAATTCTAGAGACAGATCGAGCATGATAGTTCAAGGGTGGTGCCAGAATAGCTTGGCGCCCACGGGCGCCAAGCTATTCTGGCACCACCCTTGAACTATCATGCTCGATCCATGTCTTGCTGTGGTGTGTCCGGGCTGAATGACTAAAAATTCGCCGAAACAACGGATTATCAATGTTGTCTTGCCTCAACCAAAGCTTTTCATTATGCATGTGAGTACGCACGCGTACCAGAGGTTTTCCGCTGCCTTTTGAGGGTAACGGAAGGACTGAACTCGCCTGTGTACGAAGGCGAAGAAGAACAGAAAAGTCTTTTATATTACAACATTCGAACTTCATAATATAATTTAGCCCGATTGTCCAGCATCGTTGTCAGACTTAATAAGAACATTTTTTTAAAAAGAAGATTACAAAGTAAAGTAGGTAAAAGCACTGTCAGGGGAGAGAATTGTGCAGTATCGACCAATGATCAAGTTTGATCGAAGCACACACACCAAAACAAACAACAACAAACAAACAAACAAACAGATAGGAATGAAGAGTGCGCTAAGTAAGTGACTGGAAGTCGTGAATATGGAAAAACCCCCGAAGGGTAGGAGGTGGGGAGTGGCGGCGTATCGCATATTGACTAGATTTCGAGCCCCTTGCAAGCATGGAAATCTAGATCCCTCAAGGGGGTCCAGATTGTTTAGCCGGTGTGGACAGCTGTTTCGGTCCTGGCGACCTCGTCATCACACCAATCAGCATACTGGTGGAAGGAAGGAACTTTTGCCTACCTTCAAAGACAGCCACATTTTACTGTGGTGTCTGCAGGGGCATACATTCCATGCCTCCACCTACAGCTAAATTTCCATGCACCCTAAGAGAGAACCTACTAAACGGGGGGAAGGGGTTGCAGTCGATATTGTAGTAATAAATGAAAAAAAATAAGGGAGAATGCCAATGCTAATATTTTAGGAAGATTACAAAGTAAAGTAGGTAAAAGCACTGACAGGGGAGAGAAATGTGTAGTATCGACCAATGATCACAGATCAAGATTGATCGAAGCACGCACGCACACACACACACACACACACACCGCACACACACACACACACACACACACACACACACACATACACACACACACACACACACACACACACACACACACACACACACAACACACACAAAGATAGGAAAGAAGGGTGCGCTAAGTAAGTGACTGGAAGTAGTGAATATGGAAGCCCCTCCCACGCACCCCCCCCCCCCCTTCCGCGAAGGGGGGCGTATCGCATATTGACTTCCAGCCCCTTTTCTTAACATTTTTTTTTATAAAGAAGATATTGCAAACTGTTAACTGTCTGGAGCAGGTCGCTTTAAGTTGCATGCAGTCCAATTATACATTCTATTTTCATTCGTGTGTCTGAATGAAAAGAGTC
>BTPG01000006.1:41846711-41901711 GCA_036245525.1 Semisulcospira habei
GATATAAACAATCTTTTAAAGGAAGTCGCCAGTGGGGCGGTCCGTGGCGCAGTGGTTAAGGCGCCTGCCACCAATGCTAAATGTGCGAGGTTTGATACCGGGTTCCGGCGTCGGACTTTAGTAAGTGTCACCGTTAATTCGGGCGGATCGTCGGGGGTTCTTTCTCCGGGTACTCCGGCTCTTCCTCCCCCTCCTTTATGGTATCAGTTTCAGGTCACTTTATAAATTTCAAGTACAAGCGAACAAAATTTCCGAAACCTCAGTAACTGAGCTAACCCTTCGCACCATATGAATGTCCTGTGTTTGTCTTGTACTGTGTTTGTCTTCAGAGTGAATGCGTGTGTGTCACGTGAGCGTGCGTGTTGGGTTTAGTTCGCGGCGCTTTGAGCCGATCTGCAGAATTGGGTAAAACGCCTATATAATAACCGGTATTATTAAGTCGGTTGACTCAGATTAGAGTCCGTAATTGTTGTCATACTTACTTGAACTTTTGCATATAGCTAGTTTGGAGAAAGACATTGGATGAGTTCGTTAGCCAGCTTTGTATCCTTTCAATTTCTTTAGTAAAAATGAATTCTTTTCAGGAAAGAATTAAAACACTAAAAAACCTTTTCTTTTAGAGAAAGTCAGATATTGGCGGTGACGTAAAAGAGGCAACTCCGTCACCAGGCAGACACTGACATATACTCTAAATATGACGTCATTCTCTCTCTCGGGCGCGGCTCTCTCTCTCTCTCTCTCTCTCTCTCTCTATCTCTCTCTCTCTCTCTCTCTCTCTCTCTCTCTCTCTCTCTCTCTCTCCGCCTCACACACACACACACACAAACATGCGCGCATCTCCAAGAGAAATAGACCCTCATGCGCCCTTCAGGTGTTGAAGATGTTTGGAGCGCGCGCGCACGCACGCACTAACACGCACACACACATCGACGCGCTTTCAGAAGAGCATGCAGGTGACCCGGTGATAGTAGCTTTGACTAATGCAAATCCGCTGCGCCACCGCGTGCTCGCCACCGCCAACTAAGCTCAAGTCAGAATACAAGGAAGGAAACGACAGGCACACAAATCAACGAAGCACTGTGATTCTAGAGCAGTTTTCAACCCTCAAAGCAACCATCCGCCTAAAACCTCGAACTGAATAGACTCGGTAGATATTTTGCCACAGATCTATACCAATCAAACCTGATAGTTTAGTATCAAGGCTTTTTGCACAGTCAAGCATCATTCATAGCAGACGTCGAGTTGTAGGTTTTAGATGTGGCCAGAAATACTCTCCATGCTCATTTTTCATTGGTTTATGTAAATTAGCATATCCAATGAAATTAAAACAAGGGTAATAATAATAATAAAACCGTTATTATTTAGGAGCTTTTTCTCAATTTTTGGGCGAATCGACTCAAAGCGCCGCGAACTGAAACCCAACACGCACACTCACGTAACAGACACGGATTTACGCCATTTAAGGCAAACACAGTACAAGACAGACGAACGGCCAGTTCAGCTACTGAAGTTACAGAGATTTTTGATCGCTTGTATTTGAAATTTGTAAAGTGGCCTGAAACCGGTAAGAGTCCGAAATAGCTCAGGCGGTTAAACGTCGGAGCAGGAGAGCGAAGGGAATCGCCGGGTCGTGGGTTCGAATCCCGTCCCGGCCCCGGTAGCTGGACTCACAATCCTGGGGGAAAAACGGATTTGTTCAATAGCATGTCCGTTGAAAGGTCCTGGTAAATCAAAGTGGCACAGTTGGAGTGCGCCTGAGTTGATCAGTGTTCAGGTCGTACTCCATAGGCAATAGATTTCCCCGTCCCCCCCATAACCCGCCCGTTAGGGCAGTCCATGATCACCTCGGTGCTGTGGACGTTAAACCCGAACTAACCAACCTGAAACCGGTACCAAAGTGTGGGGGGTGGTGGGGGGGGGGGGGGGGGGGTGGAAGAACCGGAGTGCCCGGAGAAATTATAGCAAGACTGAAATTGTACTGTGAAGTTCTAGTTTTGTCACCATTTTCTCAAGCATATGAAGCAAAAGTGAAAGTCATATCACGTAAAAAATAAAATTATGTAAAAACTATAACTTTCGTCATGAGAAAATTTAACGACGCTTGACAAATCAATGACGTGTATGCCCTGCGCCCCTTATAGAACTCGCTGACGCATTGGCAGATCTTCGAGACTTTTTCAATAGGAGATAATTCAACATCAGAATCAGGTCAAAGTCAAAAGGTAGAGACCATTGACAGCGAGGGCAGCTCTCATATAAAGAGGGACTTTCATCTAATTCCGTTGCTGTTTCTATAACACAGTCTCCAAACAATAGATTGATTGTACATTGCTTGGGACAATAAAGTAAAAGTGACTAGGTTCGCGGCGTGCAAGTCCGTCCGGTTCAGAAGGGGCTTTAGTCGTAAGGTGCATGTTGGCCCTAATTACAGTGACATTCATTCATGGGAAACAATCGGAGGAAGTTCCGAAAGTTGCCCCGTGTTTTTCTCTGCGTTGTAAGTGACTAACTCCTGGGAGGCGATTGCAGTTCACTCTACGACTGGAAACACCCTGGTCATTAGCGCGCCTTAAATTCATTAGGCACATCAGTGGTAGAAGATGACCCATATTTTATCTCTGCCTATATATATATATATATATATATATATATATATATATATATATATATATATATATATATATATATATATATATATATATATATATATATATATATATATATATATATATATATATATATATATATATATATATATATATATATATATATATGTTCATCAATATCGGGAGAGGCCAGTGAGCTTTCAAGCTACGACTTACCGCCTGCCAACCACGACACGCTCATTACAGTGACATGAATTTAAGATACAAATCTGAGGGGTCTCTATGTTTCCCTCTCGCTTCATACCTACATGTACGTCTTGGTTGCTGGATGGGGCGAGGAGGTCGCTGTGCTTTTAATCTACGGCTGAAACCCTGCTAATGTGCATGACACGCTCATTAGCACGGCATAAATTCAATCAGATTGATCAGGTTACTACTTTGGCATCGATCTCTGACGGCTAGGAGGGGGAGGGGGGGGGGGGAACTTAGACAGCCCGTGTGCGAAACCCAAATTAGGTTCGATTCTAAGCACCGGCAAAAGCTTTCTCGCGTTTCGACGAATGTGTCCTGGTCTGTAATTTTGAACCTTGGAGCTTTCAGCCGTAAGGTTCAAAATTTCAGACCAGCACAGAAACGGTTTCTCTCTAGATGCTTAAAATAGTTCTTGTGAGGGACTTGTTTCTGTATGTAATAAGGCACAAAAACAAATCGTAACTCATTCGCGGCCAGCCGCATACGGAAGCGCGGCATAAGCCGCGCATCCGGATGCGGCTTGCCGCGAATGAGTTACATCTCTCTCTCTCTCTCTCTCTCTCTCTCTCTCTCTCTCTTACACACACACGCACACACACACACACGCGCGCGCACACGCACACACACACAAGCAAACACAGAGGCGCAAATCTCAATAATAATAATAATAATAATGTACATTTATATAGCGCTTAACCTCCAAATAAATGGTGCTCTAAGTGCTTTACAAGATAAAAAATCACAGAACAAAAAGTACAAGAAAGAAAACACTACAATAAATGTTACAAAAACTAAAGTGACACATATCAAAAGCTCACACTTACATGTACGCACAAACCGTTACAAGAAGAGTTACTACCAAAGATTGCTAACGCACTAAAAATGCATCTAACTATATGCATAAGAAAACAGATAGGTCTTGAGCAGTGACTTCAAAGCAGACAGAGTTGGAGCATGTCTGACATGGGCTGGAAGGTCGTTCCAGGTGACTGGACCGAAATAAGAAAAGCACGCTGGCCCTGGCTAGACTTCTTTCGCCTAGAAACCCTGAAAATACGCGTGTCTGATGCTGAACGGAGGGATCTTGAAGGCGTGTAAATATGAACCAGGTCGGACAAATGTGGGGGAGCCGAGCAGAACACGTGTAAGATCAGCAGCATGCGTGTAAGTATTCACGTTCGGACGTCGGGCAGAGCAGTTCATAACTCTAAGCTTGAATTACCATCGATCACGACAGTTTAAAGGTAGCGCCTGAATAGCTAGGCACCTTCTAGCCGTCAAGCTACTCAAGTACTGAACTTCATGGTCTATTCATTCCTTGCAGCTAACAGTTTGAAGGCCAGTCAAACGTAAGGTCAAAAGAATTCACATCACCGGTTTGTCTACCGTTCGAAGCACATAATTTTATCACAGCAAATACTTCTCATAACAAGAACGAAGCCTTCGGCAGTGTTAGACAATCACACAGTGCAAGCCGCCATGACACCTCAGTGAATTACAATGAAAATTTGTATTTCTGTGACGAAACAATTCACAAATATAAACAAATAAAGTCATAAACTGACAGGTCTATTTGCAAACACACACTAACTCTCCTCAAAATACATCAGCACCTTCGCAATACTTATTCCAGGCGTTTTCGGAGACAAATTTGACAAACTTTTGTAGAAACTGCTCACCTGGGTACAAAAATACCTGGACTGTCAGGAATGAAAGTCAGAAGCACACTTGGCATATATGAAAAAGGTATGCGGGGTATGCCCAGATAAACATGACTGAAGGGAGATCTCGACCACGTGGACGTGTACCACAGGGAGGTCTTGATCAGGTAGAGCTGAATCACGAGGAGGTTTGGAGCAGGCGGGGATGTATGGACCAGGAGCCAGTTGCATGGGCGAGCTTAGTCCTGCACCCGCCACTGAGCAAAGTGCGCCGCTATAGCGGCGCCCCTTGCTTAATGGTTGGCGCAGGACTAAGCTCGCTCATGCAACTGACCCCAGATGGAGATGACCAATTGGAACACTTAACCAGGTGGAGATGACCAATTGGAGCACTTAAAAACGGAAACTTTTGCTAAATCTGTTCATTTCTTCTCTCTCCAAAATTTACTCCAAAACTGACTGTCGATAATCACATCAGCAAAAAAACTGCAACCAACTAACAAAGTTAGCAAAGTTAATATGCCCTGCTAATGTGTCGTGCAGAAAACAAAGTCTGGATGAAGCATGCTTATTTGCCTCCACATGTTTTCTCGTTTGTATTGTCAGTTATCTGGTACGCATCAATATTGTAATCGATATATTTTCCCCGTACCACACGATACGTGCTAAAGGAAATACAATCTCTTCATCTTTTGGCTGTCGGTAGACAGCAATATGTCTCAGACTGTAAAGTCCGGAGATGGGCATCAGCCATGAACGAATAGCCATAATCATAATAACCCCTTCACCGCCTAGGTAAAGGTGAACACGATCACACTGCAAGAAACACAGATCCTATGAGCCCCCGCAGTTGCGGAGGCTCATGAGGATCTATGCCTCTCGCTGACACCACTTTGAGTCCATGCTCCTGGGACGGCTGGGGATCCCTGGCGTTGAATTAACCCTTATCATTCGGAATACACCAGTGTGTGAAATAAGTTTGACTAAAATAGTTCAAGGGTGGTGCCAGAATAGCTTGGCGCCTCTAGGCGCCAAGCTATTCTGGCACCACCCTCGAACTAAAGCCATTGGTCTATATCCTTATCTGTAAGTACTATAATGTAGCTTGCTTATGGCAGTGTACAAATTTGAAGCTTCTAGCCTCAGCATGATAGGGGTTAATGAATATCGCAGAACATAGTCTGCTACAACTGGCAGTGAAGGGGTGTAGTGAGCCCCCCCCCCCCCCCCCCCCAGTAACAGTCTACTTAGTAAATATTATGCTTCGTTCAGAGGTATTCAGCTGTATACGTTAGAGTACATTAGGAAGACTTACATTATGAGTGGCCTCACAATCAAAGTCTCAACGATTAATGTCGAGCTGGACACGACTTCAAACCAACCATTGTGCAGTATCAGTGGGGTCAGAATAATTAACTCATTCTACCCCAGACACACCACAGTAAGATATTGACCGACCATGATAGTTCAAGGGTGATGCCAGAATAGCTTGGCGCCTATGGGCGCCAAGCTATTCTGGCATCACCCTTGAACTATTATGGTCGATCTGTGTCCTGCACTGCAATGCAGCCTTCAGAGGTCAACGGCAAAATTTGGGGATTTCGGTGATGGGGTAGAATGAGTTAACGTGAATCACCTCTGTTTGATCTTGACATACTTTTCGATTGTCAAAGGCACTCTCATAATCAACATGATTCACAAACACGAAAAGCAATAGGTTGGTAAGTTTTAATGCAGCAGCCATACTTACCTGAACAACGGATACGGGTGGATTTTTTTATCACTGGAGCACGAAAAAATTGGAAATCTGATTTATCAAAATAACTGTGCGCACCGGAAGTTCTGGTTCTGGTTCTAGCAGATTGTGTGATTCCAATTTAAGGCAGTTTACAACATCTTTAGCAATCCACACACGATGTGTGTAAACATCTCTAAAAAGGAAAACCGCCAGTCACAATGTGTGTAGCTTAACTCATTTTTAAAACTAGTTAACTCATTCGAGACGTGCCGCCGCCGGATACGCGGTATAAGCCGCGTTTCCGGGGACGGCACGTCTCGAATGAGTTACCCCTTTGGGTGTCGGTACCAGTTTTAGTCGCGATGTCTGATTTCTGCAGGAATCATCGCGACTAAAACCGCTACCGACACCCAAAGGATTAATTAGTTTCCATTCTTACAACCTGCAGGAATCACCTCGAGACACAAAGCGCTAATATCCGCAGCGTAGATGTGCTTCGAGGCTCGTTCGCTTCGCCCAGTTCATCACAGTTTATCACGCCAAGAATAAAACGTTCAATTACTTGATTTACGGCACTTATGTGACATCCAAAGCTCATTCGGATATAACGTTGATATTATTTATAACCGATCATCTGATTGTATATCATAATCATCAATCCTGCACTTGAAAGTGTCAAAATGTTAAAGATTCTACGTCATTAATTTAAGAAAGATTGGCTGCTTATAGGATTCTGGAACTTTTTATCCAACAGTTTTAACCGCCAAAATTAAAAAAAAAAAAAAAAACACAAGAAAGGCAAAGCCCTTATGGCTCACGTGTGACAATAAGTAAAGGGATGGCTTCTGCATTAACAAAATCCATGTTTTCTCTAAATTTAATCAGTTTTCACATATCTGTGAAACCCCCGTGACCATTGACCTTTGCAATGACTTGACTAAATCAGGATACATAGGAAGGTCTTATCATCAGCTACCTTTGTGCCAATTGGATTCAAAAGTTTGCAACATTTTGTTAATAACTACAATTATTGGCATTTTTTACACACTTGTCGACCTCTTGTGACCCTTGATCTTTTCCGAGGGGTCATCCAAATTATTATGCATAGACAGATCTTACCATCAGATATCTCTGTAGCAAGTTTGGGTTTGAAGTTTTGAATAGTAATTGAGAAAAAAACATTTCTTGTCAAAATATGGCTTTTTCTTTTTTACATATTTCCTGAGCTCTTGTGACCCTTGACCTTTCCGAGGGGTCATCCAAATTAGTATGCATAGCCTAGGTCTTACCATCAGGTATCTCTGTAGCAAGTTTGGGTTTGGAGTTGTGAATAGTATTTGAGAAAAACATTTCTTGTCAAAATATGGCTATTTTTTAACCTATTGCCTGAGCTCTTGTGACCCTTGACCTTTCCGAGGGGTCATCCAAATTAGTATGCATAGATAGGTCTTACCATCAGGTATTTCTGTAGCAAGTTTGGGTTTGAAGTTGTGAATAGTAATTGAGAAAAAACATCTTTTGTCAAAATATGGCTATTTTGGACCCATTTCTTGAGCTCTTGTGACGGTTGACCTGTCCGAGGGATCAACCAAATTAGTATGCATAGAAAGGTCTTACCATCAGGTATCTTTTACCAAGTTTGGGTTTGAAGTTGTGAACAGTATTTGAGAAAAAACATCTTTTGTAAAAATATGGCTATTTTAGACCTATTTCCTGAGCACTTGTAACTCTTGACCTTTCAAATAAATTAGTGTGCGTATAAAGGTCGTACCATCAGGTATCTTTGTACCAAGTTTGGTTTTAAAGTTGTGAATTGTATTGAGAAAAAATAAATTATGTCCAAAAATAGTTATTTTTGATATATTTCCTGATCCTCTGTGACCTTGACCTTTGTGAGAGGTCACTCAAATTAGTATGTTTAAAAATGTCTTGCCACAAAGTATCCTTGGGCTCAGTCAGTTTGAAGACTGTAGCTTGACTAGTCTCCGAGAAAATGCCAACGTTAAAGTTTAGCACGGACGACCACTGGCCCAGAACGCTTGCTTCGCACTTGAGCCCGAAAACCATTTGTCTCTTGACAAATGCTTTTTTCCCTTGCAAAGCAGCTATCGCTGTCTCTGACTCTCGCTCTCTCTCTCTCTCTTTCCCTTTCTCTCTCTCTCTTTCTCTCTCTCTCTCTTAATCCATAACATACAGGGACTGATTTTGTACAATTTACTTTTTGTCTCTTCAGTCTCTTCAAGTACTTCTCGAAGCAGTCGTAATCATTACGTTGTGAAATATATACTGCCCTGTAACCCTGATATGTATGCTCCCAATTACAAACTCTGTGTGTGCGTGTGTGATGGTGTGTGTGTGTGTGAGTGTGTGTCAGTTTAGGTGTGTGAGATCGTCATGGGACTTTCTTTCCCTAAACTAGCAATGTTTTTGTTTCATTTACATTTAACTATATACTTAGTTTTTTTAAAAATTTTGTCTCGTAGTTTTGTAGCAACGGCAGGTTTGAAAAATGGCTATGTCTATGACGATGTCAATGCCTCAACCGTTGAACGTTGATAAATAAAGCTTCATTGAATCATTGAATCATTGAATCTCTCTCTCTCTCTCTCTCTCTCTCTCTCTCTCTCTCTCTCTCTCTCTCTCTCTCTCTCTCCCCCCCCCCCCCCCCGCTCCCCCCCTCCACACACAACACACACACCTTTTATGGGGCATAAAACACAGACCAGGGCAGAGAGAAACATGTGTGTTGACTATGTTTATCAATGTACAATATTCAATATTTCCAACTCCTATTCGCTGTAAAACATTGCACATCCTGCCTCACAGTGAACAGAACTATAAATCATGTGCATTAGCACACACCGTAAAGACACGCATGTCTACCTCAGTCTCTGGCTCCATACAATCTATGTAATGCCCCTTGCGGCTGGGCTGAGTTCACCGTGTCCCGGCATTGACCCAGTACGCAAAACTCCACTGGGCCGACGTAGGCCGCAGAGGGCCTGCGCACGGCTGTGCGCGGGCCCACTGCGGTCCACGTCGGCCCGATGTCCTTGTGTTAACTGAGTTAGGTGCCGCCAATGCCAGTCGCAGTGCATCAAAACACATACATTTTACTTGGCCGAAAATCAGCTCTACGTGTAAATTAGAGCTGGATCAATGACATGGCACTGGCGGAAATAGCAAAGGAATTGCCAAAGATGTGGACGAACGCAACTGTGCAGTTTACAAACGAATGATCTTCCATCACTTGAACAGCACGAAAGCCGCCTCGCGCTAAAATTTCAGACTGACATTAAGTCGATGAAAGACTCACAAACTATACCTTTGCGTGTCGGTAGCGGTTTTTGTAGCGATGATTCCTACAGGAATCATGGCTCATCGCGACAAAAACCGCTACTGACTGACAAGCAATGGTTTTAACTTATGACTATGTGACGAAGATTAAGGGGAGAGACTCGTCTGATTTTACTATTGCTCATGTTTTCTTGAAAGTGGTGGCGAATGAAGGGGGTGGTGGGGTTGGGGGTGAAGGGTAGGGGCGATGTTTCTTATTTCTCTCGCAGGGTTGGGTAGAGAGATGCTCACGATGTTTGTCGATGTACAGTATTCATTTCTTCTAGTCGCGGCATAGAAATGCAGCGACTAGAAGAAATAAAGAATGTATACTCATAAACACCGTGAAAACGCATTTTCTCAACCGCAGCTTGTGGCTTATCTCCCTTGGTAACGGCCGCCTAGCGCCATTGCGACACGCAGGCTCTATCAATCTACACACCACAGGCCGCCAAAAAGTAAACCTTAATAGAATCGATGGCAAATTAAGGACCCAGGGGGGTCCAGTCTGTTCCTAGCCCAACCCCTTCGATCAACAAGCGGCACAGAGTCTCATGAACCACTGCAGACCGCATGTGGCACAGACCCTGCTGCCTGCCTTTATGAGGCATATACTGTCATGAAATCCTGCAGCCAGGGGCTGATGAAAATCTATGCCTTGTGTTGATATGAACTTGGTTCATGTGAATATTTCTATTTCCTACTTGTTTCTCAGGCGACAGTCTCCACCTTCAACAGGCACAGGTTATCATGATATTCTCTAGCCTCTAGGGACTCGCGGAAACTTCGCCTCTTACTGATATCAACGGACTGTACAACAGAACCAGTTCCGAGCGACCACCCTTCTGAGAGATCACCTGTCATTAAAGGCCATCATCTAGGTGGCTGTAGCTGTGACTGTGGCTCTAGCCACCTAAATGATGGTCTTTACTGCCTTCTTGCCTTTTAAGACTTCTCTTAACTCATTCAGCCCGACGGCCGTATTTCCCAAATTTTGGAGGCGTCATCTAACGACTATGCAATAGTTGCAGGAGATGGATCGACCATAATTCAAGGGCAGTGCCAGATTAGCTTGGCGCCGACAGGCGCCAAGCTAATCTGGCACTACCCTTGAATTATCATGGTCGACCCATCCCCTGCTGTAGTGCGTCAGGGCTCCATGGGTTAAACCTTTTCATCCTGATACACTACAGCTTGAAATGAATTTGACTATAGTAGTAAAGGTGGTGCCAGGAAATTACTTGGCGCCTGAGGCGCTAAGCTATTCTGGCACTACCCTTGAACTAAAATGGTTGATCTATCTCCTAATTTGTAGTGTAGCCTTCATAGGACAAAAAGTAAATTGTACAAAATCAGTCCCTGTATGTTATGGATTAAGAGAGCATTGTTTATGACCACTATTATCCTGCACATAATGTGGCAGATGAAAACACCTACTGCAGAGGCTCGTGCCAATCTATGCATTTTACCAGTCTCACACAATTATATGCAGTTTTATTCCTTCTCGTCGCTTGTATACTGAGGAGCAAAAGAAATGTGACATTTTTGGAATCATCGGAAACAATAAAGTGTTTCCGATTTAAAAAATGTCGCATTTCTTTTGCTCCTCAGCATAGGTCAGCTACCGTCTGTAAAGGGTACGGATTGCCAGAGTAGTTTTCTTTCAGTAGAAATCGCTTTTGTGCGCAAGTCACATGTAGTCTCCCTGGGAAAACAAACTGCCATAGGAAGGCAGAAGACAGTAAGTCCATTTATTGGGGAGAAGTGAGATTTTCATTGTAATACAGTGAAATTCTTGGTTTCACACAAAAATGAACTTGGGGTCTTTTGCCTTTGTCTGCGAGCACCAAAGTTCTGCAAGCACCATAGCGTTTTCATCAAAAGGTCATTTCATGGAATTCTATATCAGTCGAATTCGCTTATAACAAGGTTAGATATATCAATAGTCGGATATAACTACACCTGTTCAGAGGTCCCGACAGCACTTTTTCTATACAAATTACTTCGCTTATAACAGACAAGAAGAACCGTGCATTTGGCTCCCCAGGAGTTTACTGTATATAACTCGTGCTGTTATTCGCGGCCAGCCGCATCCGGATGCGCGGCTTATGCCGCGCATCCGGATGTGGCTGGCCGCGAATGAGTTAAACCTATGTACATCTTTACTCCCCCAACAAAACACGCAACAGGGTTTATCCCCCTTCGTCTGTGACTTTTTCTAGTCGGGTTCTGTCCCTTTTGGCCCGTAAGGTTGCGCCCGAAGTCGCGACCCTGCGTCACAGAACGGCCGCCGGAAGCAGCAAGGGCTTCTGGGAAACGCTGGACCAGAAGTGCGTCGGGAAGTAATTTGATCAACGCCAGGGACTCCGGAGGGCCCGCAGTCTTCTGAATTTCGGTCTGGCTGAGTTTAGTCTATTTAGTCCCTTCAGTTCCAGGGCCAAAACGTCTAAACTGCCGAATCATGCGTCTGGGGCGAGGACTACAAGTAAAGCGCTGCAGTGCAAGCACAACCTGGGAGTAAGCAAAAGATTCTCGTGCAGACATACGCCTGACTCGGCCCGCGCACATCTGTGTGCGGGTCAACTCAGGCTGACGCCAGCCCAAGAAATGCTTGCTCAAAAAAGGAAGGCCTCTCCATAAATACTGAAAACTGGGAAATGAAGAGATACACGCATTTGAGCAACATCCACGACTCGCTTGCCGCTGGACAGCATGGCAGTAATTTTAATTGTAACCCCTTTCCTGCTGAGAAAAAGTTAACTCGCTCCAACTGCAATAGACATAGATCATCACTATGTCCTTGTCTCTTGCTGACGCCAATTTATATCAATGTTCTTTGGACGGCTGGGGTCCTTCGGCAATGATTTAATCCATTCAGCCCTGACGCACTTCTGCAGGAGATGGGTCGACCGTGATAATTCAAGGGTAGTGCCAGATTAGCTTGGCGCCTGTCGGCGCCAAGCTAATCTGGCACTGCTCTTGAATTATCATGGTGGATCCGTCTCCTGCAACTGGTGCATAGTCATTAGATGACGCCTCCAAAATTTGGGAAATACGTGCGTCGAGCTGAATGGGTTAACACAGATTTCAGAAACGCAGTCTGCATCCACTGGCGGTGATCAAAGTGGTTAACTGCGCTTAGCATGGTGTGGAACCTTCATTCTCGATGTACGTCTACGTATAGCTCAAACAAGCTATACGCCACTTAACTCATTCAGTCCGACGGCCGTATTTCCCAAAGTTTGGAGGCGTTATCTAACGACTATGCACCAGTTGCAGGAGATGGATCGACCATGATAATTCAAGGGCAGTGCCAGATTATCTTGGCGTCGACCTATCTGCTGTAGTGCTTCAGCCATTCAAGCACTAAGCTGAGGCTAACATGGTGGAACCGTGTCTCACAACTGAACCTAGAAGTGAAAGAAGAAGAATTACGACTCAGCTGTGTTCGGCTGGACATCACAGTGAGCTGGAAATATGTATCATTTCTTCAAAGAAAACTTCCGTCAGTCTACTGTTGACTGACTGCCACTTTTTCTGATCCCAGAGGAAGTGAATGTAAGGTGTTGGGAAGGGATGGGGTGGTTTAAGGAAGTGTATAATGTGCGTGTGTGTCTGAGAGAAAGGGTGTGCCGTTGTGCATGCGCAGTGAGTCCAGTGTTTTCCTGGAGAACAGCGATATACAAGAACTATGTATTATTACTATTATTATTTACATGAGAAACAGATCCACATGCGTCTCCAAATTCAGCAAGGGAGATGTGAGTATATATATATGCCTTTAAGTGGCATGTATATCTGATTTTCAATCTTTTTTGAAGTGTTCATTGAAATGTTATCGTGCAATGTAGAGTATAATGCATCTAAAATAGCGAAGTTGGTTTTTTTTTTCTTCGTGAGTCTGCTTTCCTCTTTTCCTTTACAAAGTAGATATAAGGTGTTCAGTGAAACGAGCGCGTACAATGCGCAATGGGTGCGTATGTCGAAAACAGCCAGCTTGGCTGTCGTGACCATATAACCTGAACTGGCGTTTACATCTGCTGTTCTCATACAGAGCAGCTTATGAGGTGTTCGACGTAATGTGGTGGGGTGGCTAAAAATAGCTAGCCTCTTTTATTGTTCTTCCAACAAAAGATTACAGAACGACACCAGGAAAGGAGCTTTTGATCCCCTTCACCGCAAAAAGCACTCGCTGCAAAAGGCATAGACCCTCATGAGCCCAAGCAGATACGGGGCTCATGGGTATCTATACCTCTTGCTGCCTACTTTTACATCTGTGCGGATCAGACGTGAGTTTTCAGTCAGTGAATCTACAACGGAAATCAACAGACAATACTCAACTGCAAGAGTCATAGATCCTCATGAACCCCTGCCGCGGACGCTCATAATACTCTTTTGCGTTACGCGGTTACTTTAACATCTGTCTGTCCCAGACGAAGTTGTCAATCAATGAATCCGCCATGATCGCAGGAAAAAGTATTTCTGGTCTCTGGCTGTAGAATGGGTTACAATATAAAAATATTCCTGTCTCCGCGCACTCCCTCTGAACTAACGGGTCGTTTGTTGTTGTTATTGTTGCTGTTTTTGTTGTCGTCGTCATCGACGTTTATGTTGTAATCGTTGCTATGCGTCGTCAATTGCAAATGTTTACTATAACCCATTCAGCCCTGTCGCCCTACAGCAGGAGATAAGTCGACCATGATAATTCAAGGATAGTGCCAGATTAACTTGGCGCCTGTCGGCGCCAAGCTTATTGTGCACTGCCCTTGAATTATCACGTTCGATCCATCTTCTGTAACTGGTGCATAGTCATTAGATGACGCCTCCAAACTTTGGGAAATACGGCCGTCGGGCTGAATGAGTTAATTTTTATCGGTACCAGAGTTCCAGCAGTCACTGACAACAACATATGCACAGGTACACATTTACATCACAAGCCACATAATCAGGTAGGGCTGTAAATCAGGTGGGAGACGGTACGGCAAAGGCGAGATCTGTGCATGCCGTCAATAAACAAAGGACCACAGATCAAAATGACCCAGCACACTGTGAAGACATTATGTCAAATTTAAATCCTTTGAATGATCACTGGCCTTTCAAGTCGTTTCAGACTTTAAATGAAGTTCGTGAGCCTCTGGTTGTCGGTAGCGGGATTTGTCGAGATGATGTCTGCAGGAATCTCCTTGACGAAAACCCGCTATGCCAGCCAGAAGGTTAACTCATTCGCGACCAGCCGCATCCAGATGCGCGGCATAAGCCGCGCATCCGGATGCGGCTGGCCGCGAATGAGTTAACACAGCAGACGTATTCGAAGAAAAAGACACGTATAAATAAAAATTCATAGTTTGATTAACGATCTATTTTTGGTTGCCCCACTTTCTACTCATATCCATTAATGCAAATCCAATGATCAAGGGCCATAACTCTGTCGGGGCAAGGGCCATAAATCTCCACCGCGTCCAGCCAAGGGGGACAATCCTTGGAGTGCTATCAAGCGTCATTAAGCATCATCAACCGAGACTTGTCAAGTTGTGTTCGATCAGATTTGATCGTTTTCTCTTCATTGGTAAGAATCACTTACCAGTCTTTCCATTGGTCCCTATAGCAAGAGGCATAGATTCTCGTGAGTCCCTGCAGGATGTAGGGGCTCACAAGAATCTATGCCTCTTGCTGACAAATATCGTCATCATTAAACTGAAATAGGTCATCTGGTTTTAGTCGACAAGTGCGATTGTTATTCATCCCTAATGCACAATATTAGCGGGAAATTGGTGACTACGAGAATTCAAGGGTAGTGCCAGATTAGTTTGCGCCTTGAAAGTCGCCAAACTAATCTGGCACTACCCTTGATCTGTCATGATAACATTGAAGGACACAGTTTTGTTAGTTGTAAGTAGAAAATGCACGTTGCCCCCCCCCCACCCTCTTCCGCCCCCCCCCTCTTCCGCCCCCCCCCCCCAAATGTTTTAAAACATTTTTTATACAGTGTCCTAAATCGTTCACACCTGACAATGACTTTCACAACTTCGTGAGGCGTTTTGATAATGGCTATGGGAACTAAATCGGTCATAGCTGTTCAAGGGTAGCGCCAGATCAGACCGACTGCGACTGAGGGGGTTCATGAGGATCTATGCCTTTTGCAGACGGGTGACATACAAGTTTCCTTAGGCAGTGTTCGAGGTCAACAACATGTTATCCCAAGTCGGACACAGTTGCTTCTGGCAGCGAAAAGGAAGCGATCGAACTATTTGAGCCGATTGTCCGAGAGTACTTGGCTCAGACTTGGCGTGGTTTGACCTGTCATTTTACCGATTATTGCCCGACCCCTGTCCCAACCCACCACCCTCTCTCTTAGCTCCCTCCCCCTAACCGCATCTCCCTCCCCACCCCAGACCAACACACACACACCCCTCCCTCTGTTTTTTTGGCAGAGCTGTTCGACGCAGTGTTGTCCGAGAGCGGATAAACCCAGCTCTCTCAAAACACCACTGTCACTTTATCGATCACTGACCACCTCTTGACCCTCCCCCCCCCCCCCGCCCCTCAAATCCCCTCCCTCCAAACGCCGTGCTTTTGGCAGAGAATACCTCTGGAGAATAGTTTGAGAATAGTCATATTTTTTCGCGCCTTCTACTATACACCCATTTGTTATTCCCACTGAAAACACTATCCCGCAGGACCCAAAAAAGGTAGCCGCTAAGCGTGCAGAATGTAAATATTCAAAAATGAAAGAAACACGCTTAGAAAGGACAAGTACAACTGTGTTGTACTTGTCCTTTGTAAGCGTGTTTCTTTGTGTGCTAATAAAATAGAAGCTTACTCTGGTGTCGGCTATCTGTGGAGGCCGGAAGAAGCAGGCCTTGTGTCCAAAACAGGTCTCGCTGCGGATGCGGCGGATTAGGAAGTGCATACATAATACGGCCGATTTGTCAAGTCCCATGTGAATATACCACGCTGAACTAGATATCATTAACCATTTGGCTGTCGTTATCGGTTTTGGTCGCGATGATTCCTGCTTTCCATATCTGCCATCCCTGCGAAGACGACAAGACCAGCTTTGTGAAAAAGGCGATTTTTCTCGTAATACAATGCTTTTCACAAAATCATTGAATTATATTACTATCTTTTGCCTTCGAAAGGCATATATGCTTAGCCCTGAACCTAAGCATGAAAAATACCAGATTAACAAATGCGGCAAAGTGAAAAAAGAGAACTACGTCATAGTGACGTAGGACCCATTTTATGTTTAACTCATTCAACTCCGACACGCCACGGCAAGACAAGGATCGAGCGTGGTAGTTCAAGGGTTGTGCCAGAATAGCTTGGCGCTATTCTGGCACAACCCTTGAACTATCACGCTCGATCTGTTTCCAGAAGTGTAATACAGTCTTCAGGGGGCAACTTCAAAATTTGCGGATTTCGGTCCTGGAGCAGAATGTGTTGAAGTGTCACTCTTGGACCGTCCCGGGTAAGGGGACAAGCAACGGGTCCTGATGTGAAAAACGCGACAAGCTATTCTGGCACAACCCTTGAACTATCACGCTCGATCTGTTTCCAGAAGTGTAATACAGTCTTCAGCGGCAACTTCAAAATTTGCGGATTTTAGTCCTGGAGCAGAATGTGTTGAAGTGTCACTCTTGGACCGTCCCGGTTAAAGGGGACGAGCAACGGGTGCTGATGTGAAAAAACGCGACAGCACGTCGATATAAAGGGACTTCTCGACCGCAGCTTGTGAATAGACGTCTGTGGTTGTTAACGTCTTACTTGGTCGATCCCACCTCATTTTGGCAGGAGGACAAGAGAGGATCGCGATATAATCAGAGACGGCATTGATGTCTGCGTGTGACGTCATACTGGCCAAAAACGTCAATATATGAGAGATGAGTGCTTGCGTCTTAAATGACGTCCGTCATAATGAAGAAAATGGCAGGAAGATCAGTACGGATGTTTATGTTGGTTTTGCCTGACGTTACTTAAAATGTCGGAAAAATGAGAACGGAATGTCTTTAATTTTAACATATTACCTGTTATGCGTCAATTCCTATACTTCTTATATTTAACCCTTTCAGCGCAAACACCCTAAAGTAAAAGATTGATTGACCATGATAATTCAAGGGTAGTGACAGATTAAAATAATACATAGTTCTTGTATAGCGCTGTTCTCCAGGAAAACACTGGACTCACTGCGCATGCACAGCAGCACACCCTTTCTCTCTCAGACACACACACACACACACAATTATACACTACTTTAAACCACCCCATCACTTCCCCACACCTTACATTCACTTCCTCTGGGATCAGAATATGTGGCAGTCAGTCAACAGTTAGCTAAATATGAGCTAAGTGTTAAATGCCCGACAAAAAAGAAAAGTCTTTAAGTGAGCCTTGAACTGTGACAATGTGGGCAGATTCCGCATTTCCGTTGGCAGCGAGTTCCACACACTTGGGGCGAAAAAGGTGAAAGAAGGCTCCCCGACAGTTTTCATGTTAAGCTTCGGGATTTTTAACAGCCTTTCACTGTAGGAACGGAGGGTGCGTGATGGCTGATAGGCAGACAGCCGCTTGGCAGAGAGGTACGGCGGGAGAGATCCGTCAAAATGCCGATAGGCGAAAATTGCAATTTTGTCAGTACTGGCAACGGAATTTGACGGGCAGCCAGTGCAGCTGCTTCAGTAGAGGCGTAACGTGGTCTCTCTTTTGTTTCTTCAAGATGAGACGCGCCGCATTGTTTTGAATCATCTGCAAGCGTGAAATCTGATCCGCCGGTAAACCTGCCAGTACACCTATCGGCGCCAAGCTAATCTGGCACTACCCTTGAATTATCAGGGTCAATCCACCTCCTGCGAGTGGTACATAGTCGTTAAGTAACACTTCTAAAATTCGGGAAATGCGCCCATGGCGCTAAAAGGGTTAAAATGAACTGAGATAATTAGGCCTAAATGAAGGAGGGCTTTGCTTTTTACGAGAATGCAAGCTCGATGACCTGTTAGCAAATAAACAACAAATAGTAAACGCCATAAACAAATACACAACTTGACTTAACAGCAGCAAGTACTAAAGAAGCAGCCTCTTCCAGTCTCTCTCTCTCTCTCTCTCTCTCTCTCTCTCTCTCTCTCTCTCTCTCTCTCTCTCTCTCTCTCTGTATGTGAGTGAGTGACTGTGTGTGTGTGTGTGTGTGTGTGTGTGTGTGTGCGTGTGTGTGAGAGAGAGAGACAGAGAGAGACAGAGAGAGAGAGAGAGAGAGAGAGAGAGAGAGAGAGAGAGAGAGAGAGAGAGAGAGAGAGAGAGAGAGAGAGAATCTTTGCCTTCTTTTCTCACATGTGTATATATATTCAAAAACATTCGTACACCATAGCCCATGTTTATCCGCCGTTATGCAGCTGTCCCTAAATGAATGCACTCCAATGAGTTCCCCCCCCCCCTCACACTCTCCCCCCCCCCCCCCGCCACATGTAACCATCCCTCCTCAAGAGGCATAGAACCTTATTAGCCCCCGTAAACTGAAGCGTCTCATGAGGATCAGTTTGCAAGCGTCATTTACATCAGTGTTTCTCAAGTATGAACCGTCATTTTGTTTAAAGTTTACGTAGAAATAATAACTAACCCATTAGCAAAAGGCACAGATCCTCAAGAGCCACGCACTTTGCGAAAGAGCACGTGAGGATCATATGATATTTGTTAGCGTCATTTACGTCAGTGCAAATCTGACGTAGGGCGTCATTAAGTTCTAAAGTTATGGTAGAGCCATGAAAACCCACCGAAAAGCCACAACTCCTCTTCCCCTAATGAGCACCCTTAACATTCATTTCAACCGTTCGATGATCGCGGTGTGAAACCACAGTAAGAGATACGTAGCACTTTGCTGCAATTGCGCTTCGTGTGCTGGCTTCGTGACTCACACATGATAATGTGTGTGTGTGTGTGTGTGTGTGTGTGTGTGTGTGTGTGTGTGTGTGTGTGTGTGTGTGTGTGTGTGTGTTGTGGATGATACTTTGATCTAATCTAATTTATTATTAACTGTACTCTGTTTGTAATTGATTATGCATCTGTTCAAATTGTTCTTGTTTGCATTAGTTAAACTACCAGGGACTTCTTGTAAGGCTGGTGCTATAAGAAGCTAAATCTATAGCCTTTCCTTGACCTTGAGCTAAAAAAAGTTTCATCACCACCATTACTGAATTTCAACCACAAAATAATACCAGGAACAATGTAGAAACGCATTTATAAGGTTAAAAAGGCCTGCGAATTAACTTTCTAGAAGCGTGTGGTATTCATTACTGAAGAGTTCTAGGTGTCTGTCATATATTATGTGCGCTACCTAGCAGAATTCACCGTTTGGCTTAATTACGAATAAGCGATCATGAACCGTGTTAATGAGAGTCCTTAACCTAGATTTCAGGTTTTCGGTGTCTTCGATGGCGTACTATTAAAAACACATTCCTATCTAGTTATTTTGAAAATTTTCATGATTTCGTCCTCATTTTTTTCGGGCATATTTCTTCACATTATTCTTACCTATTTCTGTACTTGTGCATCATCATTACTGTGATGATCATAATGCACCGTCATGGAGGGTATCTAATAGCACATTTTTGTGCCCTGTACTGTATGTCTCCCATAACAAAAAAACAGTTGTGGTGCAAAAGTCGTTAACCTCCAACGTTAAATGGTTTTCACATAAATTTTAAGAATCTCATCATTTCACCTCATTTCGGCGAATTTCACCCCTTTGAACCTCATTTTAAACCTCATTTTGAGACTCATTATTGAATCATATTTCACCAATATTTCGCGCCTTTTCAGAACCTCATTATTTAACTATATATCACAAATATTTCACCCTTTCAGAGCCTCATTATTAAACCATTCTTTAATACTATCGTTTTTTATGTCAAGTTATTTGCTAAGCTTACTCCCTAGGCTTCCACTTTTCAAATTTACTTAACTCATTCAGCCCGACGGTCGTATTTCCCAAGTTTTGGAGGTGTCATCTAATGACTATGCACCAGTTGCTGGAGATGGATCGACCATGATAATTCAAGGGCAGTGCCAGATTAGTTTGGCGCCGACAGGCGCCAAGCTAATCTGGCACTACCCTTGAATTATCATGGTCGACCCATCTCCTGCTGTAGGGCGTCAGGGCTGAATGGGTTTAAACGTATGCTCACATTTTGTGATGCGCAGGGAGGTATTAAGTTTGCAAATGTGTGCTGGTCTGTGATTTTGGACCCTAAGCCGTAAGATTCAAAATCACAGATCAGCACACACATTATTCTTTCCCCGTGTTTAGTCTCCGGACTAACATTTGTGTCTACTGGACAGGAACAGATCCTCATGAGAGACTGAAGGCCACAGGGGCGTGACAAGAATTGCGTACGCGACTTGTTAGCAGAGGTCTGTTGTTAGAATGAGGGATTCAGAGGCGGATCAGTTACTTCCCGAGACGGGGAGACGGGTGTTCCATTTTTAAAGGAAAAGGATAGAGACTGTGTATGTGTGTGTGTGTGTGTGTGTGTGGGGGGGGGGGGTAAGGGGACTGAACTTCTACCTCACCTCCATCCCCCCACCTCCATCCCCCCCCCCCCCCGAACCCGCCTCTCACAGTGATTTGACTACAAGTACCCTCCTCTACGATTTAAGGCAACAGATAGTAATGAAATCCGCAAGTGGCATAAATCCTCATGAGCGCCTGCAGTCGCAGGCGCTCCTGAGGATCTATGCCTCTTGCAGATGGATCGTGTTCAGTGACAAAAGTCTGCATCAATATGAGAGAACACCAGAAAAACTCCCATCTCCTTCGCCTGCCATAAAGCGGCATAAACTGGACCTGCGAGACGTATATATAGGCTCAACAGCTATAACTACTGGAGCCCATGAATATATATACCTTCCGCAGACGGACGGCCTTCCATAATGGAGTGAGAACCCCGTGATTCGGAGGAGCTCGAAAAGCCTGAAACTTGGTCGATGACGCCTAATCAGCCTTGCAAATATGACGTAGATAAACTGACAGGACAAGTGTGCAGGAAGTTGCTGTGGCTGCTCAGCATCCAGTAGGCTATATCGACACATTTATGACGGCCCGCATTTGGATACGTGGCTAATGCGATCCGCCTCAAATGAGTTAAATTTCCTAGATCAGCCCCGTCAACCACACTGACTGCCTGAAGATATTTCAGATAAAACATCACGACCGATTGGGCAGAAATTTTTTTTGTTCACCATTGGCATAGGCACACCCAGGCCCGATAACCTTTTGCGCATTGGAAATACTAATTTGGCATTTTGGTAGCGCATCGACTTCGCTATCTCATTCACATGCTGCCGTTTGACTCATTGCAAACGAACTCTGAATGCAGTTACTTTGTTGTACACGTCTGGCTGTAACTTCTCAGTGTTTCCACGGGACCCTTGGGGTCATCTGAAGACTTCAAAGCAATTCAACCTTACAAACACACAGCAGGCTGCAGTTTCATCGGCAACTTTGGGGACAAATCAGGCTTGCAAACATGACGCAGACCAACGCCATTCACGAGGTGAAGCGAATCAGTCAACCACATTTCACTGCCTTCAATCTTATAAACAAAGCCCCGGCCCAAATTTCGCTTCGTAAGATAGAGCCAGCAAGAGGCATAGATTCTCATGAGCCCCTGCGGACGCAGGGGCTCATGAGAATCTATGCCTCTTGCAGATGGCTAGTCTTCATTGATTTCATCGTACACAAAACCCTTAATGACTTCTTAGTTTGACGATTTAAACGGAGTTAACCTCAGCCACCAAAAAGGCATAGTCAATCATGAGACCCGCGCGGCTGCAGGGACGCATGAGAGTCTGTTCCTGTTGCAGGAGGATGTGTTTGCTAAAACTAAACTTGCTCCTTAGGACGTCAGCGCACGTTTTAACTACCGTGTCATGGTCCCATCGGCCAGTATCTAGATACGTGTCAGGCAAGGGTATGATGAAGGAAGAACAATCATTTGATCATTTACAGGCAGAGCGGGCGGTCAAGCAGTTGATCAATGGGTCAATATCAGAGGTAGGTTAAGAGTATGATAAACATAAATGTAATTAAAAATCAGGCTTGCCAGCATCCTCCAAAACAACCAGGCTGGGGCCAGGAAGGCTGAAGACCTGCCAGTGTTAGCTGAAGAGGTGGAAGCAGCCGTACGCGGCCTGAAGGGAGGAAAGTCTCCAGGTGTAGACAACGTACCTGCTGAACTGTTGAAACATGGAGGAGAAGTAACAACGAAGGTCCTCACTACACTCTGTCAAAAGATCTGGGAGCAAAAGAAATGGCCAGTAGAATGGACACAGTCTCTAGTGATCCCGCTCCCCAAGAAAGGAAACCTGAAACAGTGCCAGAACTACAGAACTATCAGTCTGATAAGTCACCCTAGCAAAGTAATGCTTAGAATCATTCTCAACCGCCTCAAAACTTTCGCCGAGGAACTGCTGGCAGAAGAACAGGCTGGCTTCAGAGTTGGAAGAAGCACTGTAGAGCAGATTTTCAACTGCCGCGTCCTGATCGAGAAACATCTGCAGCATCAGCGCGAACTCTACCACAACTTCATTGATTTCAGGAAAGCATTTGATCGCGTCTGGCACGACGGACTCTGGCAAGTCATGAGATCGTTCAACATAGAGGAGGGACTGATCCAAATGATAGAAGCGCTTTACAAGAACGCCTGCAGCGCGGTTCTACTTAACAATCAGTCAGGCGAGTTCTTCAGGACGACGATCGGTGTCCGTCAAGGATGCCTGCTCTCTCCTGTCCTTTTCAACATATTCCTGGAGAAGATCATGCAGGAAACCCTCCACGACCACCATACTTCAATCTCTATTGGTGGCAGATCCCTGTGCAATCTTCGATTCGCAGACGACATTGACCTCATGGCAGGCAGCAATAGTGAGCTCCAAAACCTGACAGACAAACTTTCAAGTAGCGCAGGGTCTTATGGCATGGAGATCAGTACGGATAAAAGCAAAGTGATGATCAACACCACAAGCGACAGCAGCAGCAACATTCACATGAACGGCCAGAAGCTAGAAGAGGTCAATAGCTTCAAGTACTTGGGAGCCACCCTGTCCAAAGACGGTAGTTGCATAGCAGAGATCCGTATCAGGATAGGTACAGCAACATCCGCAATGGCCAGGCTGGACAGGATATGGCGAAGTAACTCCATCAGCTTCACCATCAAGTACAGGCTTTACAAGTCCCTCGTAGTGTCTATTCTACTCTACGGCTGTGAGACTTGGACACTGCTTGCAGACTCAGAAAAGAAAATCCAGGCCTTTGAGAACAAGTGCCTGAGGAAGTTGCTCCGCATCTCGTACCGCGAGCACAAGACCAACGAATATGTACGGAGCATCGTCGCTTCCCTGGTGGGCCCACATGAACCCCTTCTGGCAACCGTGAAACGGCGCAAGCTTGCTTGGTTTGGCCACGTGACCCGACACAACACCTTGTCCAAGACTATCCTCCAAGGCACTCTCGAAGGAAGTCGTCGGCGAGGTCGTCAGAGAAAGAGTTGGGTCGCAAACATAAAAGAATGGACCGAACTCGAGATGCCAGACTTGCTTGCCACCGCCCAAAATAGAACTCAGTGGAGAGCACTGTCTGTTGCTGCTGCCTTTCAGTCCCCCCAACGCCCAGTTCGGGCAAGGGACTGATGATGATGATGAATTAAAAATACGTCATTTGATCATTTATCAGAAGGGCAGGCGGTGCAGAACGTAATCTTGTGAGCCAGTTACCAAAAGGGAAAGAAACACTTTCAGAAAGGGCATTCACATTACAATTTATCAAACTTTCAAAATGTTCAGACAAATATACAAAGCTCTGCTTATCCCCCTTTGACGAGATGCGTGTTTATTTATTTGAATGGGATTTTCTCTGCATTACACACTCTTGGCGTTCACCTTTTGGGTTTGGATTTCGATATTGCGTAAGAGTATTATTATTTAACCCGTCCAATGTCAACAAAAACTGAACTCCACCCAAATGCAAGAGGTATAGATCCTCATGAGCTCCCGCAGTTGCGGGGGCTCATGAGATCTATGCCTCTTGTTGACACCACTTTGAATCCATGTCCCTGGAACGTCTAGGGTTGTTTCGTCACTGTTGTATTAACGAAGATCGCAGAAACACGGCCTGCGACAGCTGGCACTGTACAAATTCAAACAAATATAATTTGAGCGCTTGTAGGCAAGGCATTCAGGCGGTGCCACAATGGCACCTATTATAGCAAAATTATTTGGTCTATGCAAAAGCTCTAGCCAGCTGTTTCTGGCATCAAACAGGTCAGTCTCCACGCAGGCCGAAGCAGCAGAAAACCGATGACTACTGCCAGACTACATCTCTGTAATATATAATATCAAGTTATTCCTAAACAGAATCATGCGGCAGAGTGCCACTTAACAGTAAGGACTGAAGGGGACCTCATCATTGTAATCGTTCAGTTCGGTCAAGATGGGACCTCTGAACTCGGAAAGGCCCATAAGCGCTCCATCACACTCCCCAGAAGTCTTCCCAGAGATCAATTGTACTGTTAATAACTGTTAAGCACCACACTGTGGACGTCAGCGAGGCAGCACCTTGCGGGCAAACTAAAGGCATATAAGGATCGGATGCAGCACCAGTAGCAAAACGCCTTCGGACCCAGGACGGCCGCAGTGGGTCCGCGCACGGCCGTGCGCGGGCCCACTGCGGCCGTCCTGGGCCCGAAGGCGTTTTGCTTACTGGGAGGGGCCCACGAGAGCATACGCCTCTTGCAGATTGAGCAGACTAAGCGGATCCACGGACTGTTTGAAGCCGACCAACTTGTGCTGTCGGTAACCTCTATAGACGCAGATTGTGATGAGTGCCCATTACACGTCTCGCAGACTGGAGCTATTGGCTGAAGGCGGGAACAGACCGGCTACCGGCGGTTGAAGGGCCAATGGAAACGTGGCAAGTGGAGAGTTTCAATAACGATGGTCAATGAAGCGATCGGAAGAGGATTTCTCGGGCCAGCAGGCGTGAGATGACCAGGGCGGGTGGTTAGGCTCACTTACTGGCGGTTTATTGTGTGTTTCAGAAAAAAATAATCTCACGATGACAGTTTGAGTGTGTGTGTGTGTGTGTGTGTGTGTTTGTGTGTGAGGGAGGGGGGAGGGGTGTTTGTGGGAGGTTGGTTGGTTGGTTGTGCATTACTTAACTTCCCGACAAGAAATAAGACTTTCTCAGGACATGCCTGAGCTGCCTGTGGCAAAAACAAAATAGAATATTGAATAATGTCAACGGCTGGTGTAATATGCAGAAGAAATCTACGATACGCTAGGGACGCTAAATTATTTTAGTTCACAAAACAAAGAATAGAAAATAATCTAGTAATCTAAAATACTCTAGTTCACAAAGCAATGAGTATACATTTTTTAGTTCTCCTAATTTTCTTACGTGCAGCAGACCATTTAGCAATACACAGACAAGATCAAGGCCTACAGGCACCGCATACAGTAAGAAGAAAATTAACCCGTTTAGCCCCGAGTTCCTACAGCAGGAGATGGATTGACCATGATAATTCAAGGGTAGTGCCAGATTAGCTTGGCGCCTTCAGGCGCCAAGCTAATCTGGCACCACCCTTGAATTATCATGGTCAATCCATCTCCTGCAACTGGTACATAGTCGTTAGGCAACACCTCCAAATTTGAGAAATGGGACCTTGGGGCTAAAAGAAGGAAAAGACAAGTGAATGGTCCAAGGGCAGACAGAAACCTAATCCCCAGGAAAAAAGGAAACCCAGCCTGTGATGGGAGAGGAAGAAAGGGGAGGGGGGGGGGAGGGGGGTGTATCAGAAGAGGTTTAATACTGAGACAACAAGGCGGGTTGGCGAAATGAAAAAAAAGCGTGATGCACTGAGACGTCATGATCAGGCGGATTCTAACAAATGTCAATAAATACAGGACAATTTAAAAAAAAAAAGAATTACATGCGAGCGGATTCAATCGGCACTGTACCCGTATACTGCCGAGAAAAACTGAACAACCCTCAGCTGCAAGAGGCATAGATCCTCATGAGCCCTCGCAGTTACGTAGCTCATGAGGAAATCTACCTCTTGCTGAAACCACTTTGTATTCGTGTTCTTTTGACAGCTGGCGATCTTTGATATCAGCACAATAATCTGCGCCCATGGAAGTGATGAGATTCGAGGTTCGAAATTCCTACCAGAGGCGAGGCAGGAAACTCGAGGACATCATCTCTCTTTGCTTTGCGATTCATTTACCTCACCTTTCAGAATTATCGATCTTGAAACCGAACAGAAATAAACTTAAACTCGATTCCCACCCTCTTCAAATTTCAATTTTCAACCGACACCAAAGGATAGCACTCTAATGTCTTTTTCTTTTCTCTCACATTAACGCAATGGGCCCCAAGGTACAAATTTTCCATTTCGCTAGTTGTCTTCTGAAAACTACATAAGTGTCGACCATGATAGTTCAAGGGTGGTGCCATAATAGCTTGGCGCTTAGAGGCGCCAGGCTATCCTGCCACTATCCATGAACTATCAATGTCGGTGTATATCGTGTTGTAGTGTGCTAGGGCCTAATGTGTTAAGGTGTGAGACACCGCGCATGTTGCCAACGGCCATTTTCTAGCGACCATTAGCACCTCATTTCCAGGAGAGCGGAGCTTGCAAGGAAGAGCACTCACCTTCCACATAGATGGCGCTTTCTATCGATCGAGGAGGACAGCGAATTTGCAGCCTCCCAGTGATTATTTATGGGGTTTAGGGGAGAGAGAAAAATCATAGAGGATGGTCTGCATCCTTTTTTTTCTTTCTTTTTATTGTGAGGTGGGGGGATGGGTTATGGGCAGAAGATAGATTGTGTGTGTGTGCGTGTGTGTGTGTGTACGTGTGTGTGTGTGTGTGTGTGTGTGTGTGTGTGTGTGTGTGTATTTGTGTGTGTGGGGGTGGGGGGTGGGGGAGGGGGATTGGGGGTGGCCGGGGTGGGGGTGGTGGAGGTTATAATTTAAGGACTTTCAACTGGAAGAAAAAAGTGTTTAAAAAAGAGGTTTGAGCCGATGACAGATTACCTTTCTTATTTTATTATGGTATTTTATTCTTTCGTGTATTTTGAACAAAACTACAAACACTGATATAATAAGCAAACTCAGTTACATATTGCAAGTGAAGTATATTGGGTGGAGGAGGGTTTTGAGGAAAAATCAACCGGTACAACTTCAACAACAACTCTGACGCAACGAACACCAACAGGACCATGGCAAACCACAACCAACATCACTACAACCACCAGCATTATAACAAAACAACCATAGCGAGCAAAAGATGTTCGGGCGACGTCCGCCTTAGCTGGCCCGCGCACGGACATGCGCGGACCAGATAAGGCTGAAGACGCCTGAGTACCTTTTCCTTTCGGAATTTCTGGATCTCTACCGACGTTCCTGACACGGGCCATGCGTTAGCCAAATAAGGCCAACGACTACACGATGATACGTTACTTACTGGTCTTTACCGTAAAATACAGTTTCTTAACGCATTCTACCCCACTACCTCACAAACCATATAGGTGAGGCTAGCGCTGGCAGAATTGTACTCAAACCAAGGGGAATCATAGCGCTGGACAGACAAACAGTTAGATCCCCTGCCCCCGCCTATCAGGCACCCAATCGCCAGCCTACAGAACAAGACGATAAGAGGATGGAAATGATCGTCTTGTTCTATACCTGCGTATTTCTCTGTGGGTTGGCGATTGGGTGCCTGATAGGCGGGGGCAGGGGATCTAACTGTTTGTCAGTCCAGCGCTATGATTCCCCTTGGTTTGAGTCAGTACCCGACTACTGAAATCCCTAAATTCTGAAGTTGTCCTCTGAAGGACGGTATTACAATTCTAGAGACAGAACGAGCATGATATAGTTCAAGAGTGGTGCCAGAATAGCTTGGCGCCTATGGGCGCCAAGCTATTCTGGCACCACCCTTGAACTATCATGCTCGATCCATGTCTTGCTGTGGTGTGTCGGGGCTGAATTATTTAAACGGACTCACCTCAACCAGCAACACCGACAAGACGGCGAGACTGGCGTAGTGAAGCTTGTGGGCGATCTCCTGCTGAGGCGTGTGAATAGGGTGCGGAAATTCGTCTCTGTCATCGTCGTGCGCGTTTTCCTCAAGTTGATGGGTATCCTGCTCCATACGCGCGTGCACAGCGTGCAGTCCATTTTCTACAGCGATGGTGGCGCCACCACTTCCGGTGAGATTAGTCCAAGTTGAGTCGTAGATTTCAATCCCCGAGTGCAAAGCGTTGTAAACAATACTCCCTGATTTTGAATCCCCTCCTTCACTTCTGCGCGAGTTTACTTCCCCCCCGGGTGAATCCACCCCTCCCGAATTCCCGTGTGAATCCACCCCTCCTGTATTCCCGTGTGAAAAGTCCGTTCTACTGTTATGTAAAAAGCCTGCTTTATATTCATCAAAATTTCTTGCATTGTTTCTGTTTGCATTGCTAGTTCTTTCCTGACTTTTAGTGTGAGCAAAACCGTCTCTATTGCTAGTTACAAAGCCGCTTACTAAATTCGTTGCAAATTGCCCTGCATTGTTGTTTGCAAAGTTTGTTCCTGGAGCACGATGACCTGTGGTCAGGTGACCACTATTACTTCCCTTATCACCACTATCACTTTTCTTGTTACCTATATCACGTTTTCCAACACCACTTAACGTGTGCAAGAAATCCATAGAAATATCACGAGCGTCTCTCACATGTCTACCACCACCATCACTATTAACACCAACAAAAACACTGCTAGTCCTATTCTCTTCACTGTGACGTAACAAAGTCACGTGACGGTCAAGGTGAAGATCAGGCTCACGTCCTGCCGGGGGCGCTTTGGCGGCCATGACAGCGGCGCCTGTAAGGTTCCAGATGATGGTGGAGTGGAGGATGGTGTCCAGGACCAGGTCCACGTCCATGTGCTCTCCGGAGAGCTCGTGCCTGTATCGAAAGCGCAGTTCCTTCATGAAGTTGTTGACGCGATACTCGGACGCCGTCAGCGTTTCTGTCACAGATAGGAACATAAAGAAATTACAGGGGGTGACTGCCAGCGCTTATATTCCAGCGCTGGACAAACAAACTGTTAGATCCCCTGCCCAGGCAGGGGATCTAACAGTTTGTTTGTCCAGCGCTGAGAATATCCCCTTGGTATGTCTACCGGCGCTTACCTCAGCTGTTTGGTTTGTGGATAGGAAAAGATAAGAGGTAGGTAGGAAAAATCACTAGTAAGGGAGAGAACTGTACACAGTTCCCTCCTTACCTGATGTTTTTAATACCTACCTCTCACCAGACATTATGAGTTAAGTTTCAAAAGTACAGACGACTTTCCTCACGCATGTCGGTAATTTGACAAAAGTCCGATTTAATCACCAGACATTATGAGTTAAGTTTCAAAAGTACAGACGACTTTCCTCACGCACGTAGCAATGTCGGTAATTTGACAAAGTCGGATTTAATCACCAGACATTATGAGTTAAGTTTCAAAAGTACAGACGACTTTCCTCACGCACGTAGCAATGTCGGTAATTTGACAAAAGTCCGATTTAATCACCAGACATTATGAGTTAAGTTTCAAAAGTACAGACGACTTTCCTCACGCATGTAGCAATGTCGGTAATTTGACAACGTCGGATTTAATCACCAGACATTATGAGTTAAGTTTCAAAAGTACAGACGACTTTCCTCACGCATGTCGGTAATTTGACAAAGTCGGATTTAATCACCAGACATTATGAGTTAAGTTTCAAAAGTACAGACGACTTTCCTCACGCACGTAGCAATGTCGGTAATTTGACAAAGTCGGATTTAATCACCAGACATTATGAGTTAAGTTTCAAAAGTACAGACGACTTTCCTCACGCACGTAGCAATGTCGGTAATTTGACAAAGTCGGATTTAATCACCAGACATTATGAGTTAAGTTTCAAAAGTACAGACGACTTTCCTCACGCACGTAGCAATGTCGGTAATTTGACAAAGTCGGATTTAATCACCAGACATTATGAGTTAAGTTTCAAAAGTACAGACGACTTTCCTCACGCACGTAGCAATGTCGGTAATTTGACAAAGTCGGATTTAATCACCAGGTCCGGATTATCCCCGATCACATTTTGTGCTAGTGGGACGCCAAAGGTGGTAGACTAGGCGGGTCCGTATTATACCTCGTCTATTTAACCCTTTGGGTGTCGATAGCGATATTGGTCAAGGTGATTCCTGCAGGAATAACTTCGACCAAAATCGCTACCGACACCAAAAGGGTTAATTTACTTTGCTTATTCCAAACTTTGGATATAGCAACAAAAACAACAAAAAACACGCCCCCCCCCCCCCCCAAAAAAAAAAAAAAAAAAAAAAAAAAAAAAAAAAAAAAAAAAAACCACAAAAAAACAAACAAACAAAAAAACTACAACAAAGAAACAAACAAAAAAACAAACAGACACACAAGAAAGGTAAAGCCATTATAGCTCACGTGTGTGACCGATTTACGTATGTGTGACCTTTGTGACAAGGGCTAGCTTTTGCATCAGCAAAATCCATGTTTTCTGAAAATGTAAGCATTTTTCACACATCTCTCAATCCCCCGTGACCCTTGACCTTTGTGGTGAGTCGACTAAATTAGTATGCATAGGAAGGTCTTAACATCAGCTATCTTTGTACCAAAATTGGTTGAAAAATTTGCAAAAAACAATTTTATAAAAAAATCAGCATTTTACACACATTTGCCAGCCTCTTGTGACCCTTGACCTTTCCAAGGGGGTCATCCAAATTAGTGTGCACAGACAGGTTTTACCATCAGGTATCTCCGTACCAAATTTGGGTTTTAAGTTGTGAATAGTATTTGAGAAAAAAACAACATCTTTTGTTAAAATATGGCTATTTTAGACCTATTTCTTGAGCTCTCGTGACCATTGACCTTTCCGAGGGATCAACCAAATTAGTGTGCATAGAAAGGTTTTCCCATCAGGTATCTCTTTAGTAAGTTTGGGTTTAAAGTTGTAAATAGTATTTGAGACAAAACATCGTTTGGCAAAATATGGCTATTTCGGACCTATTTCCTGAGCCCTTGTGACCGTTGACCTTTCGGAGGGGTCATCCAAATTAGTATGCATATATAGGTCTTACCATCAGGTATCTCTGTACCAAATTTGGGTTTGAAGTTGTGAATAGTATTTGAGAAAAAACATCTTTTGTCAAAATAAGGCTATTTTTCAACTATTTCCTGAGCTTTTGTGACCCTTGACCTTTCCGAGGGATCAACCAAATTAGTACGTACAAAACGGTCTTATAATCAGGTATCTTTGTATCAAGTTTGGGTTTGAAGTTGCGAATAGTATTTGAGAAAAAATAGAATATGTCAAACTATATCTATTTATTACCTATTTCCTAATCCCCTGTGACCCTGACCCTTGTGAGAGGTCACTCAAATTGGTATGTTTAGAAACGTCTTACCACAAAGTATCCTTGGGCCAAATTTGAAGAATGTGGCTTGAACAGTCTCCGAGAAAATGCCAACGTTAAAGTTTACCACGGACGACGGACGACGGACGGACGACCACTGGCCCAACACACAGATTCACTTTTGCTTCGCACGTGAGCCAAAAAAAAAAAAAAAAAAAAAAAAAAAATGAGGGGTCACAGACATTCTTTTCGATATCCAAAGTTCACTGTAAAAGTTGATGTCTGTACGATCGATATTAGCCCATTAAGCCCTGATGCCCGACAGCAGGAGATGGGTCGACCATGATAATTCAAGGGTAGTGCCAGATTAGCTTGGCGCCTGTCGGCGCCAAGCTAATCTGGCACTTCCCTTGAATTATCATGGTCGATCCTTCTCCAGCAATTGATGCATAGTCATCAGATGACGCCTCCAAAATTTGGGAAATACAGCCGTCGGGCTGAATGAATCTGCTTCTGGTGGCTCTATTGAAAGCTGGCCACGCGGTACAGTAAAATCACTTTTAATCCAGATCTAATACCAAACAGTTCAGTCAAAGTTCGTCAAACGATTAAACTGTAAACAGGATAGCACACAGTCTTGAAAATTAAGGGGCGAACGGTTTGAGGAGAAAGTCGACAATTTTGTTTCACAACCGTGCAATCGCTTGTGTTGCCACGGCGTGGTCACCAGCGCTTCAAAATGTCAGACGTGCAGACGTCTGCGCGAAATTACTGGATAAACATTTGAAAGACTGGTCCGATTCATTTTTAGATCCACGCGCCAAAAAACCCAATAACTAGTTCTAAAGCACTCAGACCATCCACGGAACCCTTCCATCTGCAAGAGGCATAGATTTTCATGAGACCCTGCAATTGCAGGTTCTCATGAAGAGCTACGCCTCTTGCCTGTAAGCCCAGGTCTCAATTTACTTCAATGTTTCCTCCGTAGACGGAGAAAGTCGCTAAAGTTTAGTCTTCACACCACCCACGATTTTTTTCCATCCGCAAGAGCCATAGATTTTCATCAAACCCTGCGATTGCAGGGTCACATGAAAACTAGGCCTCTTGCTTGCAAGGATATGTGTCACTTTGCTCCAGTCTCTGCTTGGACGTAGGGAATCGTGGGATATGTGTCACTTTGCTCCAGTCTCTGCTTGGACGTAGGGAATCGTGGGATATGTGTCACTTTGCTCCAGTCTCTGCTTGGACGTAGGGAATCGTGGGATATGTGTCACTTTGCTCCAGTCTCTGCTTGGACGTAGGGAATCGTGGGATATGTGTCACTTTGCTCCAGTCTCTGCTTGGACGTAGGGAATCGTGGGATATGTGTCACTTTGCTCCAGTCTCTGCTTGGACGTAGGGAATCGTGGGATATGTGTCACTTTGCTCCAGTCTCTGCTTGGACGTAGGGAATCGTGGGATATGTGTCACTTTGCTCCAGTCTCTGCTTGGACGTAGGGAATCGTGGGATATGTGTCACTTTGCTCCAGTCTCTGCTTGGACGTAGGGAATCGTGAGAATCTGAGTCTGCGACAGTTTATACCGTTTATTCCCCCATTTGTCAGTGACAGACATCAGAATTGGAGTTCTCCATCACCGCGACGTAAACCCTAGTTATCCCCCTTTCAGTCATGGCGGCGGCGGGTTGCACAAACATGCAGCGAAACGAAAAATCTGGGGACTGATTGGTCGGTGCGGCCTGGATGTTTATGTCGTTTTTTTTAAGGCCTGTCAGCAAAGAGTAATCTATATAGGGGATATATTGGTGATCCCTTTGGTGATACCGATGTAAAATGTGATGGTCTGTGATTTTGGATCTTACGGCTTAAGGTCCTAAATTGCAGACCAGTACATTCATATCGGTTGATCTTTATCAGCAAGAAGCACAAAACTTTGTTCTACAAACACAAAATATAAAATAATGCAGATTGGTCAATTTGTTTTAGAAACAGCCGCACACCCTCATAATTATTTTAAGTCCTTACGGGGGTGGGGGGGGGGGGGGGGAATGCAGGCTCGTCAAGAATAATACTGAAACACGTATTAATGACTGTTTCTGTCAAGGAAACGCAGACGCAGTATCTAGTCGACTGGACACGTAGGTTTCCATGAAGAGAGAGCTCCGCACAAAATGTAAATGCATGAAATAGTGGGGTGGGGGAGGTGGGAAGGGGGTGGGGTGGGGAAGGGGTTTGGGCCGCTAGTTGAAGTAAAACCCGAAAGGCATCCTCCCCTTCCCCGCCCCTGAAGAAAAGATGTAGAAAGTTTTGTTCTTGTCATCAAAAGAGATAGAGACTATTGAACCCTCGCGTGCTGCGGAAACACATTAGTGTGTGTACCTTTACCAACTGCAGGAGGTTCGTATCTGAACAGTCGTGTAACACTTGGGAAAAGCAATGTATATATATATTTTTTATTTTTATTTTTATACAATTCAACAAACGACGGGAAGGCAGGGCCTCAGGATGGTCTATGCCTCTTATAGATGGAAGGAGTTAACAGCATAATCTGAAACATTGGCTGTGGACGAGCGATGCTTAACAGCATAATCTGAAACATAGGCTGTGGACGAGCGATGCTTAACAGCATAATCTGAAACATAGGCTGTGGACGAGCGATGCTTAACAGCATAATCTGAAACATAGGCTGTGGACGAGCGATGCTTTACAGCATAATCTGAAACATAGGCTGTGGACGAGCGATGCTTTACAGCATAATCTGAAACATAGGCTGTGGACGAGCGATGCTTAACAGCATAATCTGAAACATAGGCTGTGGACGAGCGATGCTTGTAGAGACTCGACCTCTTCTTTACATTGCACTACAGACTCCAGTGTCAAGAAGAGACCAATACTCCACACGCGTCTCTCAACCCCAGCCTGTGGTCTCAGGGTGAGGAATTAAAGCTCATTAAACTGGAAACTAGTACGCTAACTTTTTTGGACCAATTTGTCTGCGCGACGGCGACAGTCTGGAACGAAATCTCTTTAACACATTCTACCCCAGGACCGAAATCCCCAACATTTTAAAGTTGCTAAAGGACTGTATTACAATTCTAGAGACAGATCGAGAATGATAGTTCAAGGGTGGTGCCAGAAAAGCATGGCGCCTATAGGTGCCAAGGTATTTTGGCACCACCCTTGAACTATCGTGCTCGATCCATGTCTTGTTGTGGTGTGTGGGGGCTGAATGAGTGAAAACCTGATAGTTTCGTCACGCACGTGTTTCAAGGGAAATGATTCTGTCCTTTACCCGCCTTACCGCCCATGGACGAAGAGAGTGTGAGCTTGTGATGATTGTGAATTCAACGCCAAGATCCCAAGCCACGAAAAGAGAAGAGAAGACCCCAACGGAGATAGGATCACGCTTAGAAAAGACAGAACACAATTTTCTAAGCGTGTTTCTTTATCCGTCTGGGTTCTTCTCTGCATTTTACACGCTGGGCAGTCACCTTGTTGGTCTGGATTTTTCTCTCGTGCCGCGAAAGGAACACGCGGGTGCTCATGAAGATCTATACCTATTGCAGTTGGGTGGTGTTCAGTTTGTTGCCCGGTGAACGGGATAAAACATGACGCACGGAACATGGATTCAGTCAGTGAAAATTTCTTGTGTGTGTGGATATTTTTTCCTTCAGAAGCCGTCTTTATCTTTCGCTTGATCTCTTCACGCTCCAAATAAGGCCAACGTGCCCGAGGACAAGTTGCCGACTGGTCATTTACAGCCAAAGTTCCTCGTGCCTGCAAAAACACAATCTGTACGTGCGCCATGCGTGTTGTGCGGACTTTGATTAATCCCCAACGGAAATGAAAGAAAATCAACCAATCAAAAAGAGCCTGCAGCAGTGCACGGTACATGAGCTATAAGGACGAGTCAACCCAGACAGTACGACCTGCTTTGAGCGAATCAGACACTACCCGTGAGTTATCATGGTCGATCCATCTTGGGGGAAAAACAAACACACGGTAAAATACCGCAAAGGTACCATTAACCCTTTTAGCCCCAAGGTCCCATTTCTCACATTTTGAAGTGTTGCCTAACAACTATGTACCAGTTGCAAGGGAATGATTGACCATGATAATTCAAGGGTAGTGCCAGATTAGCTTGGCGCCTGAAGGCGCCAAGCTAATCTGGCACTACCCTTGAGTTATCATGGTCAATCCATCTCCCGCTGTAGGGACTCGGGGCAAAATGGGTTAACGTGAACTCTGCACTCGAGCCCCAGGCCACTGTGGCACCACGCTTGAACTGTCATTGACGTTCTGTCTCCTGTTGTGTTGTAGTCCGACACCACAGTTGAACTATCGTGGTCAATATGACTGTGATCATGTTTTTTTTTTGCAAAAGAAAGTGGTCTTAACTGACAGGTGCTCTCTCAAGAGAAGTCACGAAGGACAGAAGTGTCGCCTGTCATTATCGATCATGATTCAGCCACCTACATGATGTTCTATAGCGACAAGTGAACTCTCCGAGGGGTGGTCGCTGAAAGCAGATTGTGCTGTGTGTAAACGTCCAGTTTCAGTGTAGGCGTCTTACAGATTGAAGGAATTTCTCCTCCCAGTTTGAAAAGCACCTTGCGTGAGAAGCAAGAGGATGAGGAATGGATGGAGTGGAAGCAAACAAAAAGTCATTTTTAACCCGTCCAGTGCCCGTTGACGCAAACTGTGTTTCTGCAAACTTACCTTTAACAACAATAATAATAATAATAATAATAATAATAATAATAATAATAATAATAATAATAACAACAATAATAATAATATAACTCTTCTATAGCGCAATATCCCCCAAAAGAAAAGCTCAGAGTGCTTTACATCTAGATAATCTAACTAACTAATTGAAATTAACTAACTAAGGTACCCACAACAAACAACAAGAAAGGCAAAGCCCTTATGACTCACGTGAATGACCGATCCACACATGTCTGACAATAAGTAAAGGGATGGCATCTGCACTAACAAAATCCACGTTTTCTCAAAATTTAATCAGTTTTCACACATCTGTGAAACCCCCGTGACCCTTGACCTTTGCGATGAGTCGACTAAATTTGGATATTATAGGAAGGTCTTATCATCAGCTGCCTTTGTGCCAAATTTGATTGAAAAGTTTGCAAAAATGTTGATAATAACTACAATTATTGGCATTTTATACACATTTGTCGACCTCTTGTGACCCTTGACTTTTTCCGAGGGGTCATCCAAATTAGTGTGCATAGATAGGTCTTACCATCAGGTATCTCTGTAGCAAGTTTGGGTTTGGAGTTGTGAATAGTACTTGAGAAAAAACATTTCTTGTCAAAATATAGCTATTTTTTAACCTATTTCCAGAGCTCTTGTGACCCTTGACCTTTACGAGGGGTCATCCAAATTAGTATGCATAGATAGGTCTTACCATCAGGTATCTCTGTAGCAAGTTTGGGTTTGGAGTTGTAAATAGTAATTGAGAAAAAGACATCGTTTGTCAAAATATGGCGATTTTGGACCTATTTCTTGAGCTCTTGTGACCCTTGACCTTTCCGAGGGCGCAACCAAATTAGTGTGCGTATAAGGTCTTACCATCAGGTATCTTTGTACTAAGTGTGGGTTTGCCGTTGTGAATAGTATTTGAGAAAAAATAAATTATGTCCCAAAATAGCTATTTTTGATACATTTCCTGATCCCCTGTGACCTTGACCTTTGTGAGAGATCACTGAAATTGATATGTTTAGAAAGGTCTTGCCACAAAGTACCCTTGGGCCAAGTTTGAAGACTGTAGCTTGAATAGTCTCCGCGAAAATGCTAACGTTAAAGTTTACCACGGACGACGGGCGACGGACAGACGACCATTGGCCCAGAACATGGACTCACTTTTGCTTCGCACGTGAGCTAAAAACGCAATCATTCATAGGTCCAAATGCAAACTGACACAATACTAAAATAATAAACATAACATTTCAAGAGCGTGATCAGATATATACATGGTGATGGGAAAACGTAGGGTTTATCAATCCTTTCAAAGGCCAGATTGAAAAAAATATGTTTTCAATCTAGCCCTGAAAATGGCAAAAGATGGTGCATGGCGAATATCACAGAGAAGACCATTCCATAATTTGGGAGCTTGGAAAGAAAACTACCGCTGTCCAAAGGTTTTTAGGGACACTCTGGGGGTAGTCAATATTCTGTCGTCAGTGCTGGAGCGCAATACTCTGCCTGATGTATAGACAGGGAGACTGGAGGACAAGTATGCCGGGAGTGTTTTATCAAAGGCCTGAAAAGCGAGGGTAGAAATTTTGTATTCAGTTTTGAACTTCACAGGAAGCCAGTGTAACTGCCTAAGCAAGGGAGTGATGTGGTCACGCTTTGATTTTTTCAGTACGTCTTGCTGCGTAGTTTTGAATCTTCTGGAGCCTCTAGTGCAGATCGCTCGAAATACCTGACATTACAGAACTGACTGTAGTCAAGCCTTGACAATATCTGTGAACATGCAATTTGCTTACAGGCATCGTCAGTAAGGTACTGTCTAACAGAGCTCAGTCTCCTAAGCTCAAGATAGCAGCAGCGGCACAGATGAGACACATGATCGTTCATGGACAGGACACTGTCAATGTAAACACCTAGATTTTTCACACATTTTTTTGAGAGGGATGTCCTGTCCTTAACGATCAAGGACTCATCATGGGAGACACTCACCCTGGAGCGAGTGCGTACCACAATGGCATCTGTTTTTCCTTCATTAAGCTTTAGCTTGTTGTCTGTCATCCAGTCCTTAACAGCTTCTATACATTGTTCCATGTCATGCAGAAGAGACGGGAACTGTTTGAAAATCCCTAACTGTCCCTAGAACATGGAGTCAAAGTGGTGTCAGCAAGAGTCATAGATCATCATGAGTCCCCGCAACTGCGGGGGCTCATGAGGATCTATGCCTCTTGCAGTTGGGTGGTGTTCAGATTTTATCTGCACTGGACGTGCTAAATCATCTTATAACTAAATACACGTAACTTTGTGTGCTAATGTCTCCGACGGTGGGCCCTACAGCTTAGAGCAGTAGGGCAAACAAACGTCACAGGCTTGCACGTATACATCAAAATGTCAAGCCAGACCACAGGCATGGGATGATGGCTCTTAAAGATCCGCAATTATAACAAAAAGCATCCAAAAGAGTCCAAAAATAAATAAATAAAAATAAATAATAAATAAATAAATAAATAAAATAAAAAATCGGAGACATGACGGAGAAGTTGACAGTAGCGCGCACGACGGCGGCGACAGGAAGTGCGGCCCGCATTAGGCACGGTTGTGCTGTGTTTCTACCAACTCTGCAACTGTGTAACTTGAACAAAGTCTACTGTGCTACTGCACAGTGAGACTGAATTTTTGTGTGTGACTCTTTTGGATGCTTTTTGTTATAACTGCGGACCTTTAACGACCACCCGTTTTATGATGTGACCAATTACGCAACGATCATCCCACCATGCCTGCAAGCCACACAAAGTACGAAAAGAAACCAAAAAATGTCATTGCCCCAGAGCCGCCATCGATAAAACCGAACTCGTTTGCGCAAATACGCTACAAACATTTCAATGAATGAAGAATAACAATTAACGATTTTATATTTCATATGCTAATTTACATACAACATCATGCTGAAATACTGAGAGAAAAAAAAAGGAATCGATGTTTTTAAGTTGTATGCACTTATTTGCACGCCATCTAGCGTGAGTTCGTGACAGTAGTATCGCGTTTCTTTAACTCACTCTACCCCAAGACCGAAATCCCCAAATTTTGCCGTTGTTCTCTGAAGACTGCATTGCAGTGCAGGACACAGATCGACCATGATAGTTCAAAGGTGATGCCAGAATAGCTTGGCGCCTGTGGGCGCCAAGCTATTCTGGCTTCTCCCTTGAACTATCATGGTCAATCCTTATCTTGCTGTGGTGTATCTGGGGTAGAATGAGTTAAATAAATAGGCTGAGAAATTCTTTTTTAAAAAATGAATGTAATTGTATTTTAGTTGCATGCACCTTTTCATCGCCAGCGGTTCTTGACAATACTTTTTCAGTAAACACGTGTCATGCAGTCCACGTCGGGACCTTTTGATCGCAGGTTTGTTCGCAGAATTTTTAATCCAGCCCCCGTAGTGTTTCTCCTCGTGTTTCGAATGATGTGTATTGTTATTATGTAAATGCTGAAATGAAAAAGTATTGCTTGAGAGACGTAAACAAAGAAGCAATTTTTAATCTATCACCCCTTCACTCCTGGGTGGCAGCAATCACCGACCAGCTGCAAGAGGCACAGATCTTCATGAGCCCCCGCAGATGCGGGGGCTCATGAGAATCTGTGCTTCTTGCATTTCTCAATTTTTACCCGCGTTCCTCATACAAAACAAATATTATATGGTTTTTAGTCTATGGTGCTTTTAGAAATACAACCCATGGCCACCAGCACTGGCAGTGTTAACCCTTTCAGCCTCATGGGCGCATTTCCCAAATTTTGGAAGTGTTTCTTAACAACTATGTACCACTTGCAGGAGGTGGACTGACCATGATAATTCAAGGGTAGTGCCAGATTAGCTTGGCGCCTGCAGGCGCCAAGCTAATCTGGCACTACCCTTGAATTATCATGGTCAATCAATCTCCTGCTGTAGGGTGTTGGCGCTAAAAGGATTAAAGAGACAATTCGCTAGCGGGACGCCGCTTGCAAGCCGGACCAAGGATTGTTGTTGAACCCTGCATTGAGCGCAAATTGAGGGACAAAGCCTTCAGAGGAAAACATTCTCGGGCGAAATGAAGTAAATAAATGAAAAGAACACACTTAATTTTGTGTAGTTGTTTGTGTGTGGTTGGTTGGTTAGTTAGTTCGGGGTTTAACGTCCACGGCACCGAAGTGATAATGGACGGCCATGACGGGCGGGTTATGGGGGACAGGGAAATCTAATGCCTATGGAGTACGACCTGAACACTGATAAACTCAGGCGCATTTAAACTCTGACACTTTGATTTACCAGGACCTTTCAACGAGCATGCTATTGAACAAGCCCGTCTTTTCCCCCTGGATTGCGAGTCCAGCTACCGAGGCCGGGATGGGGATTCGAACCCACGACCGCGCGATTCCCTTCGCTCTCTTGCTCCGACGCTTAACCGCCTGAGCTATTTCGGTCTATGCTGTGGTGGTGTGGTAGTGACGCTGGTGCTGTTGTTGGGGTGTTGTTGTTCGGCCCCCGCTCCTTCTCCGTCTACGGTCCATCCACCTGGAACACCCTCCCACTCTCTCTCTCTCTCCGTCAGAAACACTCTCTCTCATCCTTTCAGTCCGCCCTCAAAACCCACCTCTTTCGTGACATTTCTAGCACTGTAACATCACCACACTCCCCACCCCAAGCTGACCGTCGTAATGTATTTGTGGTACGTGAGTCATTGTCAAAAGCGTGCGCATGTGTGCGCGAGTTGTGAGTGCGCGCTTAGAGTTATAATTATTATAAGATAAGCGCATTACATAAATACCGTAATTATTAAATTATTATTTGTTGTTGCGTGACGTTGTTGCTGTTTTTGGCGGTGGTAGTAAATTTATGGCTCTGTTACAGCCGATTAATTGCCTTGGTGGATGAACGAAAGACTGATTGATTAGTTGATTGGTGGTTACGTACTGAATAAATAAGTGATTGATTGAATGACTCACTGATTGGCAAAACACAATAATGTCCTACTTGCAAGATTGTTTGCTTTTCAGATTGATCCAGCAAGCAAAAGCTATCAGGCCGACGTCGGCCGCACTTGGCCCTAGCACGACTGTGCGCGTGCTAACTGCGGCCAACGTAGGCCCAATGATCGTTCGCGTCCTGGCGAGTTCTCCACTCTAATGGAATTAGTAAGACAGTCTGTCTCGCTCAGTCTCAAAACCCCATCCTCCCACGCCCCCTCCCCCGTATCACTCCCCTCCCCCCTCTCAGCCCCTCCCCCTGCACCCACTCCCCCCCCCCCCTCTCCACACACCCTTGCCACCACTTCACAGGTTTCGATCCGCAATCCAATCCGTGTTTGCTTGATCATCTTCTGGCCAAACTTCGTTTTTTCTGTCCGGTCCAAGTTTTCCACTTTTGCGCAGAGAACGTAACTCACGTCTGCAAAAGGTGTAAGAAGTAAGTAAAATGTCCTCGTAATTTGATAAGTGTGTACGCCAGGCTGTTTGGCTCATATCATGGCTCTTTGAACCAGCTGACTTCGCGAAAATCAACGTGGGATATCAGTAACACAAAATATTGTCAGTTATAATAACATTTCAGTTTTATCTTTGTTTGTGTGTATGTCCATTTCGAAAATTTAATAAATATTGTTATAACTGTCCTTTCCAAGCGTGTTTCTGACCATGTTGTGATTTTCTGTATAGTTAATATTTCTGTGTAGTTTACTCGACTTGGAAATGACTTCGAAATCAAACCCAAAAATTTTTTGGGTCGGGACCGTCCACATGATCTCCCTTTATGTCCACATTGGCAGTTCAAGGAATATATTTATATACCTCTACACTGACAAGATAAGTAGCGAATTGTAGTCTTGTTTGTTTTCCTTTTTCGAAATGTTAATAAATTGTGTTGTTACTGTCTTTTTAACCGTGTGCTTCCTTCTTCGCTCGGTTCTCCTTACATACCTCTGAATGACATAAACCTGTAAGTCTACACTGGTAGTTTTCAGCCGGAGGAGGTCTGGGGGAGCGGGGGGGGGGGGGGAGAGGGGGACCCGGGGGGGGGGTGGGGGGTGGCGGGGGACGGGGATAAGGGAAAGGGGGGGGGGGGGCAGTGAGAATTCAGCCTACAATAATTTGAGCACTGCAAATCAACTCGGAGACCTTTAGCCCGCGTGGACTGATAAGACTCTGTACACGTATATACACCAACACTGGTTGCCTCACTCGATCCGGTTCGCCTGATCAGGCGTAGCGCGTCGAAGGAGATAACCGGCGTGAATATCCCACTAAGCAAAGGTCCTCAGGCCGACGTCGGCCCGACGATCTGTTGCTTACCCTTTCGCTTTGCTGGTCAGATCTATTTTTTGATCCAAAGGAAGCTGCTGGGGCTTCTGCCTGTGAATGGAGAGTTTTGGCAGTTGACCTGTCTAGTCTGGGCGCGAGGTCGAATAATAGAATTGTCTTCCGTCTGTCACTGGAGACGCTAAGGGCGACCTGTGTTATGGATTAGGTTGGCGAACTAGACACCGTATCGGATGAAGTGTGGGCGGCCGGCCCTTTTGTCGTTCATAAGTGACACATTCTGCAGTGCGGAGAAAATCAGATTGGATTCTACATGGAACTGAACGACTCATTTTGAGAAAGTTGTGCCCCTTTACAGACACTGAGCCGGCTTCGGCTTTAAAGCGATATGCTCCAGAGCGGACCTTTCATTGAAATTATCTCAACGAAAGTCCCCACCGACATCCAAAGGGTTAAGGGGAGAATAGAGCAGCACTCTTGTGTCTTATCTTGCCTTGCATTGCTTTCTCTTGTAAAACAGCTTAACTTAACTCATTCTACCCCAACACCGAAATCCTTAACTTTTGCCGTTGTCCTCTGAAGACTACATTTCAGTGCAGGACACAGATCGACCATGATAGTTCAAGGGTGATGCCAGAATAGCTTGGCGCCTATGGGCGCCAAACTATTCTGGCATCACCCTTGAACTATCATGGTCGATCCTTATCTTGCTGTGGTGCGTCTGGGGTAGAATGAGTTAACTCTTCACCTGGCAAATGTTCACTAACGTTCTTGTCTTTCAATAAATGACCTTCCTACCCAATAAACAAATATCTTCGGGCCCAGGACGGCCGCAGTGGGTCCGCGGGGCACAGCCGTGCGCGGGCCCACTGCGCCTGTCGTGGGACCGAAGACGATTTGCTACTAGGGTAACGGACAAACGACCTTCAAGGAGGTCATCGAAAGACATAAACGCCCGAAAAGCCCCGGGGGAAAAAAAAGGTCAAATATGTTGGTCATAGTGACAAGACCGTGGAAATTTGCAGGAACGGGGCGGAAGAAAGCGAGTTTGACAAGTGGAAATCTTGTCTTGGCGAGAGCCGGTGCCAAGTTTGGAAGAATTTCTGACACGGCCGCATTTTTGCTAAATTGGTCTGGCGTCATGTTCAGTTAGCAGCTAAGACGTTTGTGCGCCCTAAGAGAAATGGCAGCCTTAACCCCGTCACTGCCAGTGGACGCTGACTGTGTTTCTGAAGACTTTGGCAACCCGACGTCAAAGATCCCCAAGCCGTCAGGAGGAAGTGGCTCCAGCAAGGGGCGCAAATCATCGTGATCCCCCGTATTTGCGGGGGCTCATTTGGATCTATGTCTATTGCACTTTAGTTGATGTTTACTTTCTCCCGTCAGGGAAGCGGTTAACCCTTTTAGCCCCACGGGTGCTTTTCCCAAATTTTGGAAGTGTCACTTAACGACTATGTACCTGTTGCAGGAGATGGCTTGACCATGCATAATTCAAGGGTAGTGCCAAATTAGCTTGGCGCCTAAAGGCGCCAAGCTAATCTGGCACTATCCTTGAATTATCATGGTCAAACGATCTCCTGCTGTAGGGATCCGGGGCTAAAAGACGGATTCAACCGACCAACTCTCACTATGGACAACAGTGGTGAGAATATAGACCTGATTTCACACGGTAACAGACGAAACTTCTTATGAGCATTTAAGTCTCTTGCTGACGAAACGGGTTGGTTTGTTTGAGAGACAATTCATTTCCGTGGTGACAAAAAAAGACAGCAAGTCCAGTTTCTTGAAAAGCGACATTTTCATTGTTATCCAATGAAAATCTGGCTTGTCACAAAAAGGGACTTGCTGTCTTGTGCCTTTGAAGGGAAGAATGAGTGTGGGGCATTCACCTCCCACAGTCAGGCAGGGTTACGTCATATTTGTCTTTCTCATGTGTCACTGTTAGACAAGTACACGTCATATTTTACGCTCATACGTCATATGTTTGATAAATGTACGTCACATTTCTCTCTCTCTCTCTCTCTCTCTCTCTCTCTCTCTCTCTCTCTCTCCTCTCTCTCTCTCTCCTCTCTCTCTCTCTCTCTCTCTCTCTCTCTCTCTCTCTCTCTCTCTCTCTCTCTCTCTCTCTCTCTAAGTCCATTACATTCTGTTGACTTGAAATCCAAAATAATAATAATAAATAAAACAAATCCTGGCAGAGAGTGTTTTTGCCAGCTGTTTTCACACTGAGCCTATAAATCCACTTGCAAACGAGCATGGTTTGAGCACTCGGGTTTTTTTTTTTTTTTCTAAGAAGAGAGTGGTGTTAAAAGACTCAAGAGAAGTCTTTAAGGGCTAAATATTTCACCTGTCATTATACAGTTTTACAAATAGATATGAATTTAGCTAATCTGTTTTTGTTGGGGCTCACTTGGCGGTCTTTGTTGTCATAATATGTTTATTATGCTATAGATTTATTTTATTTGACTTACTTAGATGTGTCAGCACACTTAGTAGAATGACTGCTATACATATGTGTGTTTTGTTATTTTAGAGCCTGCTTGATTGTGATGAATGCATGTTTTATGTCTTGATGTTAATATAGACGCTCGTCAGTTAGGCCGCAGAAAATTCCTAATGTTTATGCATATGGCAATAAGTTTATTTTATCTTATCTTATCTTATCTTAAAGACCATCATTTAGGTGGCGTAAGCCAGTCACAGCTAAAGTCACGTAAATGATGGTTTTTAATGATAGGTGATCTAAATGATGGTCTTTAACCCATTTAGCCCCGAATCCCTAGAGCAGGAGATGGATTGACCAAGATAATACAAGGGTAGTGCAAGATTAGCTTGGCGCCTGAAGGCGCCAAGCTAATCTGGCACTCCCCTTGAATTATCATGTTCAATCCATCTCCTGCAACTGGTACATAGTCATTAGGCAACACCTCCAAAATTTGAGAAATGGGACCTTGGGGCTAAAAGGGTTAAAGACGTGATCCCTGATAATTGTGGTCGCTCAAAACAGGTTCTACTGTAAAAGTATATAAAGACAAGAGTCAGTCACTTCGGCTACATATGCTTCGATTCCAATGGCCAATAAAAAAAAAGAGAAAAAGAAGCTTTGAACTGCTCTGGCGCTTACCCCATTATCTTAGGCAGACTTTTCGGAACCATTAACAGATAACCTTTTCCCCGCAAGCGCCAAGACCACCACGTTCAAGAGTTTGACGTCAGCCGTGCGCGGGCCAACGGCGGCCGACGTCGGCCCTATGGCCTTTTGCGCACTGGGTTGATACCATGCAAGTACTTTGCTCTGTGTACACAAAAGACAGTAAGTCATTTTGGTGAAATAAAATATTCATTGTGATACTTTTTTTGTTGTTGTTGCTAATAAGTCCATTTTGGTGAGAAACAAGAGTTTCATAAATAATACAACGAAAATAATGTGTTTTTCCGAATGTATGGACTTCCTGCCTTTCCACAGTATCTTCTGTACAGATACTGTATGGACTGACGGACCATGACATACATTATGAATAAATGCATGCATTTCTGGAGACATAACTACGTTTCTCCTCTTATCGTATTTGTAGATAACTATATAATTTCAAGGTTGAAATTTGGAAAATCGATTGCTAAACACAAGATATTAAGGAAAATCGATTGACAACTGCAGATTCAATTGCAATATAACAAATTCAGAGACTTTGGTTACAACGAAATGAGAATACGTGTCCGAAGCAAGTGATACACAAAGCAATGTGTGGGGATCTGTTAACAATGGGTTATGCCCATTTTGTTTTATCTAGCGATGCTACGAGGGGATTCCACTCCAGTGTAAGTTTTATTTCAAAGCCGGGTTAGACTGATACATATGATTTTTGTCAATCGCATTTCCTGCTGATGGCGCGAGATGTGGACAATTTAACCCCATCCCGTCTGGAACAGAAAATGTATATCATCCATGCGCGAGAGGCGTAGAACCTCATGAGATCCCGCAACTGCTGGGTCTCATGAGGTTCTACGCCTCTTGCTCTGTGGCTGCAGGCTGTCATGAGGTTCTACGCCTCTTGTGTGCCACTGAGGGGTCTCGTGAGGTCCAACGTCTCTTGTTGGCTCCGTTTCTATGCGGGTTCATCTCAGAAAAAAAAAAAAACCGTTTCTTTCAGCTCTCAGCTTGGGATTGATTTTGGACATGCCATTTTTGGCCTGTGGCAATGATGGGGTTAACGCAGTCTTGCGAGCCAGAAGCAATTATTTACCCGGAAATCAGGAAATGGAGAGCGATTCTCAAGACCATGAGGCAGGCTGCGAGGTGGAGTTTTTTCACCAGAACGGTCGTCTGGAGTGTGCAGGCAGGGGAGGGAGAGAGAGAGAGAGAGAGAGAGAGAGAGAGAGAGAGAGAGAGAGAGAGAGAGAGAGAGAGAGAGAGAGAGAGAGAGAGAGAGAGAGAGAGAGAGACGAGAGAGAGAGCAGAGAGAGAGAGAGACAGAGACAGAGACAGAGAGAGAGAGAGAGAGAGAGAGAGAGAGAGAGAGAGAATGAATGAATGAATGAATGAATGAATGAATGAATGATACTTTATTTCTCAAGGATGGAAACAATAGGCGCACAGGCCTCTTTTCATGTTTGTCCTTGCTAAACTACAACATTAAAAGCAACATTAAAAACAATATGTTAACAGCACAAAACAAGCGGCTACACCCACAGGTCACTTGTGTTACATTCCAATACAAGTTCCAAACTCGCTGAAGATTACACACATACACAGCAAAATGACAGATTGATTGATTGTACATTGCTTAACGTCCCGACAGCAACAAGGCTTTCTCAGGACGTGCCTGCACTGCTTGTGAAAAGAAAAAAAATAAACACAACATTGAATGTATGTCGCCAGCCGGTCAAACACGTTAAATAAACCTAACACATGGGGCCCAAATAAAGCTAAGACCATTTAGCAACACACATCCAATATCAAGAGCTACAGGCAGTGCAGACAGTAGGGAGAGTTTTAAAAAGGCAAATACAGGTGAATGGACAAAGGGTAGACAGAAACACATGCCCCAGAATAGAGAGAAAAACCCACCCTCTGGGGCTGACCAGGGTGACCCTGGGAACTAAAAAATACCTAACCCCACCCAAGTCCCCCAGGGCAGACCCGGGTGGGGGGCAAAATGACAGGGTCTTGGGGGTGGGGGGTGCGATGTAAAGTGTATTTATAGAAAGCGACTGCACGCTTATGATACAGCTACTTACGCATGTGTAGGAATTTAGTCAGCAGGCAAAACACCACGATAAAGAGAGATATTATGTAAAAGCTAACAAGTGCAAAACGGAGTACCACAGGAAATCATTGACATGACTTTTTTGGACAAATTATCTACGTTTTCTTTCAAGTTTGCTCAGAGATGAATTTAAAAGCTTCGTCCTAAACAATGCAAGATGTCTCGTTTGCTGTATATGTGGAGGAAGTGAATTCCATAAATAGGCACCCGCGTAAGAAAGGCTGGATTTAAACAAGTCAATTCGGGGCCGTTCAATGACGAGACTGTTCCTCAAAGTGCTGAGAAAGAGAGAGAGAGAGAGAGAGAGAGAGAGAGAGAGAGAGAGAGAGAGAGAGAGAGAGAGAGAGAGAGAGAGAGAGAGAGAGAGAGAGAGAGAGAGAGAGAGAGAGAGAGAGAGAGAGAGATGAAATGATATGAAATGCAACTTTATTTTACAAGGATAACAGATTAGGTCACAGACCTATTTTCAGTCTTGTCCTTGCTACACACTACAGTAACACACACACACACACACACACACACACACACACACACACACACACACACACACACACACACACACACACACACCTCATTCTCTCACGTACACCCACAGGTCAATGGCCTAACAGTACAGAACGATACACATATCATATGAAAAGGATATAAGACTACAGTTACATATTCATATAAATGTACATACGTATCAAATCAATAGTACTAGAAACAAATAAACAAAAATGATATGAGAGAAACAAAAATCAGGTTACACAACCACTCATTCAACCCATAATATACGCACACGCACACACTCATGCGCTCGCGGGCGTATCATGGTATGCACAAACTGACACCGCTGTAAAGGCAAACCAAGAGAGAGAATCAATGAATCTTTATATTACAACGGTGAAGATATTAACACAGTCAGTGACTATGTCATTTTTCGTACCGGCCGTAAAAAAAAAAAAAAGAGAGAGAGAGAGAGAGAGAGAGAGAGAGAGAGAGAGAGAGAGAGAGAGAGAGAGAGAGAGAGAAGAGAGAGAGAGAGAGAGAGAGAGAGAGAGACAGACAGACAGACAGACAGAGAGACAGACAGAGAGAGAGAGAGACAGAGAGACACAGAGAGAGAGAGAGACAGAGAGAGAGAGACAGAGAGAGAGAGACAGACAGACGAGAGAGAGAGAGAGAGAGAGAGAGAGAGAGAGAGAGAGAGAGAGAGAGAGAGAGAGACAGAGAGAGAGAGAGACAGACAGACAGACAGACAGACAGACAAAAAAGAGAACAAAAGGTTCCTACAGTGGCTCGTGAGGAGGACCTACGCCCCCCTGCTGATGAATAATAATTGTTTATGGATTCCGTTCACTCTCCAGCACAAGTTGTTGTCCACCGCATGTCTGAAGAGTTCAGAAAGGTAAACGTGTTTTAAAAAGCTACGTGCGGCGGACTAGAGCTGATCAAACGAGACACGTGTGTGTTCTTTGGTCCAAATATTTTGATTGAATTCTGGGTGTCTGTAAACCCTCCGTGACCTGAACAGTGATGGTGGGGTGTAGGTTCCCCAGATACGTGGTCGTTCCGGTACTATGTACTAATACAGGTCAGCCTCAGCATTACGTGCCTCAGAATATCGCGATATCGGATATAACGCGGTCAGATGTGTGGTTCCCGAATCGATACCAAATGAACAAAAGGTACTCTGGCCGACGTCAGCCCTAACTGGCTCGTGCACTGACGTGCGTGGCAAGTTAAGGCTAACGTCGACCAGAGTACTTTTTGTCTACATGGGTGTTCTTCGCAAGACTATGTAAGCAGAGCACTACATTAATAAAGACACAAGGAGGGGCACCCGGGGAATGTGGTGTATAACACACCTGTATTTACAGATTCTTGTCACTCTCCTATATCCTCCCGTCGGCTTTGTCAGCAGATCTGGGTTCAAATCTGGCACGTATTTCTCATCACGTGCGCCTTGAGATTAAAAAAAAAAAAATTGGTCTCTGATTTAAGAAGCCGTAAGGTTCAAAATAACAGACTAGAACGTATGTACAGTTGGAAGATTTCTGAGCACAGAAAGCTCGGTAATTTATGGTATTTTTCTGATCTAATGCCAAGTCTGAAGGAAAACGCTTAACTAATTCAGCCCGACGGCCGTATTTCCCAAATTTTGGAGGAGTCATTTAATGACTATGCACCAGTTGCAAGAGATGGATCGACCATGCTAATTCAAGGTCAGTGTCAGATTAGCTTGGCGCTGACAGGCGCCAAGCTAATCTGGCACTACCCTTGAATTATCATGGTCGACCCATCTCCTGCTGTAGTGCGTCAGGGCCGAATGAGTTAACGTTCTTTGGTTTGGAAGGTTTCAGAATACAAAAAGTTCAAGAATTTAATCGATCTTGTTTTTCTGATCGAAAGAAAAATCCTGGAGGCAAACGTTTCATACATTAAAATTGTCGGGTTAACTGTCTCAGATTTGGAAAGTTTTAAATGCAAAAAGTAACAAAATTTTATTTTATTTTTCTAAATGCCAAACCCAAGCCAAACGTTAAAACCATTACAGTTGTGGTGTGAGATTTTGAAAGCTGTAGTATTTATTTGCGTGCAGGTCTGTGATTTTGGACCTTACGGCTACAGGTCGTAATATCCAAAATCACAAACCTGCACACCTTTTATTGTTCTGATTGACTGCCAAATCCTGACGCTCATGTTTACGCCTGTGAAATTGTTGTGTAAGCTATACGTACACACACCCGCCAAAAACAACCGCCGGAGGCCTAGAAAAAGAATATGTCCGATCTGCATTTGACATGGGTTAAACGTCAGATAACTTTGTCTCCCTGAGAAATACAGACGTAAATAAGCAATCAGAAGCATAGATCATTATAAGTCCCCATAAATTGCGGGGGCTCATGAGGATCTATGCCTCTAGCAGTTAATGGCGTTTGCTGCTGGAATGTTTAACAGGTTCATTCGTTTAAAGATTTGATCACTGTTTGACACTGTTTGGCGTTGTTTTTGTCTTGAACACATTTTGTGAGCTTCTATCCAGAGCTAAGTTTGATTTAGCACCTCGTCAGATTCCTTCCCGCATTTGCAGACTAAATCAAGTAAGAATTATACTTGGACTTTTTACTGTTTTACAGATACCGCTGAGAAGGCAACACATGGAGAAACTTGTTTCGCATTATTTTGTATTCCAAAATATGTGTGAATTTTTTTTTTTGGTGGTGGTGGTGGTGGTGGTGGTGGTGATGGTGGTGGTGGGTGGGGGGTGGGGTGGGTTGGGAGAAGGGGTGTGGGGGGGGGGGAGAGTTGATATTCCTGCGTTTGGTTTATTCAACCAAACAAGAAATCGGTCAGTCAGTAGATGAGTTTAACTGCATTGCATTGTTTAAGCAAGCGAAGTCTGCAGTGTAAACTGATAGCACACGCTGTCTTTGCATTTATCGTGTAATTACACTACCGATCGCATGCACTGCCGTCCTCCAGTTCCTCTGACCTACTTCAAAGTTACTGGAAATCTTTTATTTAAAGCTTCACTTCATAGAATTTGGTCACATTTGGACTTAACTATCAGCTAAAAATATCCCTGCTCGTGCAACGAGAACTCACAAATCACTTTCAATCCATTTTCATTTTTTGTAGAGCTGCTCTCAGCACAGTCTGACCACAGCTGGACATTTACAACGAGTACAAAATCACGCACTTGGGACCGATTTAGAAAAGGCTGCATTTTTGTGAAGCCGCTGATTCAATAAAGCGAATGTCTGGAGCAGATTTGGGTGAGCGTACTTTTCGGACTGAATAAGGCTTCTTCTTTTTACCCTTTAAACCGTCGGCCGGCCTATATAAACGCCCGCGCAGTCCTGATGAATCATTGGAGAGTCTGAAATAGCTCAGGCGGTTAAGCGTCGGAGCAGGAGAGCGAAGGGAATCACCGGGTCGTGGGTTCGAATCCCCGTCCCGCCCCGGTAGCTGGACTCGCAATCCAGTGGAAAAAAAAAGGGCTTGTTCCATAGCATGTCCGTTGCCGAAAGGTCCTGGTAAATCAACGTGGCACAGTTGGAGTGCGTCTGAGTTGATCAGTGTTCAGGTCGTACTCCATAGGCAATAGATTTCCCTGTCCCATAACCTGCCCGTCAGGGCCGTCCATTATCACTTTGGTGCCGTGGACGTTAAACCCGAACTAACCAAAAAACCATGATGAATCATTCAATTCCTAGCCGTCAGCGTGAAAGCATAGCGCCGCCTGCTCTGCGGCTAAACCTTCGGGACCCGACCCTTTAAAGGTCCGAGCACTGCTAACCGGCGCCGACAACCAAGTACAAGAAGCTCAAATGCAAGAGGCGTAGATCCTCGTGAGTCCCCTCATCTGCGGGGCCTCAAGAGGATCAACGTCTCTTGCTTCTCACATGTATATCAATGTTTCTCACGCTGACAGGGTTTAACTCATTCTACCCCAACACCGAAATCTTTACATTTTGCCATTGTCCTCTGAAGACCGCATTGCAGTGCAGGACACAGATCGACCATGATAGGTCAAGGGTGATGCCAGAATAGCTTGGCGCCCGTAGGCGCCAAGCTATTCTGGCATCACCCTTGACCTATCATGGTCGATCCTTATCTTGCTGTGGTGTGTCTGGGGTAGAATGGGTTAAAGCAGCGATTGAGGGGCGATTTCATGATCCGTGACATGGTTTCCAGGTGCTGCAATAGAGCTCCTATTGCATTCCTGAAGCCACTAGAACCTTGTTCTTACGACGCGCAAGTGAGGAATGTGTCTCTACAAAGATTAACCCCTTGATTGCCGAGAAAAACTGAACACGATGCAAGTGCAAAAAGTACAGATGCACATGAGCCCCTGCAGTTGCGTGGGCTCATGAGGATCTATGCCACTTGTTGACACCACTGTGAATCCACGCTCCCTGGACGGCTGGGGAGTCTTTGACGTTGATTTAACAAAAACTGCAGAAACGCGTCAGTCAGCGTCCACTAGCGGTGAAGGGGTTAAGAAGTAGGGACCCAGATAAAATGTTGGAGTGCCCTTGGCGTACTGCATTCCTAAAAGCAATCAACTCGTGTCACTTTACGGAGTTCTCGTGTCTATTGACTGATATTCTACAAGATTTCCCTTTTCCTCCCACCGCCAGTTGGTCGACACTACTCAGGCTGAGAGAGATTTACATGGGTGGAACCGAAAAAAAAGTTGAATCCTGAAGCGAGGGTATTGGGGCACTTTTTAAGTGAAAAAAAAAAATGAATCCGGAAATCCGACTGTAGCCGGAAAAGTCCCATCATTTATCAACTATACAGGTTCTGATAAATTCGATCTATACTTACGAGCAAAGAAATGCGACAGTTTTGGAATCATCGAAAGCACTATAGTGTTTCCAAAACCGTCACATTTCTTTAGCTCGTCAGTACATACATAGCACTTAACCCCGCCGTGAGATGGCCTTAGTTGCCTGCTCGGCGTTAAACCCAAATAACTAACTAACTAACTTAACCCATTCAGCCCTGACGACGCACTACAGCAGGAGATGGCTTGACCATGATATTTCAAAGATAATGATAATTCAGGCGCCAAGGTAATCTGGCACTACCCTTGATTTATCATGGTCAAGCCATCTCCTGCTGTAGGGATCTGGGCCTAAAAGGGTTAACTTTATGTGGTATTATCCCCTTATTTTTCGCAGCTAAATAAACGCTGCCTTTTCCTGTGCTTGTATCGGCATCTCCTGAAGGTAAGCTATTTAACAGCTAGACCTAGAGGAAGTAGGACCCAAGTCAAAAAGGGGAAATGGCCAAAGGAAATACTGACAATACCGTATCCAGAGAAGTTATGCTGTCCTCAGAAGGTATGCAAAAGACAGTAAGTCAACTTGTGTGAAAAGCGAGATTTTCCCTGAATGAAAATCTTTTCCAAAACGGATTTACTGTCTTTTGCCTTCATTAGGCAGTACGGCAAAATCATACCTGCCTGATGCACCCCCCCCAAAAGAAATCCCCCAAAAAAAACAACAACAACAAAAAAAACAAACAAATTTTAAAACCACCAAAACAAAAAAAAACCCCAAAAAACAACAGCAAAAGAAAAAACAAACAAACAAAAAAACAACAAAACAAACAAACAAAAAAAAACAAAAAAAACAAACACACCACACACACATTACCCCCATCCACATCCCTCGGATTTCTACGCTACTGCCCAGTGCGCAAATGCCATAGGGCCAACGTCGGCCGCCGTTGGCCCGCGCACGGCTGTCTTTTTTCTTTACTAGGCAGTATGGCAAAGTCATACCTGCCTGATCCCCCCCGGCCACCCCCCCCCCCCCCAACACACACATTATCCAATTCCACATCCCTCGGGTTTCTACGCTACTGCCCAGTGCGCAAAGGCCATCGGGCCAACCACGGCCGCCGTTAGCCCGCGCCATCGGCGGCCGACATCGGCACGGTGGCCTTTTGCGCATTGGGTGGTAATCTAGTCAAATCAGCACGGACGAGCGACTAACTGGGTTATCGCTAGAAACCTGCCTTACTCAAATCAGCTTTAACTTAATTTAGAAAGACTAACTGGCTTATAATTACCCCCCTTGCGCGTGCAGCCACCGGTACTGACAGGTAACAAGACATGCTACCAGGGGTGACATGCATAAGGTGGTTAATTCATTCGGAACGTGCCGCATTCGGATACGCGGCTCTATGCAGCATG
>BTPG01000006.1:41906711-41916711 GCA_036245525.1 Semisulcospira habei
TGTTTCCGCCGAAAGCCAGATTGTAATGGATGTATGAGTTTGTGTTTTTCTAGAAAATGTTGTAAGTGTGTGTGAATGTGTCTTTCTATCGGTTTCGACAGTGTTGACAGTAGCGAAATGGGCCTGAACTTGTTAGGGTCGGCAAGGTCTTTCGTTTTAGGTAGTGGGATCACTTTGGCTGTTTTTAGAGAAGATGGAAATATCCCCTGCTTTATGCAAAGGTTGTATATATATGTCAAGGTATCTAAAATATACGGTAGGGCCATTTTCAGAACTGAGCTACTAATACCATCATGGCCAGACGTACGTTTGTTCTTTAAGTACGAGATGGATTTTCCCACGTCGTATATCGTTAACAGCGGAATGCTGAATGACGTGTCAGGGTCCAGCCGTTCTGCACAAAACGTCTTTAGCTTTTCGGACACAGCTGAAGACTGACCAGAATATGTATTTTTTAGCAACGTACTGGCAGCCGAGAGGAAATGCTGATTCAAGATATCAGCTGATAACTGTGTACATTGTGCGGTATTTTTGGACCTCGTAAAAGCATTGATCGCTCGCCACACAGATACGACATCTTTCTTTCCGTTCATAAGACGGTGAAAAAGTGACCTTTGAGCTTTCCTCACTAAATGTTTAACATGGTTTCTTTGCCTTCGATAAGCAATAAAATCCTTCTTTCTTTTATAGTCATCTCGGAGCTGCATGGCATCCTTGATTTCCTTACTTAACCAGGCGGGAAGCTGGGGGTTCTTCACCCGTTTCTCTCTGAATGGAGCGTGTTTATCGAGAACACCAAGGAACAATCCGTACCACTCAGACAAAGCATCGTTGGGGTCATTATGGTAGTACACTGTATCAAAGTGTGTGCTACTTAAATCACAAAGAAATGTTTCCTTGTTGAAGTGTTTAAGTGATCTGTATCTAATAGTCGTGTGCTGATGTTTTCGGAATGAATTATCCGCTTTTAATGCCAAACAACAGCACACCGGGTAGTGATCGCTAATCCCTACCTGAAGCACGTCTACTGCCATCACCCTTGATTGAGTAGTTGTATATATGTGGTCTATAAGGGTGGAGGAAGTTGGACTAACACGAGTTGCTGTTTTAACTAGCTGCTTTAAACCAAACATAGACATGGTGCACTCCCAAGCAGGGTTATTCAAAAACATGTTAATATTGAAATCGCCTAGGATCAAAATTTCAGAGCTGGACTGTCTGACCTTATCCATCATGGCGATAAAGTCGTCGAACCATTGAAATGTTGATGCTGGGTTCCTGTAAATGTACCCGACCAGCACGGGGCTGGATTTGTTTGCCCTTAACTCAACCCAAATGCATTCTACGGTTTTTGACTCCAGGTCCCCACGCCTGCGAGTAATACCGCTAATTGAATTATGAATGTATACTGCAATACCCGTATGTCCCGGGTATTCAGCATCGCGGCGCAGTACAGTGAAGTCCTGGATAGAAACGGCCTCATCGCTGATGTTACGATTGAGACGCGATTCCGTTACACCAAACAAGTGAAATGGATTGGATTGACTCAAGAGCACACACAGATCGGGAACTTTGTTAGTTAAATGATAAACATTTAAATGGCCAATATGTAACTGGCGATCATACACCATGATTGCTAATGTATGTCAATACCAAAGAGTACAAATAAAAAAGCTTATAAATGATACAAAGGCAAATAAGAGCTGAAATAATAAAACAAAGCAAAAGAATATCAGTCCGCTCTAACACACAGAATGTGGGAGGCAAGTGAAAAAAAAAAAAAAAAGAGTTTCTTCTACGCATTCACTGATATAGACCACACTACCGGTCACTAACGGTCACTAACAGGGACTAATCCCTTTAGCAAACTTCAACAGTCAAAGCTAAACGACCCCGCTGCGCGATAGGGGAAATAAAGTCAGCGCTGCGAAAGGACACAGATATGGTCGTAGTGTGAATATACGTAGAGCACTAGTAGAGAAAGTGTCACGGTGCACAAGTACTAGTGCTATAAGCGTCACAAATCGCACAGAGTGAGAAGATCGGTATTCACGAATACTGTCGGCAGAAGTCAAAAGGATGACAATGTTAATATTGGACCACGTGCAGTGGTTGAAGTTAAAAACAAATGAATACGTCTCTGCGCAAACACAATAATTATGAGCAATGAGACGCAAGAAAATCAATTCGATATTGTTCAGTGTTAGCCTGGAAAGTAAAGCACAAAGTTATGTAAGGAAGAGTAACTGAATGTTCTGGAAATGAGTCTAATACACACGCACGGGGTGGCTGTACTGTGCCCACGGTTCCTGCTGTGCGTATGGCGTGTATGTGAGCGGGGGGACGCTGAAAGGATACGTTGGCTGCGTCATGCTGAAGTGTCCCCATGGTCCGGCCTCGCGATACTGTGGAAATGCGGCACTGTATGGTGGTAGTGGCGGTTGCTGCCACATAGGATACTGGCCCGGCATTTGTTGCTGATAGCTACATTGACTCTCTGCTGTACCACCAAATCTGGATTCGCTGTACTGTGATTCCAGACTTGGTGCTACAGCAGAGGACACTGACAGTCCACCTTGACTCTCCGGTGCAGCACCGAAGCTGGATGCACCACAGAGCGATTCCAGGTTGGGTGCTGCAGCGGACACTGACTGTCTGCCGGCTGCGACATTAGCGTAAGTGTTGGTGGTGCCAGCGTGTCCTTCACGTCGCTGACGGCGGTGACGGTCACCACCTGCAGGCTGGTTGTTGGGAGTGGTGACGTCAGTAGCTGGCCCTCCTCTCTTTATGTTGAGGGCCAGACTGATGGTGCCCTGGCGACTAGGATGGATGGGGTCACCGCGCCTGTAGAATTTTCTACGCGGCAACCCATCAACAGCAGTAAAGACCTGAGTGTTGTCTATCAGTGTGACACCCAGCTTTCTGCACACATGGAACAGGTTACTGTTGGAGGCGGTGATGGCCCTATACAGCTGGTGTCTACTGTCGGTCGGCAGGATGGAGGATGCCTGCAGACGAGCGCCGGGAAATACCCGCCTGCATTCCCGGACGAGCTGTTCCCACACAGCGCTGGTCACTTCCTTCTGTTTGCAATCGTTGATCCCCACGTGGAAGGTCACCAGTGCCACCGCTGTGTGGGACGCGTGTTGTCGCTGGAGCCAGTTCAGCAGGTGGACAGTCCGCAGGCCAGAGACAGATAATACGTCTACTTTTTCTATAGGGTAGGTGGGCATCTTCTCTGCCTTGATGTTGCGAACAACAGAGTCTCCAATGACCAGCGTGGTGGTGTCACTCTGCACTGAATGTCGCAGTATTTGCTCATCTGGAGACATTTTGTTATTACGCTGCTGCTGGCTGCTGGCGTGGTCATACCCGTTGTTGACCTCAGGCAGGCCGCCGGTAATCCGTACTGGTATGAGTCGCTCTGGGCTCTTCTCGGCTGCACTCACAGCCTGTACCGTGGCCAGTTCTTGCAGAACGGGTGGAGGGGAGGGGTGACAGGGAGCAGCGATTGCGCTGCCCGTTACCTGGCGCGGAGACGCACAGATATCAACATTGGCAGACAGGTCAGTTTGAGTGTTACCACTCATGGCAACGTCTGAGTTGTTGGACACAGTGGCTGATTTCTTTTTCAACTGTTTTTGAATTTCCCTCAGGCGCTGCTTGTGGCTCTGTTTGGCGGAGGATAGCTGGTTGACAGTGCCGTCTGTGGCGTGTTGAGCTGTCTCCACACCAGTTATCCTGTCGTCCAGGCCGGACAACACTTCGCCCACACTTTTCTCCGTAACCTGTAGATCTCTGGCTCTCTTGACCGCCTCGTCACGGAGCTGACTCTCGAGCTGATCAATCCTGGCTAGGGCTGCTGAAAGTCCTTTGAACAGTGTACTGACGTCAGCGCGAAGGTCCGTGATGAGGTTACAAGCACTTTTGAGTTGTGCTCGCAGAGTATCAGGGTCAGTGGTGTCCTCGTGAGGACAGGTAGTCCCGAGGGCCGTGGTGGGTGCGGCCTCTGTATTACGTAATCCCAGTCCCGGAGACGCGGGACTGGCGTTCGTGTTTGGTCGGGTTGGGGGAAGGGGCGTGGCAGTGGACATTACACCATCAACTGTTGCCGCAACAAGTGAAAAAGCAGTGCGGGCGTTCTGAAGTGGCTGGCCAGTAGATGTGATGATGGGATTAGTCGGGGATGAGTGGTCGGATAGAAGGGGCGTCGGTTGATAATCCCCCGGAGACGCGGGACTGGCGTTCGTGTTTGGTCGGGTTGGGGGAAGGGGCGTGGCAGTGGACATTACACCATCAACTGTTGCCGCAACAAGTGAAAAATCAGTGCGGGCGTTCTGAAGTGGCTGGCCAGTAGATGTGGTGATGGGATTAGTCGGGGATGAGTGGTCGGATAGAAGGGGCGTCGGTTGATAATCCCCTGTGATTGACGACTCTGCCGGCTGCACAAGAAGAGAGACTTCTTTGTTGTCCGAGGGAGTGGAGAGGGTAGGCGTGATGGGGGTGTCTGCTAGGGAGACAGCCAACAGCAGGCCCCGTGAGGAGTTGGAAGGGGTGGCGGGTGAGGTGACGATACTTTCTGTAACGTCAGGGTCAGATGCAAGATGGTTGCTGGTGACGGGGACATTGTCTGTAGGGTCCGCTGTACCGGCCAGGAGCTGTTGTACATAATCACAAAGGGCCCGGTACTCCGATCTCACCCACAGACCCTTTCTCTTCCCCTGAATCATGCAGGTGCCACCGGTTGTCCGCCTCTTTCTAAAGTACACGGTGATGACGATAAGTTTGTTCTCGTCTGTGTGTACCGGCCCTTCATATATCTTAACTATTGTCTTGGCCAGGTGATCAGGGACCGGGGTGTGGGGAGAGAGGTAGCCATCAAGGGTGACAGCTTCATTGTCATAGTTGAAATCTTCCCATAACACATTGTGGACTCCTGCAGTGTGTTTGGGCAGAAGCTGCATGTATCTCACATACACGGCATTCCTCCACGTCTTGAGAATGCTGAGGGCATTAGCACCTTTACATTCAAATCTTGTTTGGAGTTTGTCTAAGGTGTCTCTCAGTACTGGGTCACGGGGGATGGTGGGAGTGGAAGGGGGTTGGTGTACAATGGCTATAGTTGTCATGGTTTCAGATAGGAACAGACATGTGATTTAGAGTGGGGCGGGAGACGAGGATGGGTAGGCAGGTGTCACTGACGAAATGTGGTTTATAGTTGGGGGTGGGGGGGGGGGGGCAGTGGAGGGTGGCTACGCAGGAGAGGGAGGGCGTGCAGAGGCAAGAGGCAGAGCGTGGGTAGGGGGGAGGAGGCGCCAGGAAAATGGAGCAGGGGTAGTGATGGGTGTGAGTGGGAGGGGGGGTGGGTGAGGTAATGGAATGTGAGTAAGCCGAGGAGAGGGAGGGCGTGCAGAGGGTGGGTAGGGTGGAGAAGAGGGGCCAGAAACACGGGGAGGGGGTGTGGAGGGGGAGGGAATGGAGGGTGGGTAAGCAGGAGAGGGCGGGCGTGACGAGGGTGGGTGGGGTAGAGGTGCCAGGAACAGGGGGGCGAGGTGGGGATGGGGGCGTAAGTCAAGTGTGGGGTTCTAGCTGGCATGGATTGATGACGTACGATGCCGGACCTGCCAAGCTGATCCTAGGAAGATAAGGCTGGAACTGTTTACATGGGCGCGGGTCAGGCGTGACCGCCGACAGCGCCGCCTTGTGTAAACACATCTGGCAGCAGTTTCGTGGCAAAGCCAGCAGTCTTAGTATGGTGTAGTCTGACTAGTCTATAATATATAGCGTACGGGCTGAAGGAACGTTAAGAAAAAGCATGTTTTTTTTTACTCACAATAAACACGGTATGGTGAGATAGTATGCAAGTGCACTCTCCGTTGCAGTATGCATTTGAAGTCCAGGACAAAGAAATTAGTTGCAGTAAACAGCACGTTACAGTCCAGTATAATGAACCACAATGGAAGATGTGAAATAGTTCCAAAATACCACACACAAGAACTTGAAAACACCACACGATTAATTCACCACTGAATTAAATCACAAAATATCCAGATATGCAATGAGATCACAAAGTAGTGTGCGCAATTAGAAAACAAAACGTCCGAGTAACGTAGAATAGTAGAACACAATACAATCCATGAAACTGATATCTCGTCTGCTTGACTGTTCAGCGGAGAGATCGGAAAAGTCGACCGCTTCCTCCGGCGGTCGCGGAGAGAGAGGGAGAGAGAGAGAGAGAGAGAGAGAGAGAGAGAGAGAACGAACGAACGAACGAACGAACGAAACTTTATTTTCCAAGGATTGAGATATTAGGCGCGCAGGCCTTTCTTACAATCTGTCCTTGCTAAGCTACTTAAAAAAAAAAGAAGAAAAGAACACCAACCAAACAACAAAAACTAACTAATAATAAACGTCACACACACGCATACACACACGCACACAGACACACATATACATGTACTCGTGCACATGCGCACTTTTGTACATACACATACACACGTACGTGCGCACATAATTATCTAACATATAAGTAGGTATGATATTTTGTGTACTATCAAAAACAAGTTAGAAAACAAAACAAACAATTTGGAGGCTAGATGGAAAGAAAAAAAAAGCAAAAATTTAAAAACATGAAGCGTATCATGTCGAAAAACAAAGAAGAAGAAAGGATCAGCATAACGATGTCTTAGAAAGGTAATCATGTACTCTATTTTTAAACAGAGAGAGAGGGACGTGGTTTGTTGAATAGTGGGAGTAAGCGAATTCCATAAAAGAGCACCTGAATAAGACAGGCTAGATTTGAACAGGTCTATACGGGGCCTTTTTATAGAGAGACTGTTCCTGGAGGTGCTGTATTTTTTTCCAGTTGGCGAAAAAAGCCTAGATAAGTAAGGTGGAGCTTTCCCGTTAAGAATTTTGTGCATCAGTACACATTTGTTTAGTGCGAGGTGCTTAACCAGAGGGAGAAGTCCGATGGCCTGCAGCTTGGCATCAGTGGATAAAGACGGATCAGGGAGGATAAGCTTAGCAGCGCGCTTGTATAATGAGTTTATCTTCTTGAAGTGATTTTCACTGCAGCCATCCCATATTGTTGAGGCATAATCAATGTGTGGTTTAATGTAGGCATTAAAAAATAGTTTGCGCGTCTTAAGGTCAATGATCGTTTTAAGTTTGGAAAGTAGAAACAACTTTTTTGACAAATGTTTTCTCATATAATATAGGTGGTTATGCCAGCTTAGATCATCATCTATTATTACTCCAAGCAGGCGGTGTTGACTGACCTGCTCAACTGAGATGGAGTCCAAAGAAAGGTTGAGTGATGGAGGTTTGAGCTGATGTTTCTGGCGGGTTGTGATAAGCATGCTTTTTGTTTTTGTGGGATTTACAAGCATGCGATTTTCATTACACCACCGAGAGGATTCATGAAGACTCTCTTGAAGATTATTTGCAATTTCGGGCACAGTTTTACCAGCGGAATGTAATGTTGAGTCGTCGGCAAATACTGTGTCACACTCAGTCTCAGTAAACGTTACATGTCACGGTACATCGTTAACGAAGATACAAAACAGTAGTGGGCCTAAAATAGACCGCTGGGGCACTCCATACTCCACAAATTGTTCAGAAGAACATTTTCCATTGACGTAGACTGTTTGTGTTCTTTTTGTAAGATAGGAGTTCAGAAACGAAAGAGCTGAGGGGCTCTTTTTGTTTAAGTAGGTGGCAATCTTTTCCAATAAGATGGTATGATCGATAAGATCAAACGCTTTTCTTAGATTCAAGAAGACAGCACCAGCCATTTTATTATCATTTATGCTGTTGACCCACGAATTCACTATTCGTGCGAGTGCAGTGTGGCATGAATGCTTGGGACGAAAACCTGACTGGAAATGATATAATAGGGACCTTTTTCAAGAAATTCCAGAATATGTTTGTGAACAAGCTTTTCCAGAGGCTTCGAGAGAACTGATAGAAGGGAAATGGGGCGAAAGTTATTAATTTCAGAAGAATCGTTTGCTTTAGGAACAGGCACTATTTTTGATTTTTTGAAAGCCACTGGGAAGACATTTTTTTTGTATACATACGTTATAAATGTATGCAAGAGGTTCCACTATGTATGGTTGCGACAGGTCAAGAGTCAAGAGTTTTTATTGATGTTGGCACTTCGGCCATTTTCACATGGAGAGCGTATACATATATCAGTTCGATACCACAAGAACATAACCTGGGGTATATTGGCATTTAAAGTTGAAATAACAGTTCTCATAAAAGACATTATCACGTGACACAAAAATAAGCAATCAATCATTGGAACGTTGCGACAGGTCAAGAGAGAGAGAGAGAGAGAGAGAGAGAGAGACTGACTGACTGACTGACTGAAACTTTATTTATCAAGGATTGAGATATTAGGCGCACAGGCCTTTCTTCCAATCTGTCCTTGCTACATCTACTGACATATAATAACAGGCAAAGCTACATTAAACTCACAAACAACATCGAACTGAAATTAATGCGAATTACGACAACACTACAAACTGCAACAATGATTTAACAAAACACACAGGTACCCATACGAAGATGTTTGCACGTGTCATAATATCCGTTTGCGGGAGCCCTCCCCAGACACTCCCACCCGGGGGGCACGCCACAAATATACTTTCACTCGAATGACATACTAAGCACATCGTTTGAATAAACTGTGCACCGGCACTGCATCCCCTGACCAGGTCTATACGGGAAGCTCCCTCACAAACGGCACGTGAACGCAAATGGTATAATAAAAATAATAGTTGCATAAAAAGAAATAAAAATATATTATGGTTAGACAACACGAGATAATTAAATTTACGTTGCCTTGGATAAGTGCTTGAACAGTTTTGCTTTAAAAGCAGCTAGGGAATTAACTTGTTGTAGATGCAGAGGAATAGAATTCCACAGGAAACCACCTGAGTATGACAAACTGGATTTATACAAATCAATGCGGGGCCGTTTTATGCTCAGGTTGCTCCGAGAGGTGCTGTATCTCTTCTCAGTAAGAGTAAAAAGTTCCGATAAGTAGCCGGGGGCCTTACCCTTAAGAGCTTTGTGCACTAGTACGCACTTGTTAAATACTAAGTGTTTGTCAAGAGGAAGGAGTCCAGCTGCCTCGAGCCTCGCCTCAGTGGGTAGAGATGAGCTAGGAATAATGAGTTTGGCTGATCTTCTGTATAGCGAATTTATTTTCTTGAACTGAACCTCGCTACAGCCATCCCAAACTGTTGAGGCATAATCAATGTGGGGCTTGATGTATCCATTGAAAAATAGTTTACGCGTGTTCAGATTAATGACCGCTTTCAGTTTAGACAGTAAAAATAATTTCTTTGAAATTGTCTTTCCGATGTGTATGAGATGAGGCTGCCAACTAAGTTGGTTATCTACAACTACCCCTAGTAAACGGTGCTGCTGTACTTGCTCTATGGGGACAGCTTCAAATGAGAGGTTTAGAGGCGCGGGTTGCAGCTGATGTTTCTGACGTGTTGTGACTAACATGCTTTTTGTTTTAGTTGGATTGACTATCATTCTATTTCTACTGCACCATTTAGAGACTTCTTGTAGGCTCTGTTGGAGGCTGTTGGTTATGTCAGCTACAGTTTTACCGGATGCATGTAGCGTCGAATCGTCAGCAAACATGTCACACTCGGCACTAGCACATGTGATGTGTAGTGGTAAATCATTAATAAAGATACAAAATAACAATGGGCCCAGAACCGAACCCTGAGGAACACCAAGCTCTACCTTACCCTCTGAGGAATAGTTACCATTTACATAGACAGCTTGTGTTCTCGCAGAAAGATACGAGTTAAAAAATGAAAGGGCTGACGGGCTGTTGTTGTTGAAATAAACATTAAGTTTCCTCAGCAAGATTTCATGATTTATCAGATCGAACGCTTTTTTCAGGTCCAAGAATACCGTGCCAGTCATTTTGTTATTGTTGATGTTATCTAGCCATGAATCAACCATACGT
>BTPG01000006.1:41921711-41971711 GCA_036245525.1 Semisulcospira habei
GTCTCTCGTGTTCAGGTTATTTCCGAGTCTCTCTCTTACGATTTTTCGTTGACGTCATTTTTACTCTTTCCGCACTTTTGTTCTTCCTTTTCTTTTATTTTACGTCACCTCCTTCAGTTGCCACATTCCTTCTGCCAATGAAGATAAGTAGCGGCTAATCTCTCTGTTTGTTTGTTTGTTTATTTTGACAAAGGGTATTTACCGAAATATTAATAAATTGTGTTGTACCCGTCTTTTCTAAGCGTGTTTCTTTCTCCGTTGGGTACTTCTATACATACATACATACATACATACATTCATACATACCCACATACGGCGCTTCGCGCCAAATGTACGTTCAGCAGCGAGGTTAGCGTAACTAGACATGACGTAATTTTTATCTTGTTACTTTCAATGGTAAGGTTTAGCCTGCCCACCTTTGACATCATGAACATGCTATTAAATTCGCCCCACCGCGACCCGTCCTAAAAAGTCTCTTCCATAAATAGAAGGGACTTAAAAAGTAAGAATTCTCGATTTTGGAGAAGGATCAGAGAGTGACGGTGACGTAAAGGCGCCAAACACGTCAGTGTTAAGCAATGTTCCTAAATTGTCGCAAAGCACCAGATATCAGTGTTATACACTGTTTCTGAATTGACATCAAATTCGTCACTGTGTGCACGGTGTCATGGGACTAGCGATGCCATGACGTGAGGTTAATAGTGACGTCATTTTGCTGCTCGTGCTATTCTTCCTCTTCAGCATTTTTGTCTACCACAGAGTGTGCTAATGGCGGGAAGCACCATGTGTCCGTCTTCATTTGTGTGCGCCGGTGTGTTTTGATCAGAGGTTGGTTTAGAGAGAAGGGAAATGGATCAGAAGGATAAGATTAAAAGCATGTACATGAACTCTGATTGCTCATAAAAGAAAAACGCATGTGAGCTGCAAACAATGCGGTAGACTTTGGGATGAAATCCTCATCTTATTATTTTTTGTTGTTGTGTGGAGCATGCTGATAGCATGGAGTGGATGCGCATTACAATTCGACATATTCGTCATCATCCTCCCCCCTTCGTTTAGAGAAAGACAAAGACCAAAACAGACAAAATACAGCAGTACCTGTTTTGAGTGACCACCTTCATGAAAGACCACCTCAGTGTCATCGAAGACCATCATTTAGGTGGCTGGCTGTCGCCACCTAAACGATGGTCTTTAATGACAGGTGACACTTTTTGCCCTTCACTTCAAAACTTCTTTTGAGAGAGCTCTTGTCTATTAAGACTACTTTTTCTTGCAAAAGATTGTTCCTCAAAGCAGGTTATACTGCATTCTGTCTTTTATTTGCCTAACAGCGCGACGTGTTCAAAGGATGTGCAAGATACTTCAAGGGGAAGAAAGAGAGAACTCTGTACTTGACAAAATTGCCTTGTGTGAGGGAAAAACATCTAACATTAACTCCTTCAGCCCGGGGCACGTATTTCCTACATTTTGGAGGCGTCATCTAACGACAATGCACCTGTTGCAGGAGATGGATCGACCATGATAATTCAAGGGCAGTGCCAGATTAGCTTGGCGCCAACAGGCGCCAAGCTAATCTGGCACTACCCTTGAATTATCATGGTCGACCCATCTCCTGCTGCAGTGCGTTAACCACGGACTTTATGAGCTTTTGGGGCCATTAACCCCGTAAATGACGATACCGCTCGGTGGAAAGGACAAGTAACTACGCTTCTTTTCCGTCGAAAAGTACGGTCAGTGACTAACAAGGGGTTAAACGCTGGTGAGTCTCTGAGCTTTTTAGTGATGGACGAGGATTACGGCCAAATTTGATGAAACCAGACAGCGAAAAGTTAATGCTGGCCAACATGACAGCGAACGCCACACTCACACGCGAGAGGCATAGATCCTCATAAGCCTCGGCAATCTGCGGGGGGTCATGAGGATCTATGCCTCTTGCTGGCTATGTTAGCATCTGCTCAACGGAAGCTGTACGCCCCCAGATGAAATTAGGCTGTACTGAATATAATCAAAGACAGAACGGACAAGATACCACTGCAAACTCCAAACACCTGGCAATTCAAGAAGGCAAACGTCATGTAAGTCCAAGCAGCTCCTAAGGATGTGCGCCTCTTGTTAGTTTCATTTACATTCGTCTTACTCATTACGAGAGGATCATATGAAGGCACTGGGGAGAGGGGTGGTGGGTGGGGGTGGGGGGTGGTCTAAATACGATAGGCACTCTTTTCCTGACCTAGTTTTTGTAGGTCGCGTACGAACCAGGAATAAATGGTGTATCGATTTTTTTTTGGGAGAGGAGCATAGGTGAAGAAAGTGAAGTAATGTCTAAGATACCCAGAAAGCACAATATCCTCGGTCCAATATCGGCCGCTGCTGACCAGCGCGCACAGTCAACTGCGGCCGATGCCGGCAAGAAGAACCTTGCGCATATTATTAAGCAAGGGGAACAAGTTGCCTTATTTGCCTCCGGAGCCACAAATATTTGCACACGTTAGTATCATCTGACAAGCACTGTCAACGTTTCACTTTCATTTCTGGGCACGTGATGTCTAAGGGCTGGATTGACCTTCATAGTTCAAGGGTAGTGCTTGATTAGCTTGGTGCCTGAAGGCGCCAAGCTAATCTGGCACAACCCTTGAACTGTCTTGGGTATCATTTTCCTGTTCTCACACATCTATTTGTCTCCTGCAACTTATTCTCAGTCACAAGTGAAACATACAGTTTTGAAGCAAGCTGAAATTTTATATAACTCATTCAACCCCACGCCCGTTTTCCCCAAATATTGGAGGCGTCATCTAATGACTATGCACCAGTTGCAGGAGATGGATCGACCATGATAATTTAAGGGTAGTGACAGATTAGCTTGGCGCCTGTCGGCGCCATGCTAATCTGGCACTACCCTTGAATTATCATGGTCGATCCATCTCCTGCTGTAGTGCGTCAGGGCTGAATGGGGTAAAGGGATGAATGCTAGCACGTATATTCCAGATAAGGTATGAGGTAGGTATATGAAAAAGCAGTAACAAGGCAAATAACTTCGCATAGTCAGTTATCTTCCTTCCTTTTTATTGTTCCCCCCACCCCACCACCACCACCACCACCTACCAATTATGAAACAGTTATAAAACATTGAGTTTAAGGGATTTAAAGACAAATACATAATCCATAAGAAACGTTTTCACTATAAAAAAATTAAAAAAAAACAAAAAACACCTGAGTTATTACGGTCCAATTTTCGCTCTCTTGGTTGACGCTGGAGGTGAAAATATAATCCCGTAGGATGAGAGCACTTAGTTTTCTTCGTGCTATTTTGTGAAATAACATGGCCAGAAAGTGAAGGATGGAGGTTGGCCAGATTTATGAGACGGCGAGGGAGGGAATGAATGAATACAGAAGCGGGCGGTGGAGCGTGGAGGGCACAGCGGCGGTTCCAGGGAGGGGGGGGGGCAGGGGGCTCTCCCCCCCCCCCCCCCCGACAGCCCTGGCAATTTTTTATATTTTTTTTGTGTGTGGTGGACGGCTGGTTAGGTTGGTTATTTCAGGGTTTAACGTCCACGGCACCGAAGTGATAATGGACTGCCCTGACGGGCATTGGTTATGGAGGGATTTTTTTCCATTAAATTTTTGTTGTGGCGGTTGGTTGATTGGTGAGATTTCTTGACATCGCGGCACGCAGTCTTCTTAACTTTTTTTTGTCCTCTCTTACATACTGAATCAGTGGGTGGGCCTAATGTGTCAAGACTAGTCAAATAACCTCAGTTTGCACTAAATACGTGCACCCTGTCATAGTCTCTCAGCCAGAAACAGAGTGTCGTGCCCCCGTAGTCGAAGTGGCTCATGAAAAGTTGTATCTCTCACTGTGCGATATCATCAGCATCGCATCCTCACTCCGACTCAGTCATACGATGTAAGTCCTTGAGTGTTGGTCCACCCCAGTAGTGGGTGAGAATTCAGTCCCTGCTGACTTAGGGCTCCTCAGTAGAACCATAAAGTTTCATGCGCCCCTTCAGGCAGCTACTGAAAAGCCATATCTGCGGGTATGACACGCCCAGCTGAGGCCAGAGTTCGGCTTTGTGGACGCGGCAGACCATCTGGTGTCACCTGTTAATGGGATAATTGCCCCTGGCTACTGATACAGCGGAGTACGGTTAACCCATTCTACCCCAACACCGAAATCCTCAAATTTTGCCGTTGTTCTCTGAATACTACAGTGTAGTGCAGGACACAGATCGACCATGATAGTTCAAGGGTGATGCCAGAATAGCTTGGCGCCCATAGGCGCCAAGCTATTCTGGCATCACCCTTAAACTATCATGGTCGATTCTTATCTTGCTGCGGTGTGTCTGGGGTAGAATGAGTTAAGGATCCTAGAACTTCACCGGCCGTCTTTGTCCGCGGCGAGCATAAACTAACGGATACCGTTCACAACAGTCTCACGTCTTTATGTCAGTTCCGGTTCAAGTTAGTTTAGTCATTTGATGCCATCGTGAATCTTCTCTAGCTTTGACAATCACATTGTAACCGTATTACTGCAATGAATAGGCTCATGGGTAGCGACGATTGCTTTATCCGAAGAAATAAAACATAAAAAACATAGCTGTGTGCCATGCAATCCCCGGCCGTTGTTTGTTTACAACTGTCCGTCTGATTTCGCATACATCAGTTCACTGTCGCATAAGCTTCCATGATTCATGCGTTATTATCGACAAAAGGCACTTGATTTGGATTTGCGCTGCACTATGGGACAAGATCGCCTGATAGTCCATCCATCGGGACATTCATGTAAACCCAACCGACATTGCAAGGGACTTTGCGGTCAAGCAGCCCCGCAAGATTCCCCTCTCATCCTTTTGGTTTGCGGAGGGGGAAAAATAGATTGGCTTATTTCTCTGACTGGCAACAGACTATGACTGTGAGCTGTCAGAAAAGACAAAGTATCACTGACAAGGTTGCGTGTGAACACCAATGACTGATGTGCGGACCCCGCCATATGTGCTCAGATCTAAGTCACAGGTCTAGACACATGTCGACTGTGATAGTTCAAAGGTGATGTCGGAAGAGCTTGGCGCCTATGTGCGCCAAGCTATTCTTATACCGCCCTTAAACTGTCATGGTCGATACACATCTTGTCATAGCATATCTGGTCTTCATGGGTTAATAGGAGTGTTGTACTCTCCCTCTGTTATTTCATCCCTGTTAGCATAATAGGAGTGTTGTACTCTCCTTCTGTTATTTCATCCCTGTTAGCATAATAGGAGTGTTGTACTCTCCTTCTGTTATTTCATCCCTGTTAGCATTATAGGAGTGTTGTACTCTCCTTCTGTTATTTCATCCCTGTTAGCATTATAGGAGTGTTGTACTCTCCTTCTGTTATTTCATCCCTGTTAGCATAATAGGAGTGTTGTACTCTCCTTCTGTTATTTCATCCCTGTTAGCATTATAGGAGTGTTGTACTCTCCTTCTGTTATTTCATCCCTGTTAGCATTATAGGAGTGTTGTACTCTCCTTCTGTTATTTCATCCCTGTTAGCATTAAAAAAAAACAACACTTTCATGGTTGCAAAACTAAAGCGTGTGTGTGCGTGCGTGCGCGCATGCATGTGTGTCCAGGTCTGTAAATCTGACGTACGGGGGTGGGGTGGGGGAGGGGGAGGGGGAGGGGGGAGAGGGGGAGGGGGATCAATTTGCTCCCCCCCCCCGTCCAGACCCCTTCTGGATCCGCCCCTGGTACAGTAGGATACCACGGTGCAACTAGCACGGCAAAATACGGAAAGGAAACAGAGAAAGGGGTTGGCGGGTGGGGTGTTGATGCGAGGGGGTGGTGAGGGCGGGAGGGGGAACTCCTAAGGAAATGACCGGAAGTCATTTGTGGAAGAGCTCCCGGAGGAACGCGTATGATCTTCGTCTTTGAAGGTACACTATTTTTTGTGAAAAGCGAGAATCTCATTGTAATACAATGAAAATTTCGCTTTTCACAACAAATGGACTTGAAAAGACAGCAAGTCCATTTTTGAGAAAAGCGACATTTTCTCTGTATTGCAATGACAACCTCGCTATTCACGAAATAAAAATCAGGCTTTACTGTATTTATACACTCAAGCGTCATACGTCATTTTATGTTGTATTTGATGTCATCGTGTATGAGGGCACGCACATTCTGCATCGGCGTGAAGTAGTCAGTCATGTCCTCTTGCGAGACCTTAACACCTTCGCTGTCGAGGCAAGGCGAAAGCTACCCATCTGCAAGAAACATAAATCCTCATGAGCCCCCGCGGTCGCGGGGGCTCATGAGGATTTACGTCTCTTGTTAGTCCTGTTGTTTGCGTCCAGTTTTGGTCCCGTTTCATTTTTGTTCTTCACGCGAATGTCGGCGAGTGTGCAGTGGTTTGAGACGCGAAATCCCCGTCCTCTGGCAGTCGGTGGGGGGGGGGGGGGGGGAGGGGGGAGGGGGGGGGGGGGGTGTTAAAATCCAAGCAAACAAACTTCTTGCATGTGTACCAAAGGGTAGAAAAATGACGTACAGTTATATAGCGTGCAATAGGACGTATGCAGTGCGGATGCCCTGTAGATGTGCACGCAGCGGAAGTTTCCAAAGAAAGGTACGAAAAAGAAGAGTTTGCATAGTCATCCAAGAACCCCAAAGTGCCCTAAAAAGCTTTTTTTTTTTTTTTTTTTTTAAATACGAAATTCTTTCACACGAAATTTTGACACCACTCGTACAAGTTGCCAGTTGGCAATAAGTCTGCAGGCCAATATGGGCCGCAGTTCGCCCGTGCACAGCCGTGCGCGGGCGAACTGCGGTAGATTTCGGCCCGATGTGTGTTGCTCACTGGTCTCTTTCCATTCATGTAGTAGGTGCGACTAGGTCGTGGCTTGGTTCTATTATTGGACAACCCCATCACAAGTAAGAGAAAAGCACAACTACACACAAACTGTGATGGATTGACATTTGCTTTTAAGATAATTCGGAACTGGAGCAAAAGTGCAGAGGTATTTTGTGAATGGATGAGAATAAGAATAGAAGGACAATCTCATACAAAACTGATACGAAATATCGGAGAAGAGGACTCCTTTTAAAATGAAATACATTAATGAGAGATGGTGAATGAATGAATGAATGAATGAATGAATGAATGAATGAATGAATGAATTACAAAAATACAGGCCCGAATTCTTCACGCATTACGAATAAGGCAGACATCCTCAATCTAAAATAGAGACGACTAAAATAAACGCAAACGAAACTGTATTACCGCGACATGATATTGACGTAACCCTGAGGCAATTGAGTGAATCAGACCACTCCTTAAGCGTAGTCTATGAAGGTCTGTAAGAGACAAGGAACACCCATTCTATCTGTAACAGACATACACCTGCACGTTTCCGCTTTCCATGTAGGCGCTAATAGATGTCTATTATCAAGTGGACCCAATTACACGAATGATATTTTTTTAGGCAGAGAACAGTCAGCAAGCCATCAAATCTGCATTGATATGATTATTCGTGTGGTGGTAAGCGATTTTCGGCTTCGTGGCACGGTCCTAAATCATAGACTAACATGTACTTGATCATAAATTCAGCGAAACACCATCCTCTGGCCACAGACCTAGAACCCGTCTAAAACTCCCGTACCATTCAGGGACGTATACTACTCAAACTGATTTCCTTATCAGGGTACCGTCTACGGGTGAGAACTCCCCAGATCGACCCATCCGAGGAGTACACCCCAAGCACACTTCTATTCAAATGAAATGCGAAGCATTTCATTTGAATAGAAGTGTGCTTGGGGTGTACTCCCCGAATGCGTCTATATCTGGGAGTATACTCAGTCACAAACGGCACGGAATGCAGTAACTGTACATCTATGTTCACAGGGATCCAGCATGCAAAATCATCATGACGACATATATTCAATTCTTCACAGAACGTTACTCCGACTTAAAGAGACCTAGATGCTCATGTGCCCTGGCCAAATTTGGTGGCTCGTGATGATCATTACCTCTTTTGAAGCCAAACTACACCTGTGTTACTCAAGAAAAGGTCGACAGGGGTTCAGTTCGCGAAGTTGATGGAGTGGTTTGGATGACCTAACCCGCTTCAGTTACGTATGATGAAGAGGCGCGTCACAAAAATTAGCATTGGATGTGCGGACATGGTATGATGGGCTGTTTTCTGCATCTGAATATGAATCTGATGAAGAGAGGGGGAATGAAAATAAATATTTCGCGCGAGGTTGATTACTGACAGTCGGATGTATGGAAAATTACGTCACGGTCCCCGGAATCTCTACGTCACACTTAAAGTTTGAGGTTCTTTCAAGGGTATACTTCACGCTATTCCTTTTTAAAGTTGAAGACAAAATCGTTGTATTACGAGTTAGGCTATGCCAGTGGGTTTTGTCCCCTCTCGGGTCCGGTCCGGTCCGGTCGTCAATGTCAGTCGGAGTTAAGAGTCAGTCTCGGGCTAAAGACCTCGACTCTTACCTCCGACATTGACCCCCCCCCCCCCCCCCCCCCCCCCCCCCCCCGACCGGACCCTTGAGGCGACAAGAACCGCTGGCAAAGCCAAGCTCGTAATACAACTAATAATATATCGTGTGCAAAGTTATGTAAAGTATCGCTTGTGAAGACAAGAGACAGTGCGTCCATTTGCGTGAAAGCCAGATTTTCACTGTATCCCGACGAACAGAACCCAGTAAGCTAAGGTCCGTGCGGCCGAGTGTCGGCCGCACTGGGCCCGCGCACGGCAGTGCGCGGGTCCACTGCAGCCGACGTCGGCCCGAGGACCTTTCTATCACTGACAACTGTCCTGTCCGGCGATCTCGCTAATGAACTGGCACGTGTAGTCTTCATCGGACAAAACCTTATTAAGAGAAGTGTGACCTTCGGGCTGCGGGATCCTCAAAGCGTGAAGAGAAAAGGCGAGACAGACTCATCTCCCAGCTGTTTACACATCGTGCGCCCTAAACTCTACACAGTGTCGGCTTGCTTCATGCGTGCCTGGATCAAATTTGAAAGCGGCATCATTCACCCCGCCCCTCGGGCAATATCTGCGATTGATGCCTGTGATTACCACGCAAACATACGCCGCCATTTGATTAGCCGCTAGAGAAATCGATCGCTGTGAGAGAGATACGTGGAGAGAGGAATGGGGAGAGAGAGAGAGAGAGAGAGAGAGAGAGAGAGAGAGAGAGAGAGAGAGAGAGAGAGAGAGAGAGAGAGAGAGAGAGAGAGAGAGAGAGAGAGAGAGAGAGAGAGAGAGATTGTGTGTTTTTCAAACTCTCTTGTTTTCTCGGCGTCTAGCACATCTGAGCAAGTCTGGAATACGTTTCACTGACGGCATAGGCCGAATGCGCAGCCATGATACAGCCAGAGCACACCTACCCTAAGAAGGCAAAATACATAAAGTACATTAATGTGAAATGAGAGATTTTCATTGTATTACATTGAAAAACTCGCTTTTCACAAAAATGGATTTAAAGCTTTTACCTTTACAGGGCAGAAATGACCTTTGTGGCCATTCATTCTTTTGGCCCTACCTATATCATCGTTTGGGAAAGACTTCAATACTGCATAGCTTCAAGAAATAGTGTTTCCATTTTGGGGGGGATGCATTAGTCACCGTGCCCGAAGATGTCTGTGTGTGCCGGGATTAGTGACAGACATTCGGAAGTCAGAAGTAGATCACAATTTGCACGTGCTTCGTCAAAAACAGTGGATATAAAGCCCGTACAAGCATGCGATATCGCATGATTGTTCGGGCTTTTTGTCCCCTGTTTGTGTCAAAAGACACTCAGTTTTGGACATACTTCCCTTTTACGGAAAGCCTCTTTCGGTTTTGAATTGGTGAGGACATGATCTTCAGCGAACTGTGATGTATGTCAGTTTTATTTCAGCTTGTTCATGTTGCGACACCCCCTAGCCACCCGTCCTATTTCCCACCACCACAGCATGAACCATCAGCAGCAGTACTACCACTTACCTTTGGTTGCTCAGTGATTTAACCCATTCAGCCCTGACGCACTGCAGCAGGAGATGGGTCGACCGTGATAATTCAAGGGTAGTGCGCCAAGCTAATCTGGCCCTACCCTTGAATTATCATGGTCGATCCATCTCCTGCAACATCTCCTGCAACAGGTGCATAGTCGTTAGATGACGCCTCCAAAATTTAGGAAATACGTGCGTCGGGCTGAATGGGTTAAGTAAACTATCACACAATCCCTCGCCGTTTGCGGGTGAACGCCCAACATAGATCCACGCGGAGGGGTACACCAGGCAAGTCCACTTCTATTCAAATGAGATGCTTAGCATCTCATTTGAATAGAAGCGTACTTTTGGCGGAGTACTCCACAAGCACACCTCCATTCAAATGAGACGCTACTCCCCCAGTGGGTCTATCTGGGAGTATACGCCCGCAAACGGAGCGGGACACATCACACTGGAGCAGCAGAGGCCTTGACAATGCAAATCGATGCATGTTATGAATAAACGCATCATAGCCCGCAGGTAAGACTGTTCGCATTTCGCCATTTTGCAATCCGGACCTATTTTCCTCACAATGGGAATGAATCCGATTGTAATCGTTAACCCTTTTCTTGCTTGAAATAAATGTGACTATGATAGTTCAAGGGCGGTGCCAGAATAGCTTCCTGCCTGAGGCGCCAAGTCATTCTGGCAACATCCTTGAACTACTGAGAACGTTTGACGTAACTTGTAATCTGTAATGTAGCCTTCACATGACAATAAGCAAATTTTTAACAAAATCTGCCTAAGGATGTAATGGGTTAAAAAGGAAATGATCAAGCAACTTCAGGCTTGTAAAAGTCTGCGTTTGGTCATGCTTGTCGCATGTTCGCGTAATGTTTTGTTTTCAAAGCTCTCTTCTCGTGTCCCAGAGGGCAAAGCGAAAGCCCACGTGACAGGCCACGAAGCATAAAGGGAAATGACTCTCCGTCCGTCCGCAAAGGGAGGTTATTAGCTCTGTACATATCTAAATGGCGAACTGTCTGCTAGCGTGCTTTCCCCATTGAAATGGCATTACGCTTCAAAGGGTAATTCTGCCGAAATACGGCGCTCGCTGTCCATAAAGGCTCCTAACTCGCTTTGACTTAATAATTAAATAAGAATCTTTGCTGCGCGTCTGCCGCAAAGCCACTGTGTACATGTTGTGTGAGACATCTCGGCCATGATAGTTCATGGGCAGTGCCAGATTAGCTCGGCGCCTTAGTCCAAGGCGCCGAGCTAATCTGGCACTACCCATGAACTATCATGGCCGATTTATCTAAAAGTCTGATTTGTGCGTGTTCGTGTGTTTCGGCGCTCGAGCTTGTGCGGATGCTTAAGTGCCTGTGCACGTGTGAGCTTGTGAATTAAAAAAAAAAATTATTTCCAGTAATAAATAAACAGCAGCCTTACAAGATCACAGTATGATATCAATAATTCAGGATGTAGATCTTAGCGGTTTTTTCCCTGCGTAGATAGATGGGACACTAGATTGAAACAGAGCCAAAGAGAGAGAGAGAGAGAAAGAGAGAGAGAGAGAGAGAGAGAGAGAGAGAGAGAGAGAGAGAGAGAGAGAGAGAGAGAGAGAGAGACCCCGAGACAGACAGACAGACAGACAGACAGACAGACAGACAGACAGACAGAGAGAGAGAGAGAGAGAGACAGAGAGAGAGAGAGAGAGAGAGAGAGAGAGAGAGAGAGAGAGAGAGAGAGAGAGAGAGAGAGAGAGAGAGAGAGAGAGAGAGAAGGTGCACTCGACATACCAAACTCCATCTAACTGTATTTACACGAAGGGCGCCCTCTTGATAAAGTGATTCCCAAACTACTTCACTCTGAGAAAAACAAGTTCCAAACATGCTTCTGTAGCATTACATAAGTGCTCCTCTTTCCCCTAGAGAGGTAATCAAAGGGCCATAACCTTCCGTCACATCTAATTGCACGTAACGTTAACTCTTTGGCTGCCTGTAGCGCTTTTTCTCAGGACGATTCCTGCAGGAATCACTTCGAGATAAGCGTTAACGTCAGCCAGCGTTAAACCTTTACCTGCCGGTAGCGCGTTTTATCGAAGTGATTCCTTCAGGAATCACCTCGACAAAGAGCGCTACCGCCGACAAATAAATTGATAAAGCAGAATAAATCAGGGTCCAGCATATAATCTTTTGTAAACAAGTATCACAATGTAATTCCACCATAACCTGGCTGAGAATTTCTGAGTCATAAAATAAACGAGGAGAAAGTAAGGGTTGCATTCAAGAAACCGAACATAGAACATTGATAATTGTCGGAAGTCATGCAAGTTACAAGCCGTGCTACATCGAAAATGTCTAATGATTTTTCTATTTGTTTTATTTTGGATGCCACAACGAAGCCTTCGGCTTCGTTGTGGCATCCAAAATAAAACAAATAGAAAAATCGATGGATATTTTCGATGTCGCCCGGCCTCAAGAAAGACATCTGAAAATAATGACAAACATGCGACAATCATGACGACGACATTTATTTTGTCCCACGAGAAGCTTCTCACGGCATATAATCGTCTACTAATACGATTCCGAGTTTTATTTTTAAAAAAGTCAAGAAAGAAAAGAAAAAAAAATACATTCAAATGATGGGGAGAAAACATGGGTTATACCGAATGACATCAAATATGGGACAATATTAAGCACTGAAAAGACGTCATCAATTTGCCATAAAACGGCAAAGGACAGTAAGTAAAGTTTTGTTGAAAAGCGAGATTTTCATTGTATTGCGATGAAAATCTCGCCTTTCACAAAATTGGAGCTATCTTATACCGTAGTATGCTTGTCTTGGCGTCTTATCTTCTGACTGAAGATTTCTGAGTTTTATATAAGAAAGGGTGGAGTGTGTGGAGTAACGCAAAACATAAAACACGGAACAACATTACCGAGAATTAAGACTCCACAAGTTTATTTTCCATTACTGACGGAGAATGACGACGGCATTATACATATATCTGTTGCCCTTTGATTTTAGATCTTCCGGTCTAGAGATGTAACGTCCAAATTCACAGCTCAGCACACTATATTGAGAAGATACCCGCCCCCCAAAAAACTACAGTGAATGCATTTTATTATTCTTTAATTATTTCTCTGACAACGCTAACATTTTCTGATGATGCGCACATAGGACTTTTTATTTTTTTTAAAATCAACTCAATTACTGAACCTTCAGCCTTCAACTTTAACTTCAAAATGATCAAAGCTCCAAAGCTGACAAGATAGGCAAAAATGTTCTTCCTCCCCATCCCTTCTATCTCCCAGAGAGGTGTGTGTGTGTGTGTGTGTGTGTGTGTGTGTGTGTGTGTGCGTGCGTGCGTGCGTGCGTGTGTGTGTGTGTGCGTGTGTGTGTGTGTGTGTGTGTGTGTGTGTGTGTGTGTGTGTGTGTGTGTGTGTGTGTGTGTGAGGGGAGGGGCGAGACGGAAAGGCGGGGGACTGGGGTTGTGTGGGGGTGAGAGCCAAGGAGAGGAGAGGAAATGATCATTCAGCCCCGACACACCACAGCAAGACATGGATCGAGCATGATAGTTCAAGGGTGTGCCAGAATAGCTTGGCGCCCATAGGCGCCAAGCTATCCTGGCACCACCCTTGAACTATCATGCTCGATCTGTCTCCAGAATTGTAATACAGTCCTTCAGAGGGCAACTTGAAAATTTGGGGATTTCGGTCCTTTGGTAGAGTGTGCTAAAATCTCCTCAGCGTACTTCACAAGTCGTATATGACGACCTTCTTTACAGTGTCAATCCAACGTCAATTGTCCATTTTGCAAAATTGAACAGATTTTAAAAGAAGAAAATGTTAGGGGAAAGAAAAAGACACCGATGGCTCGGTCTGAGTACAGCTGATGTACAGTGACTGGAGTGACTGAGTAAACAGGGACGTATTGAGAGTTCATACAAGCATCAACGCCGGAGGCGGCCTGGGCAGATAAAGGAAATGAGTTCCCCAAACCGGGTGCCACGTACATTCCTAAAATGATCCATTAACCTTTTGACTTTCAGTAGCGCTTTTTGTCAAGGTGATTCCTACAGGAATCAGCTCGCCAAACATCGCTACCGACAGCCAAAGTGTTACAGCTGAATCCGGATCACTTCGTGATTAGTCACGTCACAAAGCATTAATCCATTCAGCCCGCCTGACGCATTACAGCAGGAGATGGGTCGACCATGATGTCGGCGCCAAGCTAATCTGACACTACCCTTGAATTATCATGGTCGAGCCATCTGCTGCAAATGGTGCATAGTCGTTAGATGACACCTCCAAAATTTGGGAAATACTTGCGGCGTCGGGCTGAATGAGTTAATTAATCACACATTTGCCACTTCATTTAACTTAAACAAGACATGCTTTGTTTTCTTGCAAAGTTTTGAAAGCAACAACAACAAACTCCCCCCCCCCCCCCCTAAAGTTCACTAAATCCGTTGTTTTTCTCTTCCCAAGCCTAGTCTTAACTAGTTTATTTCGTGCCCTCCTGACTCTGACCTCCTTATCCTTACGAGTCCAATTGCTCGATGTGTTTAACAAAGAAAAAAGTCTCGACAACAACATATTAATCCCGTTTGGAGCCGTCACACGATACAACGAACGCTTCAGTGAAGACCGAACGAAGCCAAAGTCTGTCGACGTTTTGGCATAGGAACCCCGGAACAAGGGTGAAGGTACATGTAGATATACACTGTTCGCTGTAACACATTCCACCCCAGGACCGAAATCCCCAAATGTTAAAGTTGTCCTCTGAAGGGCTGTATTATAATTTTATAGACAGATCGAGCATGACAGTTCAAGGGGGTGCCAGAATAGCTTGCCGCCTATGGGCGCCAAGCTATTCTGGCACCACCCTTGAACTATCATGCTCGATCCATGTCTTGCTGTGGTGTGTCGGGGCTGAATGAGTTAACCAATTCTACGGATTTTAAAGGCAAATACCGTAAATGAAAAGAGTAACCAGTAAGCAACGCTGGCAGGGAAAGAGAAATGTCGAATGCGGAGAGGGTACAGCGAAGAAAACCGGCCTTTCCAAGGATCGGAGTGATTTCCCATGTACTGCCGTTGATATGTTTCCTCATCTGCCCCACTCCCCGTTTGTCCGCCTTGAGATGACCACTGTCACCTGCTCGGCGTTAAACCCAACTAACTCACTCACTCACTCCCCCGATTGACTTTTCCAGGGCCGAAACCGATTGTATTTTGGCAAGACTGATTTTGCCGGCGGGCGCTATTTTGGCCATGTACTTCTGCAAGAAAATACCGATTGTCGAAAAACTGGGCATGTCTAAATTTTACTTCCTCTGGACATGGTTTGGCCGGGATATCTTTTTGACATACCTTCTGTTCGGACTTGGGGGCCACAACTCCTTTTGGCCCCACCGACATGAAAATGTACTTGCGCCATACTTCCTCCCGTCCCGACCATTAGGCTTAGCAGAGAATCGAACTTGTTGCAAGCACAGACACGCTATTAACTACTAGCTGCGTGCAAAATAAAAAAGCTGGCAATAATTACAAAAACTAGATTTATTATTTACATCTGGCATAAAGGGACATGATCTTCTTCTTCTTCTCGAACGCCGTCACACTTGGAGTTTGGCTCTCAAAATGAAATTAATTTTGTGGTCTTCTGTAGCACATCCACAGGCCCGTAAGGGACATGATGCTGCTCGGTATGTTTTGATTACAATTTCCTTGACTGACACCCTCCCCTTCCACCCGAACCCTCCCCCGCCACCTGTACCCACCCCGGCCGACCCGTACCCTATCCCCTACCGTGGCGTCTGATTTTTAAGAGTCGGCCATCGCTCCCCTGGGATTTTCTTTTTCTACGGCGCTGAACATGCCATTGGTTCTTTTTCTTCACACAGTTCCTTGTCATTTGTCTTGTGAAAGCTGGGCTTAACTTGTTTATTGTTGTGACTCCCTGCCCCAACCTGAGAGAATTCAGACGAAAATGAAAAACAAAATTCCACCGGCGGAAACCTGAGCCCAAGAATCTAGTTGGGAGGAACTAATGGTGGGTCAATCAATCACTGTCCGCAGGTAATTGACCAATGCCACAGCTTCATCGAAAGTAGTCAAACCCGCTTTGTGAGAATTAGTACACTTTTTTTTAGTCAGTTGTTTGCAAGGTTAACGCCTTGGAAGGATTTATAAAGGTCCTCGGGCCGATGTCAGCCATCATTGGCCCGCGCACGGCTGTGCGCGGGCCATTGATGGATGACGTCTGAGTAATGTTTAGGGTGTAAACAATGGTATCGTATGACCACTGGCTGTCTTGCACCAAAACGATAGCGTAGGCAAGACACAAATACATTTTGACAGCTGTTCTTTCTTGCTGTGAGTACTGTTTAGTGTTGGCTGGTTGACTGTTTGGCAGGTTGGTTGGATTGTTAGTTGTTACTTTTTTTGTGTTTTTTTTTTTTTTTCTTTGGTTGACTGATTGTTCTGTTGGCTGGTTGTTTAGTGATTTGGTAGGTTGTTCGGTTGTTTGTTTGGTTTCGTTTTATTTATTTATTGTCTGTTAATTTTTTTTTTCATTTCTTGTTCAGTTGTTTGTTTGTAGTTTAGTAGGTTTTCTGTTTGCTGGTTTGCCTGCTTATTCTTTTTGTTTATTTTTCTCGCTTGCTATTTACTGGCTGTAACAGAATTTAGGGAAAAACAAACAACCCCCCCAAAAACAACAACAACAACAACAACAACAAAAACAACCCCAAAACAACCAAGTGGTCAAACCTTACTTTCCAATCTCCATGTCGACCTTACAATTCTACAATGCTGACCGCGATAAACCTTTCTCTCACCAAACACCCCCTCATCCACGCCCTCCAATCTGCAAGAGGAATAGATTCTCATGAGCCCCTGCGAACGCAGGGGCTCATGAGAATCTATGCCTCTTGCTCAGGCCCACACTCACACACTAAGTGAACATTTAACTTTGGCACAATGCCTGATTCTTCCTTGAGGGACAGATGGGCCTTGTCATTGACGAGCTGCTGATAGGAGCTTCTAGTCTAGGGAAGAAAACGTGTGTAAGCATCTCAGGCTGGTACCGGCATGTAGGTTAAAGCGACCTGCTCCAGGGCGGGCTTCTGAATGTTATACATTTCGCTGGTACGAGGCCTCAGTGTCATCTTGCTTTAACTGACGTTTCTACCCATCTTTTCGCAATCCATGTTTTCTTCCGCTCTTGCCTCATTTACATGGACTTTCCTGCTTTCAAAATAGAAGAAGAGAGAAACGGAGGAGTCTTTCATTTTAATTTGTTCCCCAGCATTATTGTAAATCATCTGAAAAATAGATTTAAATCAGTGAGAATTATCAAACTATTAACCATTTATTGCTTGGAGGAAGGTCACTTTAACTGGTTGTTGTACTGAGTCTAACGTTAGGTAAGAGAAGAACCCAACAGAGAAAGAAACACGCTTAGAAATGACATTTATAACACGATTTAAAGAACCCAACGGAGAAAGAAACACGCTTAGAAAAGGCAGTTACAACACAATAAATTGTGTTGTAACTGTCTTTTTAAGCGTGTTTCTTTCTTAGTTGGGTTCTTCTCTGCCTATTACACGCTTGACAGTCACCTTTCTGGTCTGGATTTTTTAACGTCATGTCAGCAGCAAGGATGATCTCACGGCCAGCGGGGGCATCTAAGTACTGTGAAAGTCAGTACCAGACGTGTGCTCTTTCTCCAAGAACACGGCCGGTTTTCCATGTTAACTCATTCAGCCCGGCGTACGTATTTCAAAAAATTTTGGAGGCGTCATCTAACGACCGGCTATGCACCTGTTGCAGGAGATGGATCGACCATGATAATTCAAGGGCAGTGCCAGATTAGCTTGGCGCCTACAGGCGCCAAGCTAATCTGCCACTGCCCTTAAATTATCATGGTCGACCCATCTACTCAGTGCTGACTGGGTTAAACTAAGCCCTGGCCTGATGTCCAGGACGGTGGCTTATAAACATGGGAGACCAGCCCGTTACTGAGCGACGCCTCTGTTCCCGGTATTCGTTTGCGGAACTGAAGACTGCCTAGATATACCCACTCACGGAGTACGCCACAAGTACACTTCTATTCAAATGAGTTGCATGCTGGAGCGAAATCTCCAGGCCCAGATGCCAGCAAAGTATCAACGTTTTGTGAAAAACAAGCTGACGCATGGTAAGCTCGGATTTCATTTCGTCCACGGCATAACTATAGTAAAAATGGACTGCGCTAAGGGGATGTTCAGTAATGGGGGACAGAGACAGGTATTTCCTATGGAATACGCCCTTAACATCGATCAATTCAGACGCACACGTGACTGCATCTGTGCCACTTTTAGATACCAGGACTTCTTAACTCATTCTACCCCAACACCGAAATCCTTAAACTTTGCCGTTGTCCTCTGAAAACTGCACTTGCAGTGCAGGACATACTCACAAACCAGATAGGTGAGGCTAGCGCTGGCAGAATTGTACAACAAACCAAGGGGAATTACTCAGCGCTGGACAACAGTTAGATCCCCTGCCCCCGCCTATCAGGCACCCAATCGCCAGCCCACAGAGAAATACGCAGGTATAGAATAAGACGATCAGTTGCATCTTCAAATAAGATGCATCAGGTCTCTTATATAACCCATGTCTTTCTCCGGAACTTAGGAAGTAGGCAGGGGAAACATACATACACAAACACGAAGGTGCATTACTATATGACACATTGTGGTCGGGTAAATACCCTGTATTCCCGCAGTAGATGCACAGAACATTACACAACAATGTAACGATACAAATTTGCCTCGAGTTATACTGAGATACTCACAAACCAGATAGGTGAGGCTAGCGCTGGCAGAATTGTACAACAAACCAAGGGGAATTACTCAGCGCTGGACAACAGTTAGATCCCCTGCCCCCGCCTATCAGGCACCCAATTTCTCTGTGGGCTGGCGATTGGGTGCCTGATAGGCGGGGGCAAGGGATCTAACTGTTGTCCAGCGCTGAGTAATTCCCCTTGGTTTGTTGTACAGTGCAGGACATATATCGACCATGATAGTTTAAGGGTGATGCCAGAATAGCTTGGCGCCCATAGGCGCCAAGCTATTTTGGCATCACCCTTGAACTATCATGGTCGATCCTTATCTTGCTGTGGGGTGTCTGGGGTAGTATGAGTTAATGTAAATGATACAGAACAAGCCCGTTTTCACCTGGACTGCAAGCCCAGCTATCAAAGCCGGGTCCGGGATTGCGCCTGGAACTCACGACCCTGCTTTTCCCCAATGTGCAAAAGGTCATCGGGTCGAGGTCGGTCCGATGGCGGCCTTTGCGAATTGGGTCCCTTCCCTCCTACCCTAAGCCGCCTGAGTTATTTATGGCTCAGTCAAAACAACTAATAATACCAGTAATAATAGTACTACTACTAGTACTAATACCACGAAACGTTATTACTTGCTATGAGCACATCGGGCACTGGTAATTCACTATTGTTTCGCCACAGCTTGCGTCATCCTCCTTTCAACGTCGTCGGTCGTTTCAGTTTCGTTTACTGAAGGTTGCGTCTTACCTCCTTCGAAAACCTTCCTACGCCACTGCAGAAGTCTAACGAGCGATCATATATATCAAGGACAAAAAGATAGATACTTCATGATCTCTTGACCAGAACAATTTATTTACACAGGGCTACCAATTATCACTTTAACTTTGCCTTTATATTGCAAAAGCCTGTATCCATTTTGTTTTTTTAGGAAAGCGAGATTTCATTGTATAACAATAAAAATGTCGATTTTCTCAATAATGGACATGCTGGCTTCTGCTATTATAAGGACAGAACTGTATGCATTTAACTCATTCGAGACATGCCGCATACGGATACGCGGCGAACAGCCGCGTATGTGTATGCGACACGCCTCGAATATGTTATAGCAATAGTGAACAGTGGAGAAATTTACTAATAGTATCAGTTACACATCGAGAAAACAATGTGTGGATTCTTTTTTATAATAACGTGCACGGAGCGAGTATTTTTCCCCAGCATGATATACAGAAGACCAGGCTTCAGCCACAAAACATACCAGCTTCTGAAAGTTTGGTGGTAATAAGCGACTGTTGTCTAGGCTCAGACAGGTACAAACCTCAAGGCCTTCTTATCTCTTGCTCTTCCAACGCCAACTGCCAGATATTAACGAGCCTTAGCAGTTCAAGGGTAGTGTCGGAATAGCTTGGCGCACTATATTCATTCGTATTTATAAACGGATCGATTACAAACTTCAGGGTAGTGCCTGGTTAGCTGGGCGCCCTGGCAGGCGCCAAGCTAATCAGGCACTACCTTTGGAACTATTATGGCCCTGAAATACAGCCCATTTAATTAATACCTATACCAAGGAGCATACAACCCCCAAAAGTCGGACTTTTTTCAAGTTCTGATAGCACCTTTGCTAACGTTTAATTGCCTCGTTTATAACGAACCTCGGATTTTGCTACAAAAAGTCTGGTTCCCCTGGGGCATTTTGTAACGTCCGACGTTATAGTGTACAATGCTTTGTCGACTACTAGGCCCGCGTAGAAATAAGGTCAGCTGCCTGCTTGGCTTTGAAAATTAAACGGCTATTTGAACCTGTGTTTACCAGGTGATGCAGGGTGTGTGTAAATACGCTGGTTGGCGATATCGCTCTTGTGTTTCTGGATAAAGAACTGATGTGCTCTCTCTCTCTCTCTCTCTCTCTCTCTCTCTCTCTCTCTCTCTCTCTCTCTCTCTCTCTCTCTCTCTCTCTCTCTCTCTCTCTCTCTCTCTCTCTCTCTCTCTCTCATCCTGAATAAACCATCAACATCATCATCTGGTTTTCTTTCCACATTTGTGTTCCCCTGAGGAGCCACGAGCAGGTGAATTACACAGATGTTTTGTGCACTATACAAAGATACAAAATCAAAAGAATCAATGAATCAATCCATCTTGACCGAACTGACTTGAGTGGAACTGAAGGGGCACGGATCCTCATGAGCCCCCGCCGATCTGCGGGGGTTCATGAGGATCTGTGCCCCTTCAAATCACCTAAGCGGGGCTCATGAGGACCAATGCTTCTTTCAGTTGGGACATTGTTGACGGTGCCCTGGCAGTGAAGGGGTTAAGCGTGTAGAGCCGTGTTTCCCACTTCCCATGCTTTTCTCCCTATCGCCTTCTAATCAGACGTACTCTCAAGGGCGATAACCGCTACACACGACTTGATGCTCTCTGCAAGTGAAGGAAGGAATGGTAGGAATGAGATCTCGACACATGTGGGATTTGTAGCGAGAGTTCACAGAGAAAGTCTCAGAGTCGTGCCTTCCGGCTCCGTTTAATAGAAGAGAAATATAAAAATGAGGTCTGACAATTAATGTGACCTGCGAAGACGTCATCGATGATGATGTCGAGGACAACAACGCTTCTGTTACTGTTGTTGATGTTGTTATTGCTGCTGTTGTTGTCGTCATCGTCGTTGTTCTCAACACCTGATGTATTGTTTCTGTTGCTCCTGATGATGATAGTAATGATGACGACGAAACGATAGTCTCGACTCCAAAAGGAACTTTTCCAGTCAGACAGCGAAGAAAAAACACTGTAATCCCAGCAAATGTTTTTTTTTTTTTTTATGTCTTCGGTTTAAGATAAATTACACCAGCGAGAATATAGGCCACCAGGCTCCACTCACTCACGCCTGACGAAATACAGCGGGCGATATATAGAACATGATAGTTCAAGGTTAGCACCAGATTAGCTTGGGGCCTGTTAGGCGCCAAGCTAATCTGGTGCTACACTTGAAATGACGCAGTCAATCCATTTTCCCTAATCGTATTTGTAAGTTGAAGCCTTCCAAAGTTGGGAAACAGGGTCGAAGTGCAGCAAACTTTTCCAAAACTGAAACTACTCATCAGCCAAGTGTCTTTCTGCTTTGTGGTTTTAGAGGATCAACATTTTTGCGTGGAGCTTTATAACCCTTTGGCTGTCGTTGCGGTTTTTGTCGCGAAGATTTCCTGCAACGCAACAACAAACAAAAAAAAACGCTACCGACAGCCACAGGGTTAAAATAGCCAATCATGGCCACTAGGACTTTGACAGGCACTTACTGGATATTGAAACATACCTTCAACTGGTCGCAGGTTACCAGGATGAAACATGTAGCATGTACGTGTAAGTAAACGGACACACTTTGATAAGAATACTTAACCCTTTTAGCCCCGGAGGAGATGGATTGATCTTGATAATTCAAGGGTAGTGCCAGATGAGCTTGGCGCCTTCAGGCGCCAAGCTCATCTGACACTACCCTTGAATTATCAAGATCAATCCATCTCCTACATCTCTTGAAAATTCAAGGGTAGTGCCAGATGAGCTTGGCGCCTTCAGGCGCCAAGCTCATCTGACACTACCCTTGAATTATCATGATCAATCCATCTCCTACAACTGGTACATAGTCGTTAGGCAACACCTCCAACATTTGAGAAATGGGACCTTGGGGCTAAAAGGTTTAAAGCGATCTGCTCCATGGCGGCCAATGACTGCTAAAATTCGCCGAAAGGGCGCGTTACCAACGTTGTCCTGCCTCACTCGACTAAGATTTGTTACCCTTCGTTTCACAATCCATGTGAAAAGGCAAACGTAACTGAGGTTTTCTACTGCCCCTGGCTTGTGATGGGTGCAACTCTCCTACGTGCACACGAATAGAAGAGCAGAAGTCTTTTCTTTTACGACAGTCAAACTTCACATGCTGATGTTATCTTTCTTTTTTTTTTTTCTTTTTTCTTTTCCCAAGCATTACTCTAAAACACACTACGGACGTTTATAAAGAAGGCATTGCCAAACTATTAACCCTTTTATTGCCTCTCACATTCAGTTAAAACAACTTACTCCGCTTCATTCTAGCAAGGTAGGTCATAACAAAAACGTCGGGCATATAACATTTTTTTCATATCTCCCAAGCAGACATTTTATGCGTAAATGACTTGGCCTGTAAGAAAGTTCGGTTATAACAACAAAAAGATGGGACGGATCCCCTGGCGTTTTGTATCCCAAGTTTACAGCGTGCATAACCCGGCAATTTGTTACGTCGACATCATCAAGTTTATAGTGTTTGCAAACACCAAACCACTTCCGCGGGCATTTAACCCCATTCAATGCCGAGAACAGATCTGAACACGACCCATATGCAAGAGACATAGATCCTCATGAGCCCCCGCAATTGCGGGGGCTCATGAGGATCTCTGTCTCTTGCTGATCTCACTTTGTATCTATGTTCCGCCTTGGATGGGTGGGGCTGTTTGCCGTTGAGTTTGCTCATTCAGCCCGACGCACGTATTTCCCAAATTTTGGAGGCGTCATCTAACGACAATGCACCTGTTGCAGGAGATGGATCGACCATGATATTTCAAGGGTAGTGCCAGATTAGCTTGGCGCCGATAGGCAGGCGCCAGGCTAATCTGGCACTACCCTTGAATTATCATGGTCGACCCATCTCCTGCTGTAGTGCGTCGGGGCTGAACGGGTTAACAAAGACTTCAGACACACAATGTTATGCGTGCATTGGCAGCGATGGTGTTAAGCAGGTAAAAAAGGCATTTTAATGAAGTGCATCTGTGAGAGATCAGCCGGATATATCCCTGTTACACCTGCCCCTTTCACTCACCTGTGTTTTCAAAGACCAGTTTAATTAGCGTGGTAGATTTTCCAGGTGTGCGCCTAATCCCAGGTAACATCCTCAAAATGAGGTGGATGTGCCCAGTGGCGTTTTCGGTCAGCAAGAGGCAGGTATGCTCATGGCAACCAGCTGTTCTGTCAACCAGAGGCATAATTCGCACGAGCCCCTGCAATCACAGGGGCTCTTGTGAATCTACGTATTTTGCAGATGGAAAGAATTGAATAAAGGATTGTTTAAGAGAAGAGCGAAACTGCCAATTCCTCCCCACCCACCCCCCCCCCCCCCCCTCCCAAAAATGCCCCTTACCTCCACCCACCCCACCTGCCCTTGCTTGCAAAAGTTAACGACATAAAATTATGGAACAAAATTTCGTATGTATACAAGCTTTTTGGTGCGCCTGCACTTAGTGCGTCTGTGGCAGTATAAATCATCCCCGGTCGTATGCACCAGCTTTGCGCTGTCATGGCCGATATTCGTCTCTTGCAGCGCGTCAGGACCTATTTAGGTTGAATGAGATAAAAAAAAAAAAAAAAAACTCATTCGAGACAAACCGCGCTCTGATACGCGGGGGGAAAAAAGCCGCGTATCCGAGTGCGGCGCGTATCTAATGAGATTAACCCCTTCCTTGCTACTGGACGCATATTTAGTTTCTGAAATCTCGACCAAAAGCCACCACCGTCCCAGGAACGTGGATACACATTGATCTCAGAAGGTGGTATAGATTCTCAATAGCCCACGCAAATGCGGGGTCTCATGAGGATCTATATCTCTTGCATTTGGCTGTGCGGTCATTTTTTCTCGGCAAGGGTTTAACTCATTCTACCTCAGACACACCACAGCAAGATAAGGGTCGACCATGATAGTTCAAGGGTGATGCCAGAACAGCTTGGCGCCTATGGGCGCCAAGCTATTCTGGCATCACCCTTGAACTATCATGGTCGATCTGTGTCCTGCACTGCAATGCAGTCTTCAGAGGACAACGGCAAAATTTAAGGATTTCGGTGTTGGGGTAGAGTGAGTTAAGCAACCTGTACACGGCGGGCTTTCATTGCTAAAGTATGCCGATATAAAGGGTTCTCGCTGATGTTTTGCCTCAACAAAAACGTTTAAACGCCCCCCACCCCCCGGGGCCCACCCCTTTTCACAATCCAAGTAAACAGGCACACGTAACAGATTTTTTTCTTCCAATGTCGGTGGAACTCTTCTACGTACAAAAAGAGAAGATGAACAGAAAAGTACGCAATATTACGACATTCAGGCTTGATGAGTTAACGCATTCTGACTGCGACGGCAAGACATGGATCGAGCGTGATAGTTCAAGGGTTGTGCCAGAATAGCGTGGCGCCCATAGGCGGTCAGTCAGTCAGTCAGTCAGTCAGCCCATAGGCGCCAAGCTATTCTGGCACAACCCTTGAACTATCACGCTCGATCTGTTTCCAGAAGTGTAATACAGTCTTCAGGGGGCAACTTCAACATCGGCGGATTTCGGTCCTGGAGCAGAATGTGCTGTCAGCCCTTTCGTCCAGCACTATTGTGAGACATACTAAGAACACTTACAAAGGAAGTAGTGCCAACTGTTAAACCTCTCTATCTCTCTTTGAGGCAGGTCTCTTTAACTCAATCGAGACGTGCCGCCTCCGGATACGCGGCTTAAGCCGCGTATCCGGAGGCGGCACGTCTCAATTGAGTTAAAGTCTATGATCGACTTTACACACTACGCGAAAAGGCAAATACGACTACAGTTTTTATACTGTGTGATTAAAATGCAATTTCGGTGAAAAAGGGCAAAAATCTAAAAGCAATCTCAAACGATGCAGTGAAAAAAACTTGCAGGAAAAACAGAAATCTCCTTTATAATTTTGCTTTACAAAAACTAAATTGCATTTTTACGTCAAGTCTAATGGAAGATGATTTTTTCCCGGCTTCAATCGATCGCTCTTATAAATCTATATCCAGGTTTTTTTTTAAAAAAATGTCCGCAAGAGGAGGAGTATATCTTCATGAGCCCCCCGCAAGTTGCGGGAGGTCATGAGGATATATTCATCTTGCGAACTTTATTTAGTGTTTTTGATCAGGAGGAATCAGAAGGTATTTAATGTGTGGCGGTTTTTCCCACATTATTGCGGTGAAAAGATTCAGGAAAAGACAATTGCATTGCATGACAGATGAGACCAGAGGCCAAGTTCAATATCTGGACAAAAAGTACATAAATTTAATGTATGACTTTCAATGTGTATTTAATATCGACGCTGCTGAAATAATACATTAAAGGAAAATCGCATTTTGCAAGATGAGCATACTAGGCGTGCAGGAAGTTTGTTTCTCGTCTGATTTAACATGTTGCGTGTAGGTAGCGGTTTTTGTCGCGATGATTCTTATAGGAATCACCGCGCCAAAACCGCTACCGACACGCACAGGGTCAATATAATTTTTTATAATAATAAATTATTGAAATCAGTTCATAATACTTATATTTAGGGGAGAGGCTTGAAAAATGGAACGGGTTGGATACTCAGGAACGCGGCCATTGTGGAAAAATCTGCCAATGCCAGAGATGACATTTATTTAGTAGACAGCGCCACTGCAACTAGACACTACAAAGAAGACTCATCGCCGAATACGAAGAGAAGATACTCACGTCTGTAAAAAAAAAAAAAAAAAAACTGTTTTAATACGCGAGGCTAACTTCGTGTTTATGAAAAGTGCATGTACAGTGCCTTTGACAGCCGTCTATCAGCGAAAGGACTTACTCCATCAGCCAGTCCTGGCTACCGTGCAACCCCCCCCCCCCACCCTCCGCCTCCCTCCCCCACTATAAGAGGGGCTTCAAAGTGTACCTCATTATGCCCTGCGATGTTTAAGCCATGTTCCCCTAAAATCCTTGGGAATACACCAGAGATAGCCGATGGCGCAAGGGTACCCCCATTCACGCTCTTCGCGGATGCTAAAATGAGCTTGAGAAACATTTTCCTCTATATAAATCAGAATTCATTGCAGAAGCCCAAATCAGGGCATCTTCTGTGTCCTCTGCAAAAAAAAAAAAAAAAAAAAAACCCACAAAAAACACAATGAACAAATATTGAATCTCTGGCTCACAGTGAAGGTATGTGTGCACCCAGTAAACGGCCATTTCCGCGAAATCACACAAAAAGACAAAAATGATGTGTCAGATGCCTTCAGACAATTTCAGACCTTCAGCTTATATCGCTGTTATTATGTTGTTGTTTTTTTGTTTGTTTGTTTGTTTGTTTTTCCGCCTTTTATACTTTTCGTACATTTGAATGTTCTTGGCACTATGTTTGTTTGTTTTTTTTTTAAAATATTTTATTGTGTTGCTCGATGTATATTTGTGTAGAGTAGCAGGGCAGTTTGTAAGAGAGGCATTCGCATGCCTAAAACTTTATCCTGAATAAAAACGTTTCGTCATCCTCATCATCAACTATAGCACTGGCAGTCCATTTCCAGCTTACATCATTAAAAACAGGATGTCACAATTATTATAAACTTGACTAGGTGATGCTGTGATCACTGTGAATGCCACAGTGGTTGATTTTGTTTCCCTACCACCAAGTTGTAAAAATACACAAAATTAATTATAAAAAATTACTAAAGTTATCCCATTTCATTTTGACCTCTCTTTACCAATTAGGTTTCAATAATGAGAGCATAAAGTGCAAGAAAATGAGGAAAGTCGGCATCCTTTACGATACGTTCGCGGTGAATGCTAGCTTTGTCCCCTTTAAAATTGCCGAATTGCGAAACGTACGTTGTTTCTGATGCCCTCAGAACGTTTGTATACAACTGACAGGTCTTTTTTTTAAGGTTTTATTGGTTAGGATAAAGTACCACAGTTACTCCCAACCTGATTTTATGATGCTGTGATGCCACAGTGGCTGAATCTGCTGCCCTACCCCCAATTTACCAGTACGCAAAGGAATGCAAAATGATCATAAAAATTGTTTACGTCAACTCCTCTGTTTAAATATTTTTGTTGCCATTTTTCTTAACAAAGTATGCATATTGAGCATAAAAATGTGTGATCATGTCATTAATTTCAAAGTGACCCATCAATTTAATTGTAACTATTTTTAATTAAGAGCATATAAAGGGGGAGGGGTGTCTGTAAACAAGGAGTGCTGCTAAAGCTTCTACCGTCTGGAGTAGGAGGCACGATGTACCGATGGCTGAAAGACTCCCTCTTCAACAGAATTGCACGACTGAAGTCTGGTCAAACTCAGGGAAGGTGTATCTCAGGGAGGTGTCGTGTCTCCGATCATGCGTCACTTTAATGTCCGTAAAATATGTGGAACGTTGGACTGTATTCTGATCACAGTGTGACCAATCAATTTGCCGTTTCTTTAGTGGCGAAAAAAAAAAAAAGCAAAAATGATAGACTGCATGAGTAAAACTGGTTGGTCTTTTAGGAGATATTTTACTTAGCGTAAGGCGGGTCTAGTAAGGTCTCTCCTGGTTTTTTTTTATTTTATTTTTTATTTCGTTTAGAAAGGTGTAAATATGAATATGCGTAATACAGTTTCATGGTTCCTAAAAGCCAAAACAAGCTTATGAAAATACTTAGTTTCCGCACGTCCACCACGAGATCACCACTTCCACCCCCATGTTTTGCCTTCTTCTTCTGCAACATTCAATTCCTTGATGGCCGTCTTTAAATCTTATATTCTTCTGGCTGCCAATAAGTGAGCTGTCAAGAGCGCGACAGCGGGTTTTCAGAGTTTGGTGTACAGGGGCGTGTCTTCTGGTCAGAACTACCAGCGGACCGCTTCTCTGTATGGAGCGGTCTGGAGAATGTGCTGAGCAGACTGATTTTCTACGCCACATTCGCATAGGGCTGTTTCCGCAAGACCCGGTCTCACGAGGGAAGTCTAGAGAGATCAGTGCGTAGATGGAAGATGGTGGTCTGGCTCTCCCTGTTCAGGTTGTTGATGTCGTAGTCTGCCCACGGGCTGTAGCCGCCATTCTGCTGTTGCCAATCACTTTGTTGCTGTAGTGTCTTGGTTTCTTTACAGGTGGTTGTGACGGATCTTGAGGTAGTCTGGCGCCTTCTTTGGCCAGGTTGTCAGCCCCCCATTCCCAGCTACTTCCAAATGCATTTGAATCCACTGCAGCACTATTTTGTGGACAGGGCATCCAGTCTATCTTGAAGATTCCTGGTGAGGAGATCAGTGGATCAAGCTGCTGCCGGCCTTACCCTAGTTAGTGCTCTGCTGCTGTGTTGAGCGCCTGCAGATCTGTACGTTAGTTGGAGCTGCTCCCTAAGGAGAGGGAGGTAGTAGTGCGGTTTGCACAACAGATGTGCACGCCACTTCCTTCGTTGCGCACGGCGTCTTGTGTAGATGTGAGCACAGCTGCTGTGATGGTAGCGCTTGTGCATAATCTCCAGTGAGATGACTTTGTGCAGTGCCGCGCAAAGAGTCCTGGAACATCGTTTATGTTGTCTAGAAGGCTCTTTCGAGATGTCCAGATATCTGAAGGGAGCTCTTCACACATCTGAAAACGTATCTTTTTAATTTGGCATATCAGTGTTAATTTTTCTTTGCTTCCCATCGTGTGATTTGTGGATGGTGTTACTGTAAACAGAATGTGTTCGTTGTGTGAAAGACTGTGGTTAGTATGCCTGAACTGTTTTTGTTGTTGTTGTGATTTGAAGTATATTGTGTGTGTTTATTTGTAAAGCGTTCCGAGCCTGCGTAAGTGGGAAAGGACGCTATAGAAAAGCGCTGTATAATTATTTTATTATTATTATCTTTGGGTTTGGTTCCAGGACGTCAGTTTTAGCCCTTTGCAGGACTTTCAGTTGGCGGTTCAGACTTAGGCGTTTCTGACGGTTCTTGGTCTGCTCCTGTAGTCTCCAGTGCTGTTGGTGTTTAGTTAGTCTCTTCATCTTGTGTGCTGTTCTGCGTTCCAGTGGCTCCAATGTCCCCCATTTCCTAAACTGGGGTGCTCCAGATGGCTCTAAAAATGTCACTGCATCATGAGAATGACCTGCATATTGTCAAGCCTGACGTTTTGGTTTTGCAGGCAGTGTTTCATGTTGTCGAAGTATCTTGGTACAGCACTACTGGTCTGACCGAGCTGGTGTTTGCTTGCGCCAGGATGCTGTAATTTGCGGCAATGTGGGCCCCACCAGTTTCTTCATCAGAGACTTTTTTTTTAGCAGCTCTAGCTTCCATGGTGAGGCCTCTACGTGAATTCAGTAATTTATGTGTTGCCAGTAAAGTTGACCTGACTGTCTTGGTACTGGAAGGTCTCCAGTTTTCAATGTGATCTCTTCCATTTGATTGAAAGAGATGGTCTAGCTCAGTTTGAGTGGCCATCTTTCAGTCCAGCTGCTGACTCTATTGACAGCATCCTGGATTCCGCAGGATGCTATTTCTGTATGTTCTGCTGCGCTCCAAACTACAAAGTCATCCGCATGGAGTATGTTTGAGACGAACCTTAGTACTGCTGTACTGATGTCATTAATGAAGACCAAGAACAGCATCAGACACAACACCTCCCTGAGGTATACCTTCCCCGAGTTTGACAAGACTGCTGAATGTGCCGTTTACTTCAGTCTTGCTATTCTGTTGAAGAGGATGTTTTTCAGCCATCGGTACGTCGTGCCTCCCACTCCAGACTGTAGAAGCTTCAGCGGCAGCCCCTGTTTACAGACGTTTCCCCCTTTTTATGCCTTAACTAAAATTGTATGCTCAATATGCATACTTTGTTAAGAAAACTGGCAACAAAAATATTTAAACAGAGGAGTATGACGTAAACAATTGTTATGATCAGTGTGCATTCCTTTGCGTACTGGTGAAATGGGGGTAGGGCAGCAGATTCAGCCACTGTGGCCCCTAAATGATATAATAATTGTGACATCGCGTTTTTATGATGTATGCCTGAAATGGACTGCCAGTGCTATAGAAAATGTCTGAAAGCATCTGACACATTATTTATGTATTTTTTGCGATTTCGCGGAAATGGCCGTTTACTGAGTTCACAAATACCTTCCATGTGAGCCAGAGAATCAATATTTTTCATTTTGTTTTTTTGCAGAGGACGCAGAAGATGTGCCTTAACATAATATTGCCTATTTTGGGCTTCCGGAATGAATTCTGATTTATTTAGAGGAAACTGTTTCTCAAGGTCATTTTAGCATCCGCGAAGAGAGTGAATTGGGGTACCCTTGCACCATCGGCTATATCTCTGGTGTGTTCCTAAGGAATTTAGGGGAACATGGTTTAAACATCGCAGGATATACTAGTTTAAACATCGCAGGATATACTAAGGTACACTTTGAAGCCCATCTTATAGAGTACTGGGGGCGTGTGCACGGAAGACCGGGCTAGCTATGGACTAACTGATTTGTGTAAAGATCGATCACTTGTTGATAACAAAATCCTATACTCAGACGTATGTGTTTTGTCAGTTTGTGGCATAACGTATTTTTAGCTCAGGCAATGTCAAGGCTTGAATATTGGAATGCTGGGAGCTTGGGGCTGGAACGTTCCTTTTCGTTTGTCAATCATTCCACACAAATCCAACTCCATTTTGAAACGTAGTTTTGGTGGGCACGGCTTACAGAGTGGGAAAAAGTGTCGTTTAACACATCAGAAATAGTGAAAGTGTTTGTGGAAATCAACCACACATAGATTTATTTCGGATGAATTACCCGCTTAACTGCCGGGGCATGGCGAACTCTACCTTCAAGAGAAATAAATCATCATGAGTGACCGCAGTCCAGAGGGCACATGCCTCTTGTCAGACCTGTGTTTTTCGTGCCCATTTTTGGACCCATTTAACTCATTCTACCCCAGACACCCCACAGCGAGATAAGGATCGACCATGACAGTTCAAGGGTGATGCCAGAATAGCTTGGCGCCTATGGGCGCCAAGCTATTCTGGCATCACCCTTGAACTATCATGGTCGATCTGTGTCCTGCACTAGAGTGCAGTCTTCAGAGGACAACGGCAACCATTTGGCGATTTCGGTGTTGGGGTAGAATGAGTTAATTAAATGTTGTGTTCTTCGCGGGAATGTCGGTCAGTGTGCCGTTGTGTTAAAGGCAAAATCCGTTATCACTGGCAGCAAAGGGGTTAATATCGGGTGGATATTTCTCAAGGGACGTTTCCAACTGAGTAAATGTACGCTACATACCTAACAAAACTGAATCTTCTAGCACTAACCAGGTCACACTGAATGTCAGCCTTCCAACATGGAAACTCAAGGGTTCCAAATATCCAGACATTGGCTCTGATATTTGAAAGTTGACAGGAGTAATGTGTTTCAAATATTCATGTTAACTCATTCAGCCCCACCAGGGGCGAATCCAGAGGGTGTCTGGACGGGGGAGGGGGGGGGGGGCGACAGCCCTCACTCCCCCCCCCCAACCCCCCCGTTTCACTAACTCTTTCATACAAAAGAAATTCAGACCAAAACAGTGACTATCAGGCGAGCATAAATTAATCATAACAAAGAAAGAAACGCGCTTAAAAAGAACAATGACAAATAAGTTGTGTTGAAATTATTCTTTCCTGGTGCTTTCCTTTTTTTGGATTTTCTTTAAAATTGTACTATAGTGTTGTAACCGTTCTCTCTACGCGTGTTTATTTGTTGTTGTTGTTGTTGTTGTTGTTGCTGCTGCTGCTGTTGTTGTTGTTGTTGTTGGGGTTTTCTCAGACACACTTAGAATTTTCAGAGGTTACGATTTTTATTTGTTAAAAGGTTTCTTCTTTCATTTTGGGACACAGCACCGCTTTTGGCACCTTTTTAAAAGGAAATGCTGATCATAATATGCACTTGTCCTCCTCCCCGCCTCCACCCCACCTCCCCAACAAAACAAGATTATTTGGGCACATCTGATTCTTATATACCTGGAGTTTCTGCAGGAGCAATCACCTTGTGTTTGACAACAACACTATACTACCAATTACTCCTCATTCTGAGCAACAACACAGCCATTTGTAAAAATCGTGATACTGCTCTATACACCCACAAACCTCCTCCATATGAGGAACACAGAAATAGTCATGATCACTGATGTAGACCTCTTACACTGGCTGACGATTACTTAAGGGTTAGTTAGTGATCAAAACCAAGACATTTTACACCTCCCCTCTGGTGACACGCATCAATGACCACATTGCTACTTTGATGGGCACTGGTGCATGACCGCCATGGACATTACCTCAAAAGACAAAGCTACGCAATCTGCGTGAGACTGGAGACCCACTGTGCTCAGAGAGTGATGTTTGACGGGATTAGGGGATTAGCAATCACCTGTGCCACCCGAGCCAATCGGCTGCTCACACCGTGGGGAGACATTAACAGCGCAGTTGATGTCTCGCTTTCTCAGTGATCACAGTTGGCGTGTCCACAGTGGTAGACTTAAACCAAATGACTGCCACGTATGAGGATGCAATACCATTCGTCTCGCACAGAAAGAGATAATGCTTTACATGAGCCCCTGTGACTGAAGGGGCACACGAAACTCTGTCCCTGGCTGAGGGACAGTTGGGCCCCAGTTCAGCAATGATTGGACACTTTTCCACCGCTGGGGTTGACCAGCAGTCAGTGGCTTATTGCCTCAGTCTGAGGATGCAATGAGGATCGTATCGCACAAATTGATTTACATGAGCCCCTGTGAATGCGGGGCACATGGAACGCTATGTCTGGGTGAAGTACTGTGACAGGTGAATGTCAGGAATACCAAGTGAGGATATTTGACTATACGGCCATGAACACACTAGGCTCACCCACCGATCCCGTGAGATAATTGACGTGTAGCCCGCTCAGAGATAACTCCGCCCACTGACCCAGCGTTCGACTTTGACCCGCTGGTCCGACAAACAACGTGCCACAGTGGAAAGCGATTGTGGCTGCATCCATGTGTTTAAGTGCGCGCTTGTCAGACATTCCCGACGATATTTCGGAGCAATACTTGCCATACCCTATCACCCTTAGGCAGAGACAACGTGCAGATTTGTTTAGCTGTGAGCAGTACATTCAAAGCGTCCGAATTTTGTGTGCTTCATCTGGCTTTGACGTGCACGGAACACTGAAATTTCCGCAGTCAACTGAGCGGCCAAGTGACGGAAAGCCGCACTCTGTGCACCTGTCCATTGACCCAACGAAGAAGATGGTTACGGATGCATTCTGCACATGCAAAGCAGGGTATGTATCAATTCTACATTATGCATTAAAAGTATAGACTGTGCTTGTCATAGTTTTAGCCGTTGACAGTTTGTTATACTGTGAGATGCCGTGTGTTCCATTGACGAAGGAGAGTTTGTGTTATCGTTTGTGCAAGAATTTTGATAAAGCCTGCGAATGTACTAAAACTGAGCACAATGCTGCATATGGCATGGTTTGCTTACAAACTTCCTAAGCTTGTGTGTTGCCGTGCTTTAAGTTTTAGGTGTGTTGTTTTTTTTTTCAGACTCGCTCATGTGCTTGCCATCCGACAGCAATGGGACACACCCCATGAAAAAATTCCACTCCTGAGCCAGTTTCCATCATGATTCAGATTATTTCACGGAAACGTCCCCTCAACAAGAAAAGGAAGCCCATCATTGCAATCTTTGATGACAACAGGTAAGTTTTACTTCAGTGTGCATATTCTGGTTGAAACTGTGTAATTTGAAGATACTGTTATTAGAATTGTATGTTCACACAATTGTGCGGCAATATACCTGTATGCATACTTGTGTACAGTTCGTGTGTGTGGGTGTGTTGTCCCTGTGCATTAGCACGGTGAACTGTGAGTGTGGAAAGTAAATCTGTATGCACATAATTACTTTACACACACACTCTTTCTCTCTCTCTCTCTCTGTCTGCATGTGCAAAAATGACTGCTGATGACATGTAGAAGGTTTATTTATAACAGCACATTTAAAAGTATGGAAAACATGTCATCCTAGAACTGTCCCAAAAGAGCACATTATGTGAGTCCTTGCAGTTGTAGGAGCTCATGAGTCATTCTTCAGCATGGATGATAAGTTAACTAAGGAGGCAGTACTCTATTCTTAATATTTAAATGAATAAGAACTAATGGTTTCAAACACCCCACAGGTTAATTTTACCATCAAAACCGATTATGTCGTCATTGTACATGACTTCTATTTGTGGGTGCGGGTGTGGCTGGCCAAGCCAATCCTGGAGCCATACCTGCGAGGGCAATGGGGGCACTGGAATTAAACTATGACATAAATATAACTAAATGTGGATATGCAGTTGTCGGAGCAGTTATTGAGATAAATGCTCAGACAACTGCATATCCACATTTAGTTATATTTATGTCTCATAGTTTAATGCTATGTAAACATGGGCCAAAGGGGGCGTGAGAGGTCAGTGGGTTAAAATGATTATCTAAATTCTGCTCAAAATCCTGCAGGCATATATGGCTTGGCTGGCACACAGCTGTTCAAGTTTCTGCACATGAGCGCGAGTTGCCTCAAGCTGCACCCTGAGATGCTTCTTCTCTGCAAAGGATCAAATCTGAAACAAATGAAATCAGTACGGCAGTGTAATGACACGGTTAGAAAGCAGTCGTCAACTGTGATATAAATACAGAATGTTCGATTTTATTTATTCTATGTTACAGGTACCACTTATGGAACAGGAGCTGTTGCCTTTGACTACATCACGAGAAAGGCAAAGCTAAAAGGGGGAGGACAAACTTGTTGCACAGACATGAATGACACTGTATTCTTCCTGGTCACACTTGGCATCTGTAGCTGCACTTGTACAGTGATAATATTATTAAAAATGTATTAGTTAAATGGATAATTTTCATATTGTATGTACACCCTTTGTCAAAGTTTACATCAACAAACATGAAGTTAATGATATGTAGTAAATCACATTGTGTTTGTTGCTGTAAACTCAAAGGGTGTTGCCACCATAGGAGCTTGTTTCGTGGCATCTTACATACTTGTGTGCAGCCACGTCTTTTGCCTAAAAATAAAATAAACAGATTGTTTGCATCCTAGAAACTGCTGTTTGTGTTCCTGTAGTGTGTGCATGTGTATGTATATTTATATTTTTGTGTACGAGAGAGTGTGCTAGTGTGTATGAAAGAGTGTGTGAAGGAACCGTAAGTATGCTTAGACTTAAAGAGATTGTGAAATGCAAATCGGTGCATACCTTGGAGCAACCAGTGTTTTGCGTGAACGTTTTTGATGCAGCTCTGTTGACGGTCGCTTTTTGGGAGGTGGTCGCTGGTGTGTGTGACCTGTCCCACTCAGTGCTGGGCAAAGCAGGGCATGCTGGCAGCAGGTCTGGAAACGCTTCTGACGGTTCGCCATTGACAAAATGCTGTAAATAAAATTAATCCATATCATACCGAGGCTAAAAGCTTCAAATTTGTACACTGCCATATGCAAGCTACATTGACTGATTGAGTACTTGCAGATAAACATGACTAGGGTGGTGCCAGAATAGCTTGGCGCCTCTAGGCGCCAAGCTATTCTGGCACTACCCTTGCACTATATTAGACTTATTTCACACACTGGTTGTATTCCAAATGATGAGGGTTAAGAAACATTCAACAGAGCTATCTCTCGCACTCGTACACTGTGCTTTCACCATTTGCTGTATGAGTGATCTTACCACCTTCGGCCTTCACAACAGATATTTACATGGGCAAACTGACATTACCCGTTTCATTTTTATAATGAACAAATTCAGGAGAAATGAATATGAACTGACCTTTGTGCAAACGAAGAGATGTCAGTTTCCATCCCGGTACTTGACGTTCACTGACTGTGCAGGCTGCTCGACTCGTCAGCGGACTACACAATTTCTGATACATCGCATGCAATTGCATGGCTACGACGGGGTTTTGGGAATGGTATGAACCTTACACCACATTCTAGACGCTCAGGATATATGAAATCGCTGTTGCAAAGACCCCCACGCACACGTTTTCGCCATTTCTTTTCTCTCTCCGTTAACTTCCTCACTCAGCCTCAATGTCGGACCAACATAGCCGATTTCTCGCATCACGCGGGTGTGTCTCATTCGCGCATTTTGATTGGTTAGCGCTGACCCGTCAGTCAGGAACCGGCTACACGTCAATTGTGAAATACACCGTACAAGAAAAGAAGAACCATAGAATAGTAAAACACAACTTCCACAAATAACCCCTGACCCCCCACCCCCACCCCCTCCCTGCCCACCACGTATTCCCCAAATTTTGCAGGCGTCATCTAACGACTATGCACCTGTTGCAGGAGATGGATCGATCTGGCACTACTCTTGAATTATCATGGTCGATCCATCTCCTGCTGTAGTGCGTCAGGATTGATTGATTGATTGTACATTGCTTAACGTCCCGACAGCAACAAGGCTTTCTCAGGACGTGCCTGCACGGCTTGTGAAAAAAAAAAAATAAACAGAATATTGAATGTATGTCGCCAGCCGGTCCAATACGTTAAATAAACCAACGACATGGGGCCTAAATAAAGCTAAGACCATTTAGCAACACACATCAAATATCAAGAGCTACAGGCAGCGTAGACAGTAGGGAGAGTTTTAATTAACTCTTCCGCGCACGGCGCACAATCTTCAAGTGCACGCCGTCAAATTTTATAGCCCTTTAATGAGCGCACAAAGGCGAATAAATTTGCCCAGCCCCTTTCTCATACTATTTCTTGTATTTTTCCCACGAAACCAGTGTCAAGTGGGGAGATGTTTATCAACCATGTGGGGCGAGATATCCTGGGGGAAATTGGTTAGAGAGCTGGCTTCCGGTGGCAATGAGTGATACTTAGGGAATGCAAAACTAAATGTTTCTTGTATTTAGTATGCTAAATGTCCCCTACGTAGCTCTGTGTCTTTCATGTATTTTCGGAGGAGGGTGAATGGAACTTGTTCAGCTATAGTAGAAGTAGTACATTATAATTGATTGATTGTACATTGCTTAACGTCCCGACAGCAACAAGGCTTTCTCAGGACGTGCCTGCACTGCTTGTGAAAAAAAACTAAACAGAAAATTGAATGTATGTCGCCAGCCGGTCAAATACGTTAAATAAACCTACAACATGGGGCCTAAATAAAGCTAAGACCATTTAGCAACACACATCCAATATCAAGAGCTACAGGCAGTGCAGACAGTAGGGAGAGTTTTAAAAAGGCAAAAACAGGTGAATGGACAAAGGGTAGACAGAAACACATGCCCCAGAATAGAGAGAAAAACCCACCCTGTGGGGCTGACCAGGGTGACCCTGGGAACTAAAAAATACCTAACCCCACCCAAGTCCCCCAGGGCAGACCCGGGTGGGGTAGTACATTATAGCTGGAAGGGTCCAGAAAGCAGTATTGGGAAATGAAATTTTGAGTGTTTTAGCTCACACCTGCTCCACAGATTTTGCCGTGCGTTTAGGGGGTGCGCTGCTCTGCGTTTCATAGTGGCAAGTTTTTTTGACTGGGTGCGTCGAAGATTTTTTTAAAAAGGCAAATACAGGTGAATGGACCAAGGGTAGACAGAAACACATGCCCCAGAATCGGAAAGGAAACCCACCCTGTGGGGCTGACCAGGGTGACCCTGAGAACTAAAAAGTAGTTAACCCCACCCAAGTCCCCCAGGACAGACCCGGGTGGGGTTAGTGCGTCAGGAGCTGAATGGGATACATTACATAGTACTAGTTCTGTGTGTATTGTATTTCTCGCGGTCAATAATAATATTTAAAAAAATATTGTAATTTATGCGTTTCAATATCTAAGCCTCTCCCCTACATATATAACTCAACTGTATGCTGATATGACATATGACATAAAAACGACAAAATTTAAAAAAAAAATAACAAAAATAAAAATAATTTCACGATTTAGTTATATCAAATGTATAAAACTTATCTTAAAATAATCACAGGTTTAAAATGTCGATCGTAACTTGGTAGAGAGTGTATTCCACTCGCGCCGCGCGCGCCCGCACACACACACACACACACACACACACACACACACACACACACACACACACACACACACACACACGCGTGCGCGCACGCACACACACCACAGAGTGAGAGGGTGGGCGCGCGCGCGCGCGCGCGCGCGCGAGAGAGAGAGAGAGAGAGAGAGAGAGAGAGAGAGAGAGAGAGAGATTGCAGAAATTCCACAGACGCTAAGTTGATATTTATCATATTCACCGCTGCTAATGTGATACGACGCATGACGCAAAACGTGAGCCTATAACCCAATTTGCCGCAAGCACGTGAAACACACACCGTATACTCTACATGAGGTCACTGAATATGCGCAATTCTCGGCGAAACATGCAGGCCAATGTTTCGATTGATACGTCAAGTCTTGGTGGAAGAAAAATGTTTTATGGACCCAAACATAGTCAACATAAGCGGGCCACCTCTCAGTCACCCATTATCTGAAAAGGCACAGATGCTCATAAGCCCTGCAGCTGAAGAGGCTCATGAGTATCTATGCCTATTTCCGTCAATTTGTCCTGTTTCCGTTTACATTTATCGCTCAGAAAAATACTTTATGGACCCTAAACATAGCCAACATAAGCGTTCCCTCTTATCAACCACTGATCATCTGCAAGAGGCATAGAATCTCATGAGCCCCTGCAGCGGGCCGCTGCAGGGGCTCATGAGAATCTATGCCTATTTTTGGCACTGATTGTTTCAGTTTAATTATATTTTTACCGCTCAGACGATTTTATTACGGCACCCAATACAGCCGACGTAAACAGTAGGCATTGATTTTCTAGAACACGTGGAAACATCGAGAACAGAGGAGAGACCAACGACGAATAGCTGAAGACGCAATAATTATGAAAGAGAAGACAAAAATCAACAATCAGAAATTAAACAAATTGAGGTGTAACGTTTTTGGTCATTGCAATAGACCTTACTGTTCTATGAAAGTGGGTAGATCATCATCATCATCATCATCATCATCATCATCATCAGGGAGGATTAAATGTTTAACCCATTCAGCCTTGACGCACTACAGCAGGAGATGGGTCGACTATGATAATTCAAGGGTAGTGCCAGATTAGCTTGGCGCCTGTCGGCGCCAAGCTAATCTGGCACTGCCCTTGAATTATCATAGTCGATCCATCTCCTGCAACTGGTGTACGTCATTAGTCCCAAACTTTGGGAAATACGGCCGTCGGGCTGAATGGGTTAAGGACCCCAGTAGCTGTTCGGACTACCAGCCGAGTTCAATCTGTAAGCCCAGATTGCCTTTCTGATTCGGACTACCAGCCGAGTTCAATCTGTAAGCCCAGATTGCCTTTCTGATTCGGACTACCAGCCGAGTTCAATCTGTAAGCCCAGATTGCCTTTCTGATTCGGACTACCAGCCGAGTTCAATCTGTAAGCCCAGATTGCCTTTCTGATTCGGACTACCAGCCGAGTTCAATCTGTAAGCCCAGATTGCCTTTCTGAACACCTTTGTGTGTGCATCTTTGGTGAAATCTGCATTCTTGCTCCCAGAAACATGACTTTGACTCGCCCGACAAGAAGTCCGCTCGCATCTGGCGACGGGCGAATGGATTTGGTCATCCTGCATCATCCTTATTATCATCATCATCATTACCACCATCACCATCATCGTCAAAAGTGACTTCAGGCAGCATCAAATACTCAAACCCCATTTAATCCAATCAACAACAAAACATGTCTCCATCAATCTTTTTTTGATAATATAAACTTCTACCACATATTCCACCTATACTGAAACCCAATTTAATCCAGTCAACAACAAAACGTGTCTCCAGCAATCGCTTTTGATAATATAAACTTCTACCACATATTTCACCTAGGTTTCTACAGGAGCAGACAAGACAAAGAAATAGCAAAGAAAACAGGGATATTCTTTTCAAAGAAAAATGAAGAAGAGGGAGGGACCAGTGTTTTGCATAGAAGGGCACATAAACTGCATGGACACTGAGGCGTTAGGTCACTAAGCGGAACGTCCCTTGTTTAGGGTACAAACGCTGAAAACGATCTCTGACTTTTGAAATGCACAGTAATTTTCAACTGTAAAATCGCTTTAAGGATTCATCCAGGTTAAAAAGTGCAATTCAAGTTAAAATGTATAATACTGTGAAAATTAAAATAAAACAAACGAAAAAAAATCACAGCTAGCAACTGTTCATCGGGCCAGACGTTAGCCGTGGTTGGCCCCGCGCACGGCCGTGCGCGGGGCCAACTACGGCTAACGTCTGGCCCGAGGATCTTTTGCGTAGAGCGCTGTACTTAATTCATGTTTGTGCGGCCATTATCTGGGCATTACGATTGCCCGCTTGGTCGATAAACAGTCTGAGGTCATAAGCTGGTTCAAATCAATCACAAATGTTTTCACTTTTTATTGACAGAAATGCGAATGACAGAGTCGGTGTTTGTCTGAATGGAAACATTTCATTAATAAAACAATCAAACGTTCGCGTTTTAAGGCAAGCTTCGATCGGTCAATTTAGAATTTCAAGCTTTTAAACAGAGGAATAACGAAAAACAATGAAAACAAACAAACCGAAACAACCAACAAAAGAAAACAACCTGAACAAACAAGAAAGCAAACAAACAAACAAGCACAAAAAAAATCCCACAACAAACAAACGAGACTTAGGGTTAATGCTTTGCGCCACTATGAAGGTGATTTTACAGACGGACACAAAACAGTGTCTGAACAAATTTGAATCCGCGACCTTTTGGACGCCGGCCGAACGCTCGGCTCTGACAGCTGAGCTACCAAGGCCCCCTTGCTCCCAAAGGAAAACACGACCGAACAAAACAAAAACAGAGACATTAGTGTCTGATACAATATATCACCGCGGGCGAGACGAAACACACAAAGAGTGCATTACTGCTTTCTTATACCGACCAAAGCAGCAAAAGACGAAACCGATATTGTAAACCCAGTGACAAAACCTCCTTGCTTCACGCTTGTGAATGCTGTTTTGCCTCATTTGTTGATAATGCATAGCCGGATTGTTTTCAGCAAACCTTTGGCATCTGCAGGAGGCATAGATCATCATAAGCTTCCGCATTATATGGGGTTCATGAGGATCAATGCCTTTGCTTTTCACTACTACATCTGTGGATCTCGGTGGCGGACAGAAGTGGTGGGGGAGGGGAAAGGGGGGGGGGGGGTTAGTGTCAGATGGTAGTTACTATGCCGTGACCAGGAGGTGTTACTGATGAGACCACAACTTGGCGAGTGTAGAAAGTAAAATAATTATAAAAAAAGCGGTTCTGCTGCAAATAGAAACTGATGCTATGGACACTTTATTGGTTGCAAAAAGAGTATTTAGAAAAGCCAAGTTTTACTCTTATATCCCATAAATCCACCATACCAGGCTTTTTGTTGTCTCCATACCGTCCATATGCGGTGCATACAGAACTACAATAACTGCAGAACATTTATTAAGGATATATTCCCATGGCTGTGAATGATGTTAGACTGCGTACTGCTTACGGGGACCGGTTCCAGGCAGGAAATGGTGAATAGCAATATCTCCTTTGTAAATGTTCTCAGTATGTTCTACAATAATGCGGGACAAAAGAGTACTTAACGCAAATAATCCAACCGCTTTTGGAGATGTCACCTAACGACCGCGTGCTAGTTCGAGGAGATGCATTGACCATGATAATTCAAGGGTAGTACCAGATTAGGTTGGCGCCATCAGGGGCCAAGCCAATCTGACACTATCCTTAGATTATCATGATAAATCCATCTCCTGCTGGGTAGTTGGGGCCACATGGGTTAAATTACGAAGTCGGAATGTCGTAACATGATAGTGTTTTTCTTCTCTTCTTCTCCTTCGTACACTGTTAGCTATTTGGGTTTAACGTCAAGCAGGCGACTAAGGACATGTCACGGTCGCCTTTGTACACATACGAGTTCCACCGATGCGTATGAGAAGAAAGCCCTTGCTGTGCGTGCCTACTCACATGTATTGTAAAGAAAATGTTGAAAAGTCTTAATTGGGGTAAAACAACATTAAGAACCTACTGAATCGACAAATTTCAGCGAACAAAGCCCGGTCTGGTTCAGATGGTTTTAACCCATTTAGCCCCGAGTCCCTACAGCAGGAGATGGATGAGCCCTGGTAATTCAAGGGTAGTACTGAATCTGGCACTACCCTATGGTCAATCCACCTCCTGCAACTGGTACATAGTCGTTAGGTAACACCTCCAAAATTTGAGAAATGGGACTTTCGGGCTAAAAGGGTTAATTCTACTTCTGCCTATCTCTAAATACTGTCAGTGCTTCATTGTACAGGACCTTCTCCCATTTAACCCCACGGCCACATTTCAACAATTTTGGAGGTGTTACCTAACGACTATGTGCCACTTGCAGACGATGGATTGACCATAATTCAAGGGTAGTGCCAGATTAGCATGGCACCTTCAGGCGCCAGGTTCATCTGGCACCACCCTTGAATTATCATGGTCTGTCCATCTCCTTCCAGATCATATATCAATAGTGAGCTCCAAAACCTGACAGACAAACTTTCAAGTAGCGCAGGGTCTTATGGCATGGAGATCAGTACGGATAAAAGCAAAGTGATGATCAACACCACAAGCGACAGCAGCAGCAACATTCACATGAACGGCCAGAAGTTAGAAGAGGTCAATAGCTTCAAGTACTTGGGAGCCACCCTGTCCAAAGACGGTAGTTGCGTAGCAGAGATCCGTATCAGGATAGGTACAGCAACATCCGCAATGGCCAGGCTGGACAGGATATGGCGAAGTAACTCCATCAGCTTCACCATCAAGTACAGGCTTTACAAGTCCCTCGTAGTGTCTATTCTACTCTACGGCTGTGAGACTTGGACACTGCTTGCAGACTCAGAAAAGAAAATCCAGGCCTTTGAGAACAAGTGCCTGAGGAAGTTGCTCCGCATCTCGTACCGCGAGCACAAAACCAACGAATATGTACGGAGCATCGTCACTTCCCTGGCAACCGTGAAACGGCGCAAGCTTGCTTGGTTTGGCCACGTGACCCGACACAACACCTTGTCCAAGACTATCCTCCAAGGCACTCTCGAAGGAAGTCGTCGGCGAGGTCGTCAGAGAAAGAGTTGGGTCGCAAACATAAAAGAATGGACCGAACTCGAGATGCCAGACTTGCTTGCCACCGCCCAAAATAGAACTCAGTGGAGAGCACTGTCTGTTGCTGCTGCCTTTCAGTCCCCCCAACGCCCAGTTCGGGCAAGGGACTGATGATGATGATGATGATGATGTCCATCTCCTGCTGTGTGGCGTTGGGGTAAATTGGGTTATGGGGTGTCCGACTCGGCAAGCACTCCGTACTTGCGGTGGTTTCAGTTCTGTGATAAGGATCGCAAACAACATGTCCGCCCTATCAAGTGGACATTTTTTTTTAAAAAGGAAAGTTCAGAGCTGATTTTGAAACACTGCCTTAAACTTGCCACACTGAACGTAAACATAGCAAACTCTACCTTTATACTACTTTAGTTGCTGCGCATGGCACATCCGTTGTCTTCAAACCACAAAAAGACAGAAGAGTGGAAAAACGGCAAAGTGATGGAGATTCAACGTGATCATTATCTGTTCTGAGCCCGCTAATAGGCCCGGATCCGTTTACTGGGGCCAAACAACAAGATGTCTGATAAGCTGAATGCAATTCTGATGGTTTCTTTTTTTTTTTGTCTGGGTAGATATGCCCACAGTCCGACAACTAAACCATTTCACCTGCAAGAGGTATATATTTCAATGAACCCATGAGCCACACATACTGGTTTTTTTTTTCTCAGTAATAAATAACACTTACAGAATAGTACCAAACCGTAGTCTGCCTCAAGTTTTCATAGATCCCATGCGGCCGCACATACTGTACATGTAAATAATTATAAATACCACATAAAATAGTGCCTAAACAGTATCTGCCCTTCCAGCAATGGGAATAGGGTCTCATAAACCCCTGTGAGCGCAGGTGCTCATGAGAACCTAGGCCCACTGCTGGTGGGACAAGTCATATTCAGAATTCCTACACGCATATTTCTCAGACGGGGAAAACCATCAGAGTTAAGTTCAGTTATGTGCGCGCTTTCTTTTCTACGGAGGAAACCCTGTGATGTAAACAAAGTAAACACCGTACGAATTGTCACGTAATCATCTATCGATTCACCTGTAATTTCCTTTCGTTGCTAAGAAAACAGATTATCAGTCCCTGTGTCCGTAAATAAGGGTACATTTATTTATCGTACCGCAGTAGAGAAATTAGCCAGGCCTAGTTCCCAACGCACTAGAGCTGGAGATGGCTCGACCATGATAATTCAAGGGTAGTGCCAGATTAGCTTGGCGCCGTCAGGCGCCAAGCTAATCTGGCACTACTCTTGAATTTTCATGGTCGACCCATCTCCTGTAACTGGTACATAGTCGTTAAGTGACACGTCCAAAATTTGGGAAATGCGGTCTTGGGGTTTGATGGATTATCTTTGCATAAAAAAACTGTTCCAACCGTTTAGTGTGCCTGCTCGCCGTTCAAAATTCAAGCATGCCATGCAAAGTGTTAATATGCTGTATGAAGTGCCCAAATGCCGTACATAGTACGAAGTGTCTGTCTTACGTTGTGCTATCAATGCAGAATTTACTTCTGGCAACGCTAGAGAGGCCTGGAATGGTCTGAACTGCATGATGGGTATGCAGCAAAAGAAACAAACAAGGCTTTGCCCTGGGAATCCAGTTGAGATGGCCAATGATCTAAATCGTTTTTACTCACTGTTCGATGACAGGAACCTTAGTGATAACTGTGATGACTTGTGTCAGTCCATTGTGCCTGAACCTTTGTTAATTACTGAAAAAGCACCTGGACCAGAAGGACAATTGGGAAAGATCTTCACTATTATCTGTCAGTTCCTGCTTGATCCTCATACTGTCCCCACTGCTTGGAAATCATCAATCATTGTTTTGATTCCTAAAAAGACCCAATGCTCGTGAATTCAACGACTTCCGCCCAGTTGCATTGACTTCTATTTCTGTCAAAATGTATGGAAAAGGTGGTGAGGAGGCATCTGTTAAATGATGTTGCCGAACTACTGGTCCACTCCAATTTGCTTACAAAAACCATAGGCGTGTGGAAGATGCACGCCTTGTTCTGTACAATCTTGCTTTTCAACATCTTGAGAATTCAAAGCACATGAGAGAATTTTTTTATTGCCTTTTATAATAATACTGTTGAACCACTGATACTTTTTCAGCGATTGGTGGACTTTAATGTAAACACAAACATTATTCTTTGGGTGCGAGACTTTTTGAAGGACATGCCGCAACGTGTAAATATACATGGCAGTCTGTCTGACCAAATGGTGTTAAATTAAGGGCTGCCCTCAAGGTTGTGTCCTCTCTCGGACAATGTTTTCTCTATACACAGACAATATGCTTTGTCATACTACCACTTCTGGTCTCGTAAAGTTCGCAGACGACATGGCTCTTGTACGCCTACTCCAAAAAGAAGACAGTCTGGCTGAGTACATTGCACAGATAACAGTATTAGAGTCATGGTGCAAAGACAGTTTTCTGGAAATGAATGTACAAAAAACCAAGGAGCTCGTCATTGATGACAGGAACGTTGATGATATTTTTGTACCTGTCTCAATTAATAATTAACCTGTGGAAGTGGTCACTGAATTTAAATACCTTGGCACAGTTGTGGATAGTAGGCTGTCTTTTTCTGGAAACACTGATCTGATTGTGAAAAAAAGCAAACCAACGCCTCTACCTTCTTAAAAAACTGAGAAGTTTTGATGTCAGTCCCACGATTTTAGAATCCGTTTATAGAAACCTGATTGAAAGCATATTGACTTTTAAAATCACTACTTGGTATGGCAACCTCAGTATTAAAACAGGGGCAGACTATCACGTATCATCAGAACAGCTGGGAAGATCATTGGAGTAGGACAGTACCCAGTACCGAAACACCCAATGCTCGTGAATTCAACGACTTCCGCCCAGATGATCTGTACCATTGGGCTTTCCGAAGGAAAGCTGCTAGCATTGTCAGTAATCCTCCTCACACACTATTTGATCAGTTTCAAATGCTACCATCAGGCAGACGATTCAAAATGCCACTTGCCAAAAAGAATGTTTTTTTTAAAAAAAGTCTTTTATTCCAACTGCTGTCTCGATTTTGAACTGTTGATTATAGCGACGTGATATATAATATGTGATCTACATAACATTACCTCCCATCTTGTGATATATTGTTTGTGATAGACTGCTTGTGATAGATTGCTTGTGTGGGAGATTGTTGCAATGACAATTTTAATGGAATGTTCTGACAGTGTTTATCAGTGTCTTGTCTTGTTGTTTTATGACGAGCCAAAAGGCACATTTATGTCGTGCTTAGACTCGAACAGACAATACAGTTGTATTGTATTGTATTGTATTGTATTGTATTGTATTGTATTGTATTGTATTGTATTGTATTGTATTGTATACAGCTGATGTAATGCTTTCGCAAACAAGAAAGACAAAGCCATTATGGCTCACGAGTATAACCGATTTACATATGTGTGACCTTTGTGACAAGGGCTGGCTAATGTAGCAGCTTAAATGTAAGCATTTTTCACACATCTGTCAACCCCCCATGACCCTTGACCTTTGTGATGAGTCGACTAAATTAGTATGCATAGGAAGGTCTTATCATCAGCTATCTTTGTACCAAATTTGGTTGAAAAATTTGCAAAAATTTGGGAATACCTACAAATTTATAAAAATCAACATTTTACACACATTTGCCAGCCTTTTGTGACCCATAACCTTTCCAAGGGGTCATCCAAATCAGTATGCATATAGGTCTTACCATCAGGTATCTCTGTACCAAATTTGGGTTTGACGTTGTGAATAGTATTTGAGAAAAAAGAAACATCTTTTGTCAAAATATGGCTATTTTAGACCTATTTCCTGAGCTCTCGTGACCCTTGACCTTTATGAGGGATCAACCAAATTAGTGTGCATAGAAAGGTCTTCCCATCAGGTATCTCTGTAGCAAGTTTGGGTTTAAAGTTGTGAATAGTATTTGAGAAAAAAACATCTTTTGTCAAAATATGGCTGTTTCGGGCCTATTTCTTGAGCCCTTGTGACCCTTAACCTTTCGGTTGGGTCATCCAAATTAGTATGCATAGATAGGTCTTACCATCAGGTATCTCTATACCAAGTTTGGGTTTGAAGTTGTGAATAGTATTTGAGAAGAAACATCTTTTGTCAAAATATGGCTATTTTTCGCCTATTTACTGAGCTCTTGTGACCCTTGACCTTTTTGAGGGATCAACCAAATTAGTACGTATAGAAAGGTCTTACCATCAGGTATCTTTGTACCAAGTTTGGGTTTTAAGTTGTAAATAGTATTTGAGAAAAAATAAATTATGTCAAAATATAGCTATGTTTGACTTATTTCCTGATCCCGTGACCTTGACCTTTGTGAGAGGTCACTGAAATTGGTATGTTTAGAAACGTCTTACCACAAAGTATCTTTGGGCCAGGTTTAAAGAATGTGACTTGAATAGTCTCCGAGAAAATGCTAACGTTAAAGTTTACCACGCACGACGGCGGAAGGACGACGACGGACGACCCCTGCCCCAAAACATAGACTCACTTTTGCTTCGCACGTGAGCCAAAACTTGAAGGGCAAATGTATGTGTTTGCGTCGGCATTTATAGTTCTAGTCGCTGGAAAACAGGACAATGTAGCGACCAGAAGAAATACATATAGTACATCGATATACACTGTGAAAACGCATTTTCTACTTCAGCCTGTGGTAATCAGTTTCTTGACCAGAAGAACTATGAATGAAAGAATAAATGAATGAATGAAATAATGAATGAATGAATGAATGAATGAATGCGTTAGTGGGTGGGTGGGTCGGTGGGTGCCTGAATGAATGAATGAATGAATGAATGAATGAAGGAAGGAAGGAAGGAAGGAAGGAAGGAAGTACAAAAATCAGTAAGGCAGTATAGGGTAGATATGTGTAAGGATCAGGTGGGGAAGACAATCCATCCATCTATCCATCCATCCATGTAATTAACAAGTTTCAAACTTCTCGAATTCTTTCCATCGGTAAGTTTTTACCGTTGAAATCCTACTGGATGAACCGTATTCCCCGAAGAGGCGACGCCAACGTTTCATTGAAAACCCTTGTAGCCGGGACCGGCCTTCCATAGTTTTTTGTTCTGCGCGTGAATGGATAGAACTGTGCGTTTTTGCTTCGTCAGGATGCTTCGCTGCATTCCTCTATTGCTCTTTCAACAAGTCCAATTTCTTGGTGCTACGGTGCGCGGGCCAACAGCGGACGACATCGGCCCGATGGCATTTTGCTCAGCGCCTTCGAATTCCGTGCATGGCGAGCCTCACTCATTCACACGCTCAATCGCTCCTCCATGCTACCTCTGCTTGTGCGAAGCGCAGATTCACACGAATCCCTACACTGAGGTTGCAGGGTAAAGGCAAAAGCAAAGTATAAAAACCATAGAGTTTTACAGTATTACGTCTTCTAAGTCTTAAGTCTTCTAAGCACTGCCTGTGTGCTAATTTACATTCTTAATCAGTACAAATCATATCATAGACTAGCACACAGACAATGCTTAGAAGACATAAGACTTAGAAGACGTTGGACTTAAAATAAGTCTGAAAGCTTGACCCTGGGAGTGAAAGTGGTTATGTCTTCGGCCGCGCCGGCACGTGCCCCGGTATATCACACTCCAAGTTGACTTTTAGACGCAACAATTTGGAAAAATCGGTGCCTTCCTCCCAAGAAATCAAAGGAACCCTATCAAGAGACGTCTTTTTACTGCAATTCAATCTTAGCGCATGCGCAGTCGTTTTCATCATGAGATATCTTTTTCTGCAGTTCAGTCTGCGCGCATGCGTTGTCGAAAGTTCTCATCAAGAGATGTCTTTTACTGCAATTTAGTCTACGCGCATGCGCGTACAGTCGCTGTGAAAGAGATGTCACGGTGGTAAGCCTGTAATCATTCGGCTCCAAACTTCCATTTGCAAGAGGAACAGATTCACATGAAACCCTGTATTCGCGTCAATCTTTGCCTCTTGTTGACCAAACTGAATCGGCTCCCGCTGTGCGCGTTCTTCCGGTTATTCAATATGGGGTCAGGCGTCGTTCAACGCATACGTAATTAAGTGCAGTGCACTCTATCAATGGGTGCAGCTAAGCACGATTAAAAAAAAAAAAATCAAAGCGGTAGCATCCGAAGAAGTTTACGTTGACCCCGCAGCAAAAGATAGATCGATCAATTGATTAACTGAGTGAACAACTGATTGGTCGATCGATTGATTGACTGACTGACTCATTGATTGACTGACAGATCGATTGTTCTATTCAATCGACTGACTGAGTCT
>BTPG01000006.1:41974211-42014211 GCA_036245525.1 Semisulcospira habei
ACATAGACTCACTTCTGCTTCGCATGTGAGCCAAAAATATACAAAAGTAACAACAACAAAAAATAACAAAAGTAAACATACGAATGAAGTTTAAAAACAATGCAACGAAACGACTAAGACATGATCTCTCTCTCCCTCCCTCCGAGAATAAACGTAGATTAGAAAGAAAAAAAAAAACATGACATGTTGATTGGCTCTCATTTCAATGCAGATAGACCGATACTTGCCAAAGGCCAACAACTAACAGAGGCTTAGAGAACAGCGTCACTTTGTTAGAAACATGACCGTCAACAACCATTCACAGGCACATACTGACATCTTGCATACCTCCCTTGTTGAAAAGCAAAAACCACAATATACATGTAATAATATGATCATTTAACAACGAAGTGTCACCCTGATCATCTAGACTTCAGAACCCAGACGGACTAAGTCAGCGGCCGGCAGTCAAAAATGCAGCGTGGACTCCTACTGATCGAATGCCGGTAAGTTAAAGGGCAGTGCTTGATAAGCTCGGCGCCCAAAAAGGCGCCGAGCTCATCAGGCACTGCCCTTGATATATCACGATGTCATAGTATACAGCAAAAAACTTCGAATATATCAAAACGCAAGCCGAGCACCCGAAAGGTTTCGTTGGTATACCCGTAACCCAAGTTCAAGCTCTTTCAAGCGTAGTAATTTACGTTGAAAATGTGGGTCCGGGACCTCAGAAAAATTGTTGTTATGGCCGAAGTTTGTGAAATCCGACCTCGTTATAAACGAAGTCGAGATGAGGCGTATCCACTCTGCCCGCGACACACCACAGCAAGATATGGATCGACCATGATAGTTCAAGGGTGGTGGCAGAATAGCTTGGCGCCTATAGGCGCCAAGCTATTCTGCCACCACCCTTGAATTATCATTGTCGATCTATCTCCTGAATTGTAATGCAGTCCTCAGAGGATAACTCCAAAATGTGGGAATTTCGTACCTCGGGCACAAGGAGTTAAAGTACCGAACACCTAAAGCCCTGGAAACGAAAGTGTTCGTTCGGGAAAAAAACAAAAACCAAAAAACAAACAAACAACAACAACCAACACTTAATAAAATTTGCGTGGACTGATGTCGATGAATGCTCTTACTGTGTACAGCGGAAATGATACTGAGAAGCAGAGGTCTAGATCACGTGCGTCCCACTACCCAGTACGCAAAAGGTCTTAGGGGCGACTGCGGACCTACAGCGGCCGACGTCGGCCCTGAGTGCTGTTGCTATGTCTGTGCCACTATCCCCTTCAGTATTTTATCAGTAAGACAATTTTTACCCCTTCGCTGTCGAGAAAAACTAAACAAATCCAACTGCAAAAGACATAGATCCTCATGAGCCCCCGCAGTTGCGGGGGCTCATGAGGATCTATGCCTCTTGCTGACACCATTTTGTATCCATGTTTCTTGGATCGCTGTGGCTGTTTGGCGTTGAATTAACAACAGATTTTAGAACTGCATCCACTGGCAGGGAATGGGTTGACACAACCGGAGACGGGTATATTGACCAAGATAGTTCAAGGGTAGTGGAAAAAGTGGAGGCGGCCAAGCTAATCACATACAACCCACAAGCTTTCATAGCCGGTCCATCTCCCGCAGCTGGTAAGTCTCGCATTCGAGCTTCAAGAATCACAGTAGACATTTCTTTCTTTATTGTGAAAAAGGGTTTAACATGGAAAATATTAATAAAACTGTGTGTTAACTGTCTTTTCTTTCTCCTTGGGGTTCTTCTCTTGACTGTTTTTTTCCCCCCACTTTCTGACGGAATCTGGAACCTGTAGCTCAACAGGTCTCAAATGCTCACCTTGTGAAGAAAGTATCGGATCACACATTCTGACCAAATTTAAGGCTAACCTTTCTTCCAAAAACACAACATTGTTGAGGTTGCAAGCAAACACCATCAAAATATTATTTTTACGCTCTTGAGTAAAACAACACCAGAACGAGTAAAAACAAGAGGTCAGTCACTGAACTGGCCTCAGCTGAACCCTAACCCTTGAACAAAAGACCCTGATTGGATGATTTTTTTTGTTACAGGGACTGCGATTGGCAGAAAGCTGTTCAGTGAATGAGACTCATTCACGGCTTTAGCCTGTTTTCTCTTGGGACACGGTAGCGCAGCAGAATTGCGAGGAAAGGGACAACTTATTAATACATGATCCTAGAATAGCAGGACAACTCTGCAGCCAGACCATTAGAATACGTGAAATCGGCAGCCCACGTCATGTTGAGGGACAGTTGTAAAATTCGTAAAATCATTTTGTTTCCATTGATGTGCTGTGGGAAGCATTACTGGGCTATGTATTCCAAGTTACAAAGTCAAAAATAAATAAATAAATATCACAGAGCCTCATTATTCGATTTTTGTGACTGAACACTATCCACTGCAAGAGGTACAGATCCTCAAAAGTCACCGCAGTTGCGGGGGCTCATGAGGATCTATGCCTCTTGCTGAAACCACTGTGTATCCACGTGCACGTTCCTTTGAAGGACGTGTGGCCCTTTGACGTTGAATTAATGTAACAAAGATTTCAAAACACAATCGGCGTCTATACTGGCAGTGAAAACAAATCACCAAACCGCACAAGGAAAAGAGCCAAAAGTTTCCATGAAACCTTAATACAATGACCAGTGCCTTCTGTTCAGTCTAAGAAACACAACCAGCACAGTTAGACTCATATCCCATCTTTATAATTAGCAAGGGGGCCAGCTTGCAGGATAATAAATCACAGATAGACCCCACAACAAGGGGCTCGTGAGGATCTTTGCCACATTACTGCGTATATCGGCAATGCGCATGAAAGTACAGTGCGATCAAAACCCCTGGACCTCCCAAACAAAAGACCCGTCACTGATCGATCAGACGACAGCCATAAATGGTGAGTGATGGCGCGAGAATATAGCATGGAACAAGGCAATAACAACAGGCTGCCGCTGGCAGAGATTGCCCCCACACAAAGTCACTATTGATAGCTCAAGGGTAGAGCCTGAATAGCTTGGCGCCACCCTTGAGCTGAAACTATAGTTGTTGGGATATTCTTTGTTGAGGTTTTATTTCTTGTTATTTTTTAAACTCTTTGCCCATCTTGTGTGGGTTTTCCACAGAAAAGGTCTAGCTCAAGCGCTGTCTACGCTGAAAGGTCAGCAATGACAGCTCTCGAGTAGTATCTGATGTAACCAGGCACTGCCCGGGAACTGTCATAGCTGACGAAAGGTGGTGAGCTATTCATGCACAATCATTGAGCTTCTAGTGCTGAACTTCAGACTTTTGAAGTGCATGCCGTTCTGACAACTGAATTGAAAGACTGCTAATTTTTAGGAAAACAGTCTGTCATTGACATTGTCAGACTTAAGAGAGGTCATGAGAGTGTTCAATCATTCAAGGGGCCCCGCATCAACAGCTGCGAAAGTGTCGTAAAGCGTTGCCGGCACTTTCGCAGCTATTGGTGCGGGGCACCCTGAGTGAGTCTAAAGCATTTGGTCTGTTTTAACCCGAATGCCTGCTTCTGCGAAAAAGAAACGCAACCCACGCGTCATTTCGGCCGAGCGGTATCGTCAGGAGCAGTCCAGGGTTAACTCATTCTACCCCAGACACACCGCAGCAAGATATGGATCGACCATGATAGTTCAAGGGTGATGCCAGAATAGCTTGGCGCCTATGGGCGCCAAGCTATTCTGGCATCACTCTTGAACTATCATGGCCGATCTGTGTCCTGCACTTGAGTGCAGTCTTCAAAAGACAACGGCAACATTTGGGGGTTTCGGTGTTGGGGTAGAATGAGTTAAATGTTTTGCTAATTCAGAGTGGTCAGCATTAAATGTGAAAAACGACAAATTTATACATGACCCTATCTCCCCCACCTCCGCACCCACCTCCCGCAGTAGGTGGTATACTTCAGAGCTCGCCTCATGACTGACGTGTTCGTTCTGAATGGTCAATAAACAGACGAACATATACGTGCAATGTCCTGTCATTAATGATCACTGCAGATCAATTATTCAGTCTAACAACGAACCCACTCCATCTGCTGGAGCGTAAATCATCATATGCTGCCGCATGTCGAAGGGGCTCGTGCACATTTATGCCTCTTGTGGATGTCATGTAGGCCTACATCAGTTCATCAGGTTCAGTTTTCGTTCATGCACATTTTTTTTTTTAGCAGAGGTTTCTTATTCTGCGGGAATAATGGGGCTAGTTAGAGTGCGAGTGATTTTTACTTTGCTTCCAAAACAGGAGACCAGTACTCATTAGAAAACACCAACGGTTTTATTTGGTGCTTCAGTTGCTTCGTTTTTCTTGTTTATTTCTGGTTCCATTCTCCTGGTACGTCACTCGAAGCATGAACGATACATTCGGCATGGATTGCGGACACGCGATTGATTAACTAACATGATGCTTCCAACATGACGTTAACCCTTTGGCCGTCGGTAGCGCTTTCTGTCGCGATGATTCCGGTTGGACCATGGCGAAAAAAAGTACTGCCGACAGCCAAAGGGTTAAAATTAACATATACGTTCCAATTCAACATCGACATAGATTAACCTATCCACGCATGATACTGCAAAAGATGGATCAGCCATGATAGTTCAAGGGTAATGCCAGATTAGCTTAGCGCAGTTGAAGGCGCCAAGCTAATATGGCACTACTCTTGAACAATAATGACCAATCCTCATCTCGCGGCGGTGTCTTAAAGGCTGACTGAGTTACAGTTTTCACGGGGCACTGCGCTAACAATTCCAAGGCGCCGAACCATCCTTGGACTATCATGGTAAATCATTTTCTTTCTTCGGTATCTTTAACGTGTGGTCTTGTTAGGTTAAAAACAATTGTTTTCATCCCTACGTCACACGACCAGGATCTTTAGCGCAAACCGTACCATGTGACCGGGATACAAAATGGGACAAATGGGACTTCTTGTAGCCCTCTTGGTGACGCGTCTTGGATGACAGTTTTGTTCTATAAAAGATCACCAAACCTTTCTAAAGTACAAAGTTACTTAGTGTTGTTCGAAACAACAGGCACACTACTGGAGACGGCAACGTCATGAAAGATTTTTAAATTACGTCATATGTCTATTATGTATAAATGTATATTCCTTTGTCGTCAGTCATGTCTGGCGTGATCCAGATCGGAAGATTTCTTTTTGATTTCTTTTACGGAAAAATTGGAGGAATGAAAACAAATACGTTATTGGTAGCAGCGGCTTGCTGCACGGACCCTGCAGACCTTCGGGAGGTCAAAGAAACCATTGTACCCCTTAGGCCTTCGGGGTGCAATGGTTCCTTTGACCTCAGGCCTACCAGGGGCCGTGTAGCAACGCCTGCTACCAATAACTTATATTGTTTTCATCCCTACGTCGCACGACCAATCCCTTTAGCGCAAACTGTATCACATGACCGAGCTACAAAAACCCTTGTAGCGACAAATGGCGGACTTCTTGTCGCTCTCTTTGTGACGCATCTTGGATGCGAGATTTGTTCCATAAAAGATCGCCAAAACGTTCAAAATTAAAAAGTTACTTGATGTTGCTCGAAACAACAAGCACACTCATTACTGGAGACGGCAACGTCATGAAATATTTGAATTACGTCATAAGTCTATTATGTATAATTAATGCATTTTTTTTTTACGTCAGTCAGATTTGGCGTGATCCAGGTTGGAAGATGTCTTTTTGACTTTTTTAACGAAAATATTGGAGGAATGAAAACAAATACGTTATTGGTAGTTGGGGCTTTGCTGTCCGGACCCCTGTGGGCCTTCGGGAGGTTAAAGGAACCATTGTAGTACCCCTCAGGCCTTCGGGGTACAATGGTTCCTTTGCCCTCCCTCAGGCCAACAAGGGTCCGTGTAGCAAACTCCTGCTACCAATAACTTATATTGTTTTCATCCCTACGTCACACGACCAGAGCTTTAGCACAAACCGTACCATGTGACCGGGACACAAAAACCCTTGTATCAACTAATGACCGACTTTTTGTAACCCTCTTTCTGACGCGTCTTGGATGCCATTTGTGTTCTATATAAAGATCAAGGTACTTAGTGTTGTTCGAAACAACAGGCACACTACTGGAGACGACAACGCCATGAAAGATTTTAAATTACGCCATAAGTCTATTATGTATAAATGTATATATTCCTTTGTCGTCAGTCATGTCTGGCGTGATCCAGGTCGGAAGATTTCTTCTTGATTTCTGTTACGAAAACATTGGAGGAATGAAAACACATACGTTATTGGTAGCAGGTGCTTGCTGCACGGACCCTTGTAGGCCTTCGGGAGGTCAAAGGAACCATTGTATCCCTCAGGCCTTCGACCATCGGGGTGCGATGGTTCTTTTGACCTCCCTTAAGCCTACTAGGGTCCGTGTAGCAAACCCCTGCTACCAATAACTTATATTGCTCACCTAACAGGACCACACGTGTTGCGCTGTTGATATTGAACAATTCACTAACGCTGTGTGACACATTAGACAAGAAAAATAGCATGGCACTACTCATAAACGATAACAACCAGAGCCTTTCGTTGCCCGGCCTGTCCTTAGCCTTTATTGCTTTCATTTTTACAGGGGAAATTGATAACAAGACCACCGCACGTGTTGCGCTGTTGATATTACAGAATTCTAACACTATCTGACGCATCAGACGCGAAAAATAGCATGGCCTCACCGCCTTTCTTTTAATGATGCCTTCGTTTCAAGTTTGAGGATCTGCTCTTTTTCTTTGGCGGATTTTGCATTCGGCAAGAGCTTTCAGCTTCAAGGTCTAATTTAACGCGAACCGAAAGCAAAAGACATAGATCCTCATAAGCCCCCCGCAGATTGCGGGGGGCTTATGACGATCTATGCCGTTTGCTCAATTTCACGCTATGTGCTTCAACATGAGGCGCTGATAAAGCGACAATGAACAGGCATTAAAGGTCAATATTTCTCCTTTAACTCATTGTACCCCAAGACCGAAATCACCAAATTTTGAAGTCGTCCTCTGAAGACTGCTTTGCAGTGCAGGACACAGATCGACCATGATAGTTCAAGGCTGATGCCACAATAGCTTGGCGCCCATAGGCGCCAAGCTTTTCTGGCATCACCCTTGAACTATCATGGTCGATCTTTATCTTGCTGTGGGGTGTCTGGGGTAGAATGAGTTAATACTGTCCCGAAGTGGGCTTGTCTTGCGGTAATGATACACAAGAAGACTATCATAAATTGTGTTTAACTCATTCAGCCCAACGGACGTATTTCCCGATTTTGGAGGCGTCATCTAATGACTATGCACCAGTTGCAGGAGATGGATCGGCTATGATAATTCAAGGGCAGCGCCAGATTAGCTTGGCGCCGACAGGCGCTAAGCTAATCTGGCACTACCCTTGAATTATCATGATGATTGATTGTACATTGCTTAACGTCCCAACAGCAACAAGACTTTCTCAGGACGTGTCTGCACTGCTTGTGAAAAAAAAACAAAAAACAACTAAACTGACAGAATATTGAATGTATGTCGCCAGCCTGTCCAATACGTTAAATAAACCTACAACATGGGGCCTAAATAAAGCCAAGACCAGTTAGCAACACACAATATCAAGAGCTACAGGCAGCGCAGAGAGTAGGGAGAGTTTAAAAAAGGAAAATACAGGTGTATGGACAAAGGGTAGACAGAAACACATGCCCCAGAATAGAAAGGAAAACCCACACTGTGGGGCTGACCAGGGTGACCCTGGGAACTAAAAAAGTAGTTAACCCCACCCAAGTCCCCCAGGGCAGACCCGGGTGGGGGTTGAATTATGATGGTCGACCCATCTCCTTCTGTAGTGCGTCAAGGCTGAATGGGTTAATAGTGAAGTTTGAATATTGTAAAATGAAGGATTTCCTGCTCCTCCGACTTCTCCTGAGCTATGTGAGAGGACTGCGCTGTACAAAAGAGAATGACCGCGGCACCTTAGTCACGCCTGCTTACTCAAATTACACACTGAAAGAAAGAGAGTCGAAAAAACGTCTGAGCCCGGGGCCTTTCGTTGCCAGCGGACGTACACAGCGTTTTTGAAATCATTGTAAAATCAACGTCCGAGATCCGCACCCGTACAAGGGACATTGATACAGAGTGATTTCAGCAAGAGGTATAGATCCTCATGAGCCCCTGCAACTGCTGGGGCTCATGCGGATGTATACCTCTTGCGGTTAGCTGGTGTTCAATTTTTTCTCGGCAGTGAAGGCGGACAGTCAGGCCAGGAAGAACATTGAAAACCCGTCTTACTGGCACTCAAAGGATTTTCTGTGCAAACGTCCCTGCTGGGGTCTTGACATACACATACCGATGCCTTGAACTCAACAGCAACAGGTCTGCAACGTGCAAAAATTTCAGACCGACATGCACTACATGCCGGGAAGAACGCCTTTGAAATTCCAGACACAGACACTGATCAAGGAGAGTTAATGACATTCTAAAGGCGCACGCCAGACTACAACACTGATCAAGAAAAGTTAACAACATCCAAAAGCACCCGTCAGCCATGTACTAATGCAATGAATAGCTATATGTTGTTTCGAATTCTTAGTTCGAGTGAACCCTAGCGAACAGACGCACTAAAAAGAGGAAATTGTCCAGGTGCCTTTGGTCACATCGTGTTTTATCTTCACCCCCTTTCAGTCATAAATCATGCGATAATATTTATCACACTGGATTTTCCCATCGACTTGTTACTGCTGGTCATCACACTGGCTGTCGATTCGCTACCGCTTATCAGCAGTAGCGAATCCATGGAGACAATCAGTGTAAATATTCATCTGATCACGTGCATCGTATACATACACATGATCTTTTGTTCAATGTTTCAGCTGATTACTAACTGAACATTCGACTTTAATTTGAGTATCAGCTCCTGACCCAAATATCCCCTTTCACAAGTCCACCACATTCCTCCACTGGCATCTAAGACGCGTCAGAAAGAAGGCGGGCTACAAAAAGTCCGCCATTATTCGCTACAAGGGTTTTTGTAGCGAGGTCACATGGTACGGTGCGCTAAAAGGAATGGTGGTGTGACTTAGGGATGAAAACAATAGAACTTATTGGTCGTTTGCTCAAGGGTTTGCTACACGGACCCTTTTAGGCTTGAAGGATGTCAAAACAACCATTGTACCCCGAAGGCCTGAGGGGTACAATGGTTCCTTTGACCTCCCGAAGGCCTACAAGGGTCCGTGCAGCAAGCCCCTGCTACCAATAACGTATTTGTTTTCACTCCTTCACTATTTTTTAGAAATCAAAAAGAAATCTTACGATCTGGATCACGCCAGACATGACTGACGTAAAAGAAATATACATTTATACATAATAGACTTATGACGTAATTGACAAATCTTTCATGACGTTGCCGTCTCCAGTAGTGTGCCTGCTGTTTCGAACAACACTAAGTAAGTTTGTACTTTAGAACGTTTTGGTGATCTTTTATAGAACAAAACTGTCATCCAAGACGCGTCAAAAAGAGGGCTACAAAAAGTCCGCCATTAGTCGCTACAAGGGTTTTTGGAGCTCGGTCGTGTGGTACAGTCTGCGCTTAAGCGATTGGTCGTGTGACGTAGGGATGAAAACAAAGAGTTTTAGACCTTGTGCGGCACGGATTAGTCTGGAAAATAACTCCGGCTTTCAAGCCTTCTCTTTCGCTAATAGCCCGAAAAAGTTAAGACAATACCTTAATGAATAAGCAACGAACCTGCAAACATTGTACAGTCTACCAGCCAGCCGTGTCACCTGCGAGAAGCATAGATTCTCATGAGCCGGGCCTCCAGCCGAACGGGATCTATGAACGTCTATGCGTCTTGTCGGTATACATATCGGCAATATTTACCTCCGCAGATTGAGGGTGTCACCAAGACACATCGGCAAGACAAGCAGATTCTCATGAGCCCCTGCAGTCGCAGGGTCTCATGAGAATTTATAGCTTTTAATGGCATCGATCGGCCGCATTTACATCCTCATACTGAGGGAGTCAGTAGGGTGACAAGTTTATTACTGTTTAGGAAATCTCATATGGGATTAAAGGGACTGGCTGAAAAGACTCATTGATTAATTATTTAACGTGACCTCCGGTACATAAAGCGGCAGATCTCATTTCCGTGATGGCTCCCAACAGTCTTAACCCCCTCACTGCATAGACCCTCATGAGCCTCAGCAGTTCCGGGGGCTCATGAGGATCTATACCTCGTGCAGTCACAACTTTGAATCCATGTGCCTGGGACGGCTGTGGTTCTTTGGCTGTGGTGGAATTATCAAATATTTCAAAAACACAAATGTGCGTCCAATGGCAGTGAAGGGGTTAAAATTATTCACATGATAGTGTTTGCGTCCTCGGATCTATTTTATGTCTTTAACTTGTTTTATCGTCTTGGTTCATGGTCTGGATTACACTTTTAGAAATCTGAACCAAATCGAAAATTCATTGTTCTCTGGGTCACACCACCGTACAGGGTCTATATTCTGCACTGCTGCTGCGGCCGCTGTCTTTTGCAAAGTTTTTTCTTTTCTTTTTTGGCCCCGCAAACAGACGCGAAACGTTGAATAACAGGGCAGACCATACGTGGTGAGAAACCCGAGAAAGCATTGCCAGGAACAGAGCCAAGGGCACCACACAATCGATCGCTGCCGTAGCAGAGGTGTGGAGAAAGGTAGCGGACGCAGCGGACGTGAAAAAACATGAGAGATCCATAGTAAAACAAGCCAATATTCGCACAATATCGAAAGGAACTCTGGGAAAACTTCTGATGGGTTTGTTTGAGCGCGTATGAGCCTTTCCGATCGCGCAGATCCCATCTTGAACAAACTGAACTGCAGGAGTTGAGTAGTAGGTCTCTAACAGGGTGTGTCCTTAGTATCAATGGCTAAATCGTAGCCCTTCGGGTGTCGGTCGGGGTTTTTGTTGCGATGATTCCTGCAGGAATTATCGCGACAAAAACCGCAACCGACAGCCAAAGGGTCAATCTTTCGCCTGTCGGTAGCGTTCTAGTCAAGATGATTCCCGCAAGTCCCGGGCCTGGTTAATACCAGGATATTTATGACAGGAAGCGTGGAATGCGGCCCTGTCACGCAGTCCCTAACCACATGGACCACCATGGCATCATCATATCATCCTCATCATCATGCAAAAATGAAAAAAACGCGACAAATAGCGCTATGACAGACAACTGGTGAAGGCGATGAATGTTAAGAAATGTATCTTTAAGTATGTGAACTGAGTACAGGAAAGTGAAAAAAAACAACTTCTAAATGAGTGAGGTAAGTGACTTAGCACATGCAGTGTATACCCCCTCCCCTCCCCCTACCCCCACTCCCAACACCCCCCTTTCTGCGAGAAGCATAGATCCTCATCAGCCCCCCCCTTCCCCCGCCGTGGCAGCTCTTGAGGATCTACACTTCTCGGCAATGGAGATATGCCATACCTCTATGCGGTCTCTTTACAATGCATTATTTTTTAACGCCATCGCATAATTTACATACTATGCAAACTGTGCAGCGCACAATTTGCATAATACGCAAATTGTACGCTGGCAAACAAGGATTTCTATGTAGCAAGCAATCGATTGTCTACCGACATGTATATCTGTATTTCTGTTTCGAGGGCATCATTTGACATCAAACGAAAAATGGATATCGATAGTTTTCGCATGCTACCTTGTAACTAAGAAATTTTGTGAAAACGAAATTAAAACGGTTATATTTTGGTCAGAATGTGTGACCCGAGGTTTTCTTCACAAGGCGGTTATAAGCGATTTGATTATAGCGATCACAGGGAAAGACCCTTTCATCAAAAGGAAAAGCATCTCAGTTGAAATTATTCTAAAATCTTTCTTTGAGCAACTTAAAAATCCCAGATCAAAGCACATAACAAGTCTATAAAGGAGAACGGCTGCTGAATATGGAGAGAGAGAGAGAGAGACAGAGAGAGACAGAGAGAGAGAGAGAGAGAGAGAGAGAGAGAGAGAGAGAGAGAGAGAGAGAGAGAGAGAGAGAGAGAGAGAGAGAGAGAGAGAGAGAGAGAGAGAGAGAGAGAGAGAGAGAGAGAGAGAGTCTTATATTAGTTTAATAGGAAAACGTGAAAATCTTTAGAATAATCTGTTAAAATCGTTTTTTTTTTTTTAATATATATACACAGAATGTTGTACAGTTTTGGAGGTTATTAGAGAGAAATAAATAAACATTGTTGTTTGAAATAGAGATGTTGTACAGTTTTGGAGGTTATTAGAGAGAAATAAATAAACATTGTTGTTTGAAATAGAGATGTTGTACAGTTTTGGAGGTTATTAGAGAGAAATAAATAAACATTGTTGTTTGAAATAGAGATGTTGTACAGTTTTGGAGGTTATTAGAGAGAAATAAATAAACATTGTTGTTTGAAATAGAGATGTTGTACAGTTTTGGAGGTTATTAGAGAGAAATAAATAAACATTGTTGTTTGAAATAGAGATGTTGTACAGTTTTGGAGGTTATTAGAGAGAAATAAATAAACATTGTTGTTTGAAATAGAGATCAATCGGCTGAATTTCATTTCTAAATGAAAATGTATGCATAATAATCTTTTTGGCATCATTCTCCGACGCAAAAAGCTGAGATACGTCATTATTTGACGTCACACGCAGTGATATTTTATTTCTGCGTGTGATGTCAAGTTATGACATATAGATGTGACATAAAAGGATGACAAACGGTTGCGATACGTAACAATTTGACGTCACACTCAGTGTTTTATCTCTGCGTGTGATGTCAACTTATAACATATAGATGTGACATAAACGTATGACAAACGGTTGCGATACCTAACAATTTGACGTCAGACGCGGTGTTTATCACTGCATGTGACGACAAATAATGAAGTATCAGTATGACAAACGTATGACGTACATCTGAGATACGGCACATTATAACGTATCCGTGTGACTAATCGATGACTTTCTGCTGTCATACGTCACAAAATGATATCACACGCAGTAAAAATCTTTGCGTGTGACGTAAAATTATGACTTACAACAGCCGCTTGTGTCATAGGCACTTTAATTTAGGCGTGATCGCGCATTAGGTAAGGAAGGGGGTTGGGGGGGGGGCTTCTTGGATAGTCTGCCGCACGTGCATTCTTACTTTTATTTCAAATATAGTTCTTCTTAGACATGAGTGGAAATAAGCTTCCTCTATCAAATGCTAAACTTTGTGTGAAGACATTTTGAAAACACAGAACCTAACTCATTCAAGGCGCCCGCATTAATAGGTGCGGAAGCGTCGTAGAGCACTGCCGCCGTAAACGCTATTGAGTGAGTTAACAGTAATAATTAATTATTAAGTAACAATCTTGTAAATGGAGCAAGTGAGCAAATATACAAGATCAGTTCTAGACTGTATGAACACACCAGACATTGTATTACTGATTCTGAAACATGATTAACATTTACTTGTACATTGGCGTATATGGTCCAAAATCACAGAACAGGGAAAATCTGTGTTTACTTGCCACAATCCGCAAAGAAAATCCATCAATTCGTGTTAGTGGAGTGAACAGTTAGGTGTGAACGCTCTTTCACAAAAATTATTGGTCTGACTCCTTCGGGGACACTCTCACTCCAGAAGAATAAAAAATCAGTCCCTTCTATCTGAAACAGACATAGGTCACAGGGGTTCATGAGAATCTGTGCATCTTGCTCAATAAATCTGCCTCCGGCTCAGTGTTTCTCAGTTTGAGGGTTTTGCTGTGCAGAGTGTCCAGAGAAAGCAACATCGTAATTTAATTCCTCAGTCGGCACAGAGACATAGATTCTCATGATGCCCTACAGTCGCAGGGGCTCATGAGAATCTATGCCTCTGTCTTGCCAAAACTGCCTCTGGGCGTTGTGTCCAGAGCAAACAGCAGGGTCATTTAACGTCTCGGGTAGGGACTGCGAAACATCACACACACGCCAACGACCGCAACCGTGCGAAAGAGAAATGGCACATTAAACACGTTGCCATGTTTTCTCAGATTTCCAAAACCGAGATCTAAACCATGAATAATTAAACCAACTGTGCTTTGGGAGACAGTAAAGATTTTCTGCTTAGTTAGCATTCGATTGTTTATCGACAATTCTTGCTTCGATGTATAAATACGATGATCTTGAGACTGAACAACTTACACAATCGCCGTGCACAATAAAGCGTATTGTCAGCCAAACTAAGAGGTTTTCCTCAAAATGTATTATCACCGTCTTAATCTTGAACGGAGTTAGTTAGCTATTTGGATTCAACGCCGAATAGGCAACTAAGGCCATCTCACGCCGGTTAAACTGAATAGAAACAACAGACACATTTCACAGCAAATCGCACACGCACGTTACAAAAAAATGTGAGTGTTCAATTCACAACTTTTATCAGTTTTCAGCAATTTTCCACGTTGGCTAGAAGCCTTGCATTAAAAACTAAATCACTTTGAGCATGCGTGTCGATCAAGATAATACCAGACGCATTAGGCGCATTGCTTTTTATTGCTCACTGTGGGATATTGGCCTATAACTATAAGCAAAGGCCGACCCACATTGACCAGAAGAAGACGAAAATGCATGTCTATAACGTTTGCGTATAATAATATCAGTCCCCTGAACACAAATACTTAGTCAAGCATAATAATACTCTTAAAGCGTTCATGTTCAGGGCCCCATATATTCACGAATGTATTATTGAAAAGCGCTATGCACGAATGAAAGTGTCTGAAAACTATGAGGCCCTGGACGCGCAGGTTTATACTGGGTGTATAAATATTATCGGGCCCGGAACGTGAATGCTTAGAGAGCATGACACGTTCGCTAAGCGTTCGTGTTCTGGACCAGATATATTCATGCATCAAAAGCGCTAAGCACATCGAGCACCGTCACAGCTAATCTCCCTGGATATAAAACTTGCAGGGATTTTCTCGGTCTCTCCCTTTCACTCGCAACCCGCCGTTTTACTTCTCGTGTCGAAGAGCGAGGGGCGGATCGACTATTGCCCCATTCACATAGCGCGAATAGTGGTGCCAATGTAATCAGGCACTACACTTGAGCAATCATGGTGGTTGAGGTCTGCTTCTCATGAACAGGATATGATTATTTAGCATGAATCTTTTGACTGTGGAAATAAAAGGAAGAGAGAGAGAGAGAGAGAGAGAGAGAGAGAGAGAGAGAGAGAGAGAGAGAGAGAGAGAGAGAGAGAGAGAGAGAGAGAGAGAGAGAGAGAGAGAGAGAGAGAGAGAGAGAGAGAGAGAGAGAATTGAAGCCAGACGCAAAATTGATACAATTTTTCTTTCAAGCCATCCAGTTTTTGTCACGCTCAATTTCCTCATTTTCTAGCGGCATTTTACTTTCTCTACAACAAAACTATTAAAGGGCACACAGAAAAATTAAACCGTTCACAATGCAATTTAGGCCGTGCAGGGAATAAAAGGAATTTAGTTATTTCTCTCCAAACCTTCTAGGACTGTTCCGCCGTAATGACGAAATGGAATACATTCAACAAGGCGTGGTACGTAAGCTTTCAATATTAACTTGTTAAACACATTCCAAAACATTCTTAACCCATCGGCTGTCGATAGCGGTTTTTTTGTCGCGATGATTCCTGTAGGAATCATCGCGACAAAAACCACTACCGATACGGTAATCATCGCGACAAAAACCACTACCGATAAGGTAATCATCGCGACAAAATCGACTACCGATAAGGTAATCATCGCGACAAAAACCACTACCGATACGGTAATCATCGCGACAAAAACCACTACCGATAAGGTAATCATCGCGACAAAAACCACTACCGATAAGGTAATCATCGCGACAAAAACCACTACCGATACGGTAATCATCGCGACAAAAACCACTACCGATAAGGTAATCATCGCGACAAAATCGACTACCGATAAGGTAATCATCGCGACAAAATCGACTACCGATAAGGTAATCATCGCGACAAAAACCACTACCGATACGGTAATCATCGCGACAAAAACCACTACCGATACGGTAACATCGCGACAAAAACCACTACCGATAAGGTAATCATCGCGACAAAAACCACTACCGATACGGTAATCATCGCGACAAAAACCACTACCGATAAGGTAATCATCGCGACAAAATCGACTACCGATAAGGTAATCATCGCGACAAAAACCACTACCGATACGGTAATCATCGCGACAAAAACCACTACCAATACGGTAATCATCGCGACAAAAACCACTACCGATACGGTAATCATCGCGACAAAAACCACTACCGATACGGTAATCATCGCGACAAAAACCACTACCGATAAGGTAATCATCGCGACAAAATCGACTACCGATAAGGTAATCATCGCGACAAAATCGACTACCGATAAGGTAATCATCGCGACAAAAACCACTACCGATACGGTAATCATCGCGACAAAAACCACTACCGATACGGTAACATCGCGACAAAAACCACTACCGATAAGGTAATCATCGCGACAAAAACCACTACCGATACGGTAATCATCGCGACAAAAACCACTACCGATAAGGTAATCATCGCGACAAAATCGACTACCGATAAGGTAATCATCGCGACAAAAACCACTACCGATACGGTAATCATCGCGACAAAAACCACTACCGATACGGTAATCATCGCGACAAAAACCACTACCGATACGGTAATCATCGCGACAAAAACCACTACCGATAAGGTAATCATCGCGACAAAAACCACTACCGATACGGTAATCATCGCGACAAAAACCACTACCGATACGGTAATCATCGCGACAAAAACCACTACCGATACGGTAATCATCGCGACAAAAACCACTACTGATACGGTAATCATCGCGACAAAAACCACTACCGACAGCCAGAGGGTTAGCAATTTACAAGATCACATGCGTGCCTCACTAGAGACCTACAGGTTAGATTTCTCAACAAAAATCGTTTGCTTCTTGTTGTTTTTTCTTCTTCTGTGTAATGTACGTGGGCCACAAACATTGTCACACAGTATTGACACGGTTGCGAGGACCTAAGAGCACAACAGTTAATTTTTATTTATTTATTTTTGTTCGTTACCTATCTCTAATTTTGTATTAAAGAGAGTAGCAAACACAAATGAGAGTCTTGTCTTCTGAGAACATTTATTTAAAGTTTTGGGAATCGGTGAAAGGGTGAAAGGACTTCCGTTTACAAATGGCTTACGTAACGCCTTCCCTGCCGGAACACTGCAAACACCCAAATGCAAGAGGCACAGATCCTCATGAGCCCCCGCAGTTGCAGGGGCTCATGAGGATCTATGCCTCTCTCTGACTCCACTTTGTATCCATATTCCCTGGATGGCTGGGACTCATTGGCGCTGAACTTTTATCACAGATTTCAGGAACACAGTCTGCGGTCTCTGGCAGTTTAAGAGGTTAACCACACCGGTGTTTATTACTTTTTTTTTCTTGGGACACGTTTCCTTGTATGTGTTTGGCGCGACTTCGTCCATCGAAATATTAATACGCAACACCTGTTTGAAACGAATTCGCACAATCTGTTGCACTCAGTAGTTGCCTAGAGTCGTCCACACGCTATACTCTGGCCCCTATCGTCATTCTAACAAGTTGGCTAACTCCCGCTTGGAAGCGGGAGTTAGCCCTTTTGCCAGGATGCCTTACGGTATTTTTTTTTCTGCTTTTTTACTATATTACAGTAGAGCAACTATGAAAAATTTAAGAGGTCATTAACACACTTAACCCTTATCATTCGGAATACACCAGTGTGTGAAATAAGTGTAACTAAAATAGTTCAAGGGTTGTGCCAGAATAGCTTGGCGCCTCTAGGCGCCAAGCTATTCTGGCACTACCCTTGAACTAAAGCCATTGGTCTATATCCTTATCCGTAAGTACTATAATGTATCTTGCATATGGCAGTGCACAAACTTGAAGCTTTTAGCCTCAGAATGATATGGGTTAATAAGACAGCAGTTTACGTTGTACTCTAAATAAGGTGATTTGATGGACAGTTTGTTTTGATCGTTATAATGAAACGCATTTCATTCGCAACATCGGTTTAGTACAAAGTACAGCCACAAGTCATTAACATAGATCAGGTATGTGGCAATATGTAAGTATGCACAGCACATATTCACGCACAGAAGCGCAGGCTGAGAGGGTGTGTATGTGTGTGCGAGTGTGTGTGTGTGTGTGTGTGTGTGTGTGTGTGTGTGTGTGTGTGTGTGTGTGTGAGAGAGAGAGAGAGAGAGAGAGAGAGAGAGAGAGAGAGAGAGAGAGAGAGAGAGAGAGAGAGAGAGAGAGAATTGAATTAAATTGAATTGAAACTTTATTTTCTAAGGATGAAGACAGTAGGCACGCAGGCCTTTTCACGTGTCTGTCCTTAATGTCTTAAGAGAGAGAGAAGGAGAAAGGTTACAACCATCTACCACAGAAGCTTTCTGATTCTAAGTTCAGATTCAAACAAAAATATGATATCTATTGGTGTGCCATACTTGTACTTGCTAATACACAGCTTAGCTACTAAGGAGACGTGGTTAATGAATGCAATTTCTGCTGCTCCTAACACGTTATCACGGTATCCCAATAAGGCTTGGGCAGGGATTATGCATTGCATACATTGCATTTTCCTGAACAAAATTGTTCAACTCTTTTCCAGATTCGAGATATTGAATCACAAAAGTAGAAGAAATGCTCAATAAAGTCAACTTCATGAGGACAGAGACTGCAGTATCTATTATTCACGACTCCCATTTTAGACAATAAAATATTGGTTGGTTAAATATTGTGTAGAATTTTCCACTGCAGTTCTCGCAACCTCACTTCCTTTGTTGATCTATTCACAATACCCCATTGCCATTCACTTAATTGTATCATAGTGCAAACCAAGGGGAATCACAGCGCTGTACAGACATCAGTTAGATCCCCTGCCCCCGCCTATCAGGCACCCAATCGCCAGCCCACAGAGAAATACGCAGGTATAGAACAAGACGATCATTTCCATCCTTGGAAGGATGGAAATGATCGTCTTGTTCTATACCTGCGTATTTCTCTGTGGGCTGGCGATTGGGTGCCTGATAGGCGGGGGCAGGGGATCTAACTGTTGTCTGTCCAGCGCTGTGATTCCCCTCGGTTTGCATACAATTCTGACAGGCTAGCCTCACATATCTGGTTTGTGAGAGACATTCACTTAATTGGACATCAAACTTCATCGCCCAAAAATGAAGGGCGCTTGGGGGACTGTATTTCTGCTGCACGATTGTTGTCCTAAACTCCTTTGCTAAAATTGGTGCTATTCTCTCTGACATGGAGTCAGAATTGTTATTGAGGCATCGCATGTAAGGACACTTCTCACAACGTTGTATTCCAGCAGCCTCCCAGGAGAATATCCAACAATGTGACATACATTTTCAAACGACTTAATCTCGCCTGCCTTACGGTATCGGTTTCTCGATCCTTTCAGCGTCCTGATGTTTTCCTTTTTTTTTCTTTTTCCACTGATGATGGATGGCTATTGAAGAGTGTGTCTTTGAAGAAGTAAGTTTCATTACCGCACACGCTCGCGTGGCTGTCACGCCAGGTCAAAAGGCCATGGTGATGAATACCTTTGAAGAGAAACAAAGCATTGTCCTCTTCTTGTATATCATGCATGAGCGACGTGGTATAATATTGCATAACAAGTGTGTACATGCTCCTTTCAACACACTGTCATTATACATTGCAATACGACATATATCGACCAAGATAACTCAAAGGCAGTGTCTGAAAAGTTGTAACTGGCACTTATATTACGAAATGCAGATAGCTCCCTTGAAGCTTCTTCTCTTTGGGGAGGTGGGGGTTTGAGGTGGGAGTGGGGGTGGGGTAGGGGTGGACATCACCTCGAAACGTCACTGTCTCTTGCGCAAGAGAGCTTCTGAAGCGCATACGCTATACTGTTTAGCAAGCTACTCAACAAACTTTGCATTTTGCATGCTTAGCAGTCACCTTTTTCGTCTGGACATCATGGACGTGCGTTTTTATACAAGTTTAGCCCACCGGTACCGTTTGCGGGTGTACCCCCCAAATAGACCCACTCGGTAAGTACATCACAAGTACACTTCTGTTTAAATGAGATGCTACTTACGTTTAAATGAGATGCTTTAGCATGGTGTACTCGTGATTTAGCATCTCATTTGAACAGAAGTGCACTTGTGGCGTAGTTTTTTGGGGAAGTGCACCCGCAAAGCTACATTTGAATTTTCTTCTACAGGTTGTTTAGGTTACGCAAGCTGCATTGGAATTTTCTCCAATGGATAAAACAGCAGTCGTAACCCGGACACTAGGTTGTCTTGATAGCCTGCTACCGAGAAACGGTGGTTCTTTTTTTTCCTTCTACGGACCCCTTGTGGCGCCAACGAAATTGAGATTAGCGATCGATACTTCACCCCCTTGCCCATGCAGCCACTGGTACTGTAAACAGTACCGGTGGCTGCATGCGCAAGGGGTTAAACTACATCGCTACGCTGAACGCACATTACGGAAGCCATCTATGCATCGATCATTTTGATTGGTCTAGGCCGCGCGCATGCATGATAGCGTACGTAACGACGTAAGCCATTGGTTGCGATGTGTTGACTTTGCCGTGTTATATCTTCTCCTCGATCACATCGCCTCGCACCCCCCCCCCCTCCCATCCCCCGCAACCACCGTCCATCTCCCACACCCTCTCCACCACCACCTCTGTTCAGCCAAACGATCCTCCCTTTTCGTCCTGATGACAATGTTGTGGAAACCATAAGATAGTTTGATTACCACTGAAAAACGTTCGGAATAGGAACAATCAAGTCAGTCGATGTTCACGATATAATCAGTCATATTATAAACTGTACATCATTAACTTTTAGTATAAGAAAGGCGGATCTAGGCCTTCTTCTTCCTCTTGAGATGGAATCCTAAAGTATTAGATTGAGGACTGTCCCACTGAAAATGCTAATGATAGGTATAGGGTACAACGTATTAATTCATTCGAGACGAACGGCATCCGGATACGCGGCTTCAGCCGCGTATGCGGATGCCGTTCGTCTTAAATGAGTTAATGTTTCTTTCGGCTGCGAACTAATCTCAGCTATCGTGGTCAACTCGTTTTGAGTCGACCACAATAGCTCAGGAATAGTTTTGCATTTCTGTGATTCCGAAGTTGAACACATTTAGATAGACGGATTTATCAGGAAAAGTTTAAAGTTTTCAACGCATTCAAGACTGTTTTATAGCTGTCAGCAACCTTTGCGAGTTTCTCGAAAGACACTTTCAGTCAGTATACGTTTCCAGACGGAAATAGAGCAGATTCCGATAACGCATTTGCGGTGAAGGCACACTGCGTGCGGTTGACATTTACGACATACGACTTACGCACGGCATGTCGTAAAACTTGCTCGCTCAATTTTCACTTTGCGCGCCTTGTTCTTACTTACAAAAAATAAGAGAGAGAGAGAGAGAGAGAGAGAGAGAGAGAGAGAGAGAGAGAGAGAGAGAGAGAGAGAGAGAGAGAGAGAGAGAGAAGTTCTGTTTTGAAAGAATGGTAAATACATTGCTAAATGCCCTAAAACGATACGGCTTTGGATAACGTAGCTTCATTTGCCTCTCTTCAATCTGAAAGGAAATGCTATCAATATAAAGCTGTCTCACTTGATCAAAATGCTATATTTATATACGTGCACATCGATCAAGTAGATTTTCACACCTTTGACCCACAGAACTATTTCATGTTATGAAATAGTTCAGATTTAGCCAAAGTTGTTGCAAACTCGATTGTCTGCCGTTTTACCAATACGTCCATCTGATCTTAAACTGTACAGTCACTGTTGACTGATGACACGCGAAAAATCGATAGACGCAAAATACAACTACTAGTTCAGTTACTCAAAGTCAGTGATTATAACGAAACGCAAAGAGCTAGCAACACATGGCCGTAAAGTCCATAATCACAGACTAGAACACACATGAATGTCTCCCGCTAATTTTCTTATTACATAAGAACCCATCTGTCTATTTAGCATCTATAGAACACAGACGTAGCTGTGCAAGCCATGGATATTTATGCCAGTGGTCATAACAATACGCAAGAGACCTAGCAACATGAAGCCGTAAGGTCCTTTAACCTCTTCCCTTCCGAGAAAAAATGAACACAACCCCGCTGCAAGGGACATTGATCCTGCTGAGCCCCCGCAGTCGGATCTCTTACACCTTCTCACCGCTATATCGAAAAGCGGGGAGGGGCTAGATGGGGGGGGGGGGGGGGGGGCGGTGTCGGCCGGGGTGTCTGTGTGTGTGAGGGGGTGGGGGGGGGGGGGTGGGGGGTGGGGGTAGGGGGGGGGGTAGCGCGCGTGTCTGTCACTTTAACACTTCTACCCATTCAACAGTTAAAATTCACAAGCAGGTGTACGTATGCGAGTTTCATAGAATTTTTCCTTCTTTTTTGTGGTCTTTATCCGTCCCAGGGTATAATATCACAGACCAACACACTAGTGGAGTTGGAACGATTCGTCTGTAATTTCCACATTTACGTCCTAGAGACGCACGTTAAAACCGCAGACCAGTTCACAGATGAAGTCAGACACAGGATGAAAAATGAATGATAACACACGTCAGTTTGTGTCAGGCATGATATACCGAGCTTATGAAACTAATGGCACATGGCATGTCTGAGATCGTGCAACTGCATGCAAGAATTCGCTGCCAATAATATGGAGGGAGGGAGAGAGAGAGAGAGAGAGAGAGAGAGAGAGAGAGAGAGAGAGAGAGAGAGAGAGAGAGAGAGAGAGAGAGAGAGAGAGAGAGAGAGAGAGAGAGAGATGATGATGATGATGAAACGTTTTTATTCAGGATAAAAAGTTTTAGGCATAGCAATGCCTATCTTCCAAACTGTCCTGCTACTCTACACATATAAAAATACATAAGACGATACAGCAAAAGATAAAATATATATAAGTACCCATACCCCCCCCCCCCCACCCCCCACCATCAGAAAGAAAAAAAAAAAAAAAAAAAAAGAATTAAAACAATATATGTACGTGTATGAGCCTGACATGTTAATACAGTCAAACTATTACATAATCTGCAGCAATCTGCTGTGCTGGAGCAACATACTAAACAGAAAAATAGGACATTCACATCGACAGCAAATATTTATGGACGCGAGCTCTGAAGATAGATAACTTTGAAATAGACTTTAAATGCGAGGGCAAGTTATTCCATGACTTAGCACCGGAAAATGATATGCTAGATTTGAAGATGTCGATTCTCGGTTTTGGAAGATGGAGTAAGCTGTTCCTCGTGTTCTCTCTATTCGTGTGGGAAAACAGCTCACGGAGGTAGGGAGGGGCGGCATTGTTTAGAATTTTTTGCACAAGCAAGCATCTATTAAGTTCCAATTGTTTACTGAGTGGTAGAATATTAAGGGCCTTCAGTCTTTCATCAGTAGGGGACGAACCAGGAAGAATAAGCTTAATACCTCGCCGGTAAAGGGAATTAATTTTTTTCAAATGAATGTCTCCACAGCCGTCCCAGATATTGGAAGCATAATTACAATGTGTCTTGATGTGTGCGTTAAAGAATAGTTTTCGAGCATCAATGTCAACTATACGACTTAATTTGGATAATAAAAATAGATTCTTTGAAATAGTTTTACAGGCAGTTTCTATGTGCGGCTCCCAGCTGAGCTGTTCGTCGACTGTCACTCCTAACAAACGATGTTTTGACACTTGCTCTATGGGCTGAGAGTGAAGGGACAGCTGAAGGGTTTGCAAACCACGTTGATGCTTTTGGCGTGTTGTCACCAACATACTTTTCGTTTTAGGAATACTAATAATCATATGATTTTCTTCACACCAAGTTGACACTTCATCTAGACTATGTTGGAGGACAGCGCTCACGGTTGAAACATTTTTATCAGATACATGTAATGATGTATCGTCAGCAAATAGTTCACAGTTTGTGTCGGGGTGTGATATTGACAGTGGAAGGTCATTTATAAAGATGTTGAAAAATAACGGTCCTAGGGTGGATCCCTGAGGAGAGAGAGAGAGAGAGAGAGAGAGAGAGAGAGAGAGAGAGAGAGAGAGAGAGAGAGAGAGAGAGAGAGAGAGAGAGAGAGAGAGAGAGACAGAGAGAGACAGAGAGAGAGAGAGAGAGAGAGACAGAGACAGAGAGAGAGAGAGAGAGACAGAGAGAGACAGAGACAGAGAGAGACAGACAGACAGACAGACAAACAAACAGACAAACAAACAGACAGACAGAGAGAGAGACAGACAGACAGACAGAGACAGACAGAGACACAGACAGACAGACAGACAGACAGAGACAGACAAAGACAGACAGACAGACAGAGACAGACAGACAGACCGTCAGACAAAGAGAAAGAGAGACAGACAGACCGACAGAATGCTAACGCATATCAGGACACTTCGGATGCTAAATTTTGCAATGAAAACGGCACTGAATGATGTCTCAACTAAGAGTTCAGTGTAGTTGTGTGCTGGTCTGTGAATTTAGATCTTACGGCCTATCACCGTAAGATCGAAACTGCACAGACCAGAACACACCTTTTGGCGTGTGTCCAAGCTCTGTTTTTGTCTCTTTTACTTTTGCAAAGTGCGTCATCTCTGCAAATGATAAGCTGCACGGATATTAAAACAAATTACCTTGTTGAAAGAAATTAATACAAATCGTCTTGCACTTCACTTGTCTTGATTAACCCCTAGAAGGCCAAATTTGTCTTTTGATCTCGAATTCATTTTATAATAATAATAATAAGCGCATTAAATAGGCGCTTTATCCCAATTGAAAATCGGCTCAAAGCGCCGCAACGAACTGAACCCAACAAGCACGCTCACGTGAATCACGCGCATTCACTCACACACTGTACATAAACACAGAACATTCACGTGGTGCTAAGGGCAAGCTCAAGCGAGCTACTGTAGTTTTTGGAAATTCAAAATCGTTTGTATTTGAAATTTGATTAAGTGGGCTGAAACTGATACCAAAGTCGTGGGGGAGGAAGAGCCGGAGTACCCGGAGAAAGAACCCCTGACGGTCCGTCCGAATTAACGGTGACACTTACTAGAGGAGAAAAATCCGACGCCGGAACCCGTAATCGAACCTCGCACCTTTAGCATTGGTGGCAGGCGCCTTACTCACTGCGCCACGGACCGCCCCATTTTAGCGCTCATTTTAATGAATTCACACTTACTTATTCACTCGCCACCCACTATTTTCACTCGCCGCCTATATAATAACGTATTATTATTATTATTTGTAAATAAAAAGTAAGTACGTGTTGGTTTGTTGATTACAGCAATACACCTGATATCAAAGGCAAAATACCACGGGGTATAACCAAGGAGTACGATGTATTTTGCATTGATAGAATACATGAGACAGAAACAGTTCGCACAGCAAGCTTGAGCATCGTACTGCATGCTAGAACATTATTGGTCGCATCCTCCTAAACATCGATATGTGCCAATATTTTTAATACAGTTGGATTGGAATATAAAGAATGCCTATATTTTTTTTATCACAACAGCCATATATTTTCATCTTCAGTATCTGTATGCAAGCCACGAAGAAAAAAACAAGAAAGGCATAGCCCTTATGACTCACGTGTATGACCGATCCACACAAATGTGAGAATAAGGGATGGCTTCTGCATCAACAAAATCCATGTTTTCCCCAAATTTAATCAGGTTTCCCACATCTTTCAAACCCCCGTGACCCTTAACCTTTGAGTCGACTAAATTAGTATACATAGGAAGGTCTTATCATCAGCTACCTTTGTGCCAACTTTGATTGAACAGTTTGCAAAAATGTTGATAATAACTACAATTCTATCAAAAATTGGCATTTTATACACAGTTGTTGACCTCTTGTGACCCTTGACCTTTTCGAATTGGCCATCCAAATTAGTATGCATAGATAGGTCTTACCATCAGGTATCTCTGTACCAAGTTTGAGTTTGAAGTTTTAATAATAATTAATAATTACGGTATTTATAATGAGTTTATCTGATAATAATTATAACTCTAAGGGCGCACTCAAAATTCGCGCACGCATGCGCACGCTTTTGACAATGACTCACGTACCACAAATACATTACGACAGTCAGCTTAGGGTGGGGAGCGCGATGGCGTTATAACGCTAGAACTGTTGAAAGAGGTGAGTTTTGAGGGCGGACTGGAAGGAGGAGAGAGATTGTTTCTGACGGAGAGAGAGTGGGAGAGTGTTCCAGATGGATGGACGTAGACGGATATGGAGCGGGGTCCAAAAGTGCTGAGTTTGGTGCGGTGGATGTTAAGGCGGAGAAGGTCAGAGGCAGAGGGAGGGAGCGGGAAGGAGTGTAGGGGTGAAGTAAGTTGGAGAGATAGGCAGGAGCGTAGTTGTTAAGGGATTTGTAGCAGAGAGACAGAATCTTGTATTGGATGCGTTGGAGGATGGGAAGCCAGTGAAGGACTTTGAGCAGGGGAGTGATGTGGTCGGAGTTCTTCTTTCTGAGGACGAGGCGGGCAGCGTTGTTCTGGACGTGCTGGAGAGTGAAAGTGGTGGAGTGAGGAAGGCCGGAAAAGAGGAAGTTGCAATAGTCGATGCGAGATAAGATGAGAGAGACAGCAAGTTTGTTTGCAGCTTCGGTGGTGAGGTATTTTCTGATGTGACTGATGCGACGGAGGTGGAAATAGCATGCCCGGGCCGTGGCGGAGAGAAAGCTGGTCATGGAAAGAGAGGAATCGAGGATAACGCCGAGGTTCTTGGCCGAGTCAGAGAAGGGGGATAGGGGTGCTGTCGAGTTGAATATGGAGAGAGGGAGGGAGCTGGGAGAGTTTCTGGCGAGTGCCTTCCAGCATGGCTGCCGTTTTTGTTGTCATTTAATTTAAGTTTGTTTGCTGTCATCGAGTTTTTCACGTCTTCGTAGCAGTCAGCAGTGCGAGTTAGTAGTGACCGAGTGCTGTCGAGTTTGTCTTTGTCTAGTAGTTGTGAGTCGTCAGCGTAGAGGTGGTGGTGTGTGTGATGAAACTGGATGATGTTGGACAGAGGAGAGGTGTAGAGTGTGAAAAGGACCGGGCCCAGGACGGACCCCTCTGGAACTCCGCAGGACAGCCTGACTGGGTTAGACGAGACGCCGTCGATGGTGACGGACTGCTGACTGTCGGAGAGGTAGGAGAGAAACCAGGAGTGAGCAGAGTCAGTGATGCCAAAGGAGTGGTGAAGGCGGTGGAGGAGGATAGAGTGATCTATAGTGTCGAAGGCGGCATAAAGATCGAGCAACGTAAGAAGGGAGATGTTGCCCGAGTCAGTGGAGAGAAGCAGATCGTTCAGGATATGTTGAAGGGCTGTTTCAGTGCTGTGGTGTTTGCGATCGGCAGACTCGAAGGGACTGAGGAGATTGTTGTCGGCGAGGTGAAGGTTGAGCTGATTGAGGACTAGTATATGAGAAAAAAACATCTTTTGTCAAAATATGGTAATTATTCACCTATTTCATGAGCTCTTGTGACCCTTGACCTTTCTGCGGTGTCATCCAAATTAGTATGCATAGATAGGTCTTACCATCAGGTATCTTTGTACCAAGTTTGGGTTTGAAGTTGTGAATAGTATTTAAGTAAAAACATCTTTTGTCAACGTATGGCTATTTTGGACCTGTTTCCTGAGCTCTTGTGACCCTTGACCTTTCCGAGGGGCCATCCAAATTAGTATGCATAGATAGGTCTTACCATCAGGTATCTCTATGCCACGTTTGAGTTTGGAGTTTTGACTAATATTTGAGAAAAAAACATCTTTTGTCAAAATATGGCTATTTTTCACCTATTTCCTGAGCTCTTGTGACCCTTGACCTTTCTGCGGGATCATCCAAATTAGTATGCATAGATAGGCCTTACCATCAGGTATCTATGTAGCAAGTTTGGGTTTGCAGTTGTGAATAGCATTTGAGAAAAAACATCTTTGTCAAAATATGGCTATTTTGGACCTATTTCCTGAGCTCTTGTAACCCTTGACCTTTCCAAGGGATCAACCAAATTAGTATGCATACAAAGGTCTTACCATTAGGTATCTTTGTACCAAGTTTGGGTTTGAAGTTGTAAATAGTATTTGAGTAAGAACAACTTTTGTGAACATATGGCTATTTTGGACCTATTTTCTGAGCTCTTGTGACCCTTGACCTTTCCTAGGGATCAACCAAATGAGTATGCATAGAAAGATCTTACCATCAGGTATCTCTGTGGGAAGTTTGGGTTTGAAGTTGTAAATAGTATCTGCGAAAAAATAAATTATGTCAAAATAGAGCTATTTTTGACATATTTCCTGATCCCCTGTGATCTTGGCCTTTGTGAGAGGTCACTGAAATTGGTATGTTTAGAAAGGTCTTGCCACAAAGTATCCGTGGGCCGAGTTTGTAGGCTGTAGCTTGAATAGTCTCCGAGAAAATGCCAACGTTAAAGTTTACCACCGACGGTTCGCACGTGAGCCAATAAAATATTTTTTTTTTTTTTTTTTTAAATCATCGAGTCGATGCAATTAAGAAAATACGGCCTGAAACGTGCTTCGGTACAGGTTTTCCCCGGTAAAGCTAAATCACCAAATATGTGTCATTAGTCAACATATGCATAGCGTCGGAGGCGGGGATGGGGCATGTATGGCCTTGCCATACCTCACCTGGACACGTTATAGCCAGTGTCTTTTGGTCATATGTACCTCCTCTTTTTACTTGGGCTATACATTCTCTTGGCTCTGCCTATTTAGAAGCATACTGGTGACCTTAATCCTTTGGTTGTCGGTAGCGGTTTTTTGTCGCGATGATTCCTGCAGGAATCATCGCGACAAAAACCGCTACCGACAGCCAAAGGTTGCACGCCCAGCTGTCAGCTTGCTCAGAAACTTTGCAAATAAATTGACAAAGCGTCATCGTGATACGCCAAAATCAGTCACAATTATACACGTTTACACGATGGCCGTGTTAAGTATATAGCTAACCCCTTCACCGCCAGTGGATGCAGACTGAGTTAAAATATCTGCGTTAATTCAAGATAGGAAAATAGGTTCAAAGTGTTGTCGGCACGAGGCATAGATGCGCAATTGCGGCTGCTCATGAGAATCTTTACTTCTAGCAAACGGTTGGTGTTCAGATTTTCTCCGCAGTCAAGAGGTTCACCACTTCACTGTCATTGGAAGCAGATTGTGTTTCTGAAATCAGTGTTAACCCTTTCAGCACCATGGTCCCATTTCTCAAGTTGTGGAGGTGTTGCCTAACGACTATGTACCAGTTGTAGAAGATGGATTAATCATGATAATTCAAGGGTAGTGCCAGATGAGCTTGGCGCCTGAAGGCGCCAAGCTCATCTGGCACTACCCTTGAATTATGATCAATTCATCTCCTGCTGGAGGGTCCCGGGGCTAAAGGGTTAATTCAACGACAAGGATCCGCAGCCTTCAAGGGAACACAGGTTTTGCAACTGGTATCAGCAACAGGCATACTTTCTCACAAGACCCAGCATCTGCGAGGGCTCATGAGGGTCCTTGTCTCTTGCAGTTTGACCCCACAAGACGATCGCGTCCATAGTGCACGTACAAGTGTTAGTCTTCTACATCCTGCTTGATCTCACCTCTCACGTTCCTCGTCGTTACGTCAACGTTATGCGCACTAACTGCACTAATACCATTTTTATTGTTCCTTTTATTCTTCTCGGATGCCAAGCTCGTATTGTTAGCATGAGATATTCCTGGAATAGAAAGGTATCATTCGTAATTATGGCAGCTTAATAGTTTCACTTCAAGAGTCAACTGGCTGTTGGTGCTTTGGAAGTAAAGAACTAAATCATCATCGCAATAAATAGCATACCGCGACAGCTTAGGCGCAGTGCTTGATTAGATTGGTGCTTCTCGGAATCAGTGCGGATTAAAGGTATTAGCACAAGGGTAGTGACTTATAAGCATGTCGCCTGAAGGCGCCAAGCTAATCAGGCACTACTTCAGAGCTCCTAGATCCATACGCTCTCGTTAATCAGGCACTACCCTCGAACCACTACGGTCGAACTGATCTCCGCAATGGAAGTGTACATAATTGTCTCGATGATCGGGCGCAACTCATTTTCCACATTTGGCGCATGGATTCCAAAATGCAGAAAACGTGCTCTGTTGCACAAACAGCAGGATTTGGGGTGCTTAGCATCAGGCAAATATAATTTGACACGGCGGCGCAAACACAGAAGCTAACTTGAACAGCACTAAACAGAAGGGTGAAGTACAGTTTGACGGGAATCCTATTTTTAAACTTGTCAGCTGACAGTTTTAGTCCGGAGAAACGCGCAGGTGACACACAAATAATTTGTGTGCTGATCAATTATTCTAAACCTTACGGTCCTAGGCCGTAAGGTCCAAAATCATAAATCAGCACACAGATAATCGAAATTGTTGAATGACCGAATTGAAAGTATGGTTGACGCATGAATATGTGGATGGATGGATGGATGATGGATGGATGGATGGATGGATGGACGGACGGGCGGACGTACGCATGGATGGATGGATGGATGGATGGATGGATGGATGGATGGGATGGATGGGATGGATGGATGGATGGGCGACGTACGCATGGATGGATGGATGGATGGATGGATGGATAGATGGATGGCTGGATGGATGGATGGGATGGATGGATGGACGATCGGGTTGACAAACGGAACAGAAAAAAAGATAGCTGTGGGAATTGTGCTTAGTCTGGGTAGGTTGTTCAGAGGGCAAACGGACTGATGAACAGACTGACGTTCGCAAGAATGGTGAACAATAACTGATAAGAGAATGGTTCGTTCAATAATAGTTAATTGGTGATTAGGTGAGTGGGTGGACGCACGGATGGATGGGCGAATGATCAGGTGAATGGATCACAGGCTGAGGTAGGGGATACACAATATCATTTCTTCCAGTCACTGTGAAACAAGACAGCGTCATTTATACAGCGAGTAGACGATATACATGGTGTACATTTCTACACCTCGTGAAAACTCATTTCGCTACCCCAGCCTGTGGAATAGATAGGTGGACTGACGGAAGGTAAGCTAGACCCTTAGATAAATGAAAATACAGATTAGTCCATAGATGGGTGAAGTGAAAATAGAATGGAAAAAAACTATAGAAGTAACAATAAGAAAAATGGTACTCTAAAAAGCAATTTAAACTACACGGAACATGAATCAAATGATCATAATGGCATCTACTGGATATATCTACAGATCTACAAAAAACACAAAATTGCTTCAACACATTCGAGACGTGCAGCATCCGGATACGCAGCAAAAAAACCCCCCCAAAAAACCGTATCTAGATGCTGCACGCCTCGAATGAGTTAACCCGTTGGCTGTCGGCAGTGCTTTTTGTGTTGGAATCACTTCGACAAAAAGCGCTATCGACAGTCAAAGGGTTAAGCTGTGATGTTCAATATTCCGATCAGAGCACAGGTAACAAAACTTACCTGGCCAACCAGGCGTGGTGCGAATCCCGAGGTTTCGCCGGGACCCCTGCTTTAGTTGCATCGCCCATGAACCTGGTACCACCTCCGCCCCCCGCCTCCACCTCCCCACCCCTCCGTCCTGTGGACTGTGGGGGGCCTTCCCCCACCAGCGCAGTAGGTCACGTGGTCCTCACCGATTGATTAAAGTTGACCCGGAAGTAAACTCCAGGTTAGGTCAGGCACACACTTCCAAGCACGAACTGATGTAAGATCCCGTGAAATCGGAATTAATTTTCGGCAGGAGTCCGAAGGATTGTGACAGCTCATGTGTACGTACAGATAATCCAAACACTCGCGCATGAATCTGGACGTCGACGACTGGCTAAAGATGACCCGGAAGAGAACTCCTGAATAGATCATGAAAATACACCCGTCCACACAAAAAGATTTATGTGTCCGTGTTAGAATTAATGTCGTGGGACTAAACGAATGTTTGAAGGACATTTATATGTAATTGTCATCAGTCACGCAGCCACGTAATCGTCACAGGAAGACTAAAAATCAGGTCACGCAGTCACGTACTCGTCAGCAGGTTGCGGCTAAAGTTGACCCGGAAGGAACTCCATCAAAATCAATGAAAAGTCAGTTATATACTTCCATGCACCAAACATCGGTATCAAGTTTGAAACATGTATTACACACACTGGACGCTGAATTATTTTGAAAAGCGTGTGCATGCAAAGGTAATCCAGACTTCGGGGCCGAACCAGAAGTCAACTATAGCTAAGGTCAGTTAAAAACGAGATTGTGGTATTCCCGTGAACAAGTAGTGTATGATCCGTATCAGAATGAAATTCAGTGCGGTATATTCGAGTGTGTTTGGAGAGTCTTGGTTCGCAGTAACCACTGAGGATCTCATTTGTGGTGCACTTTTGAAACTTTTGATTCGTCTGGGATCTCCCTTGCTTGTTTTGGTTTCTTCAGTAAGGAAATCTCAATGTAAATGTATATGTCACCTGTACAGATGGTAACTAAATTCTCCTCGCACATGAAATTAATGTCCGCATCAACGAATAACCTTCAGTTCCACTCGGCACGAACGCTGATTCTCCTGCACACATAATATTAGAAAGAATTATTTCCCGATTGGCACGACAATAAATGCGGCAGAACCTGTTTGAGTGACCACCCTTATAAAAGATACATGTACTTCAAGACCATCATTTAGGTGGCTGTAGCCACCGAAATGATGACCACCGTGATATGGCCTTAGTCGCCTGCTCGGCGTTAAGACCCCGCCACACGAGCCGATTGTGCCCCGATTTTGAAGCCGATTCCGATCCGATTGCGATCGGATGACGTCAATTATCCGATCCGGTCCCAATCGGCTGGGAATCGGGTGTCTAGAATCTGCTCTATTTTCCCAATCCGATTCGGCCCCGGTTGTAAGCTTCAACCAATCAGAGCGCGTCTCGCAAAGCATGTCGTAGTTTGCAAATGGCCGAACACGCCTGTTGTGATCAGTACCACCGCCGTTGCCGCTGATGTTTCGCACGCCTCTTCCCGAATATGATGCAAAACTGCTGATAATGCAAGCACATCATCATCACTGTCAAAACTAGCAGTCATTTTGCAGAACAGGTACGACTTTGATCTTCGGTTCAAACCGGTCGGCTAAACAAGTCGGGAAATGTCAGTGTGGCAGTGCACACGTTTTTTAGTCCGGCCCGATCACCTACCGATTCGAAAACTGATCGGGAATCGGCCTCAAAACCGGGCTCGTGTAGCGGGGCCTTTAGACCCAAATAACTACGGAAAGGACGGTGTTTCATGACATGAGACGTTTTGCCCTTCAAGACTTCTCAGTCTTGACAGGAACCTGTCTGTTACACCACATTTTCCTACGCAAACAATGATGTGCTGTACACAACAAAAATGACAATGAAACAAGTGTATATTGATGCAACAAGACATCAGTCATATCGTGGAAATAAATAAACGCGTTGACATTGTTTTCATGTTTGCAAAACATTCAACAGATTTACTGATTATTTTCAACATAAAAATTAAAAAACTCCTCGTGTTCATGCGAGGATGTGTCATTTGAAACTGCTGCCATATGAAAGTAAAAGACAGAAAGTTCAATTTTGTGAAAAGCCTGATTCTTATTGTATTGCAATGAAAATCTCGCTCCCCCTCCCTCCCATCCCCCCCCCCTTCCTACCCTCCCCCCCCCCCCTCCCTAAAAAAATGAACTTAATGTCCCTTGTCTTCACAGGGGCAGACTGGCTGAAGGACAACAACTCCTAAAACCCAGGAACGTCAATATCTGACAGCACATGTCTACAGCCGGAACGACCGGATTTCCCGGGCGGGACTTCCTGCCCTTCAGTCTCGGCAATTCATGTCCTTTGGCGTGGTACAGTGTTGCTATTGGTGACAGGTTTAGCTCAATTAGTCCCGAAACACAAAAACAAGATAAGGATCGACTATGATAATCCTAGGGTGCTGCCAAATAGCTTGGCGCCTCTAGGGCCAAGCTATTCTGGAACAACCTGTGAACTATGCTGGTCGATATAATTCCTAGAACTGTCGTGCAGTCTTCGAATTTGGGACCGTCGTTCTTAGGGTGTTAAAACAGTAGTTCTTTCCATAACATGTGCCAGCATTACCCTTAACCCATTCAGTCCTGACGCACTAGAGCAGGAGATGGGTCGACCATAATAATTCAAGGGTAGTGCCAGATTAGCTTGGCGCCTCTCGGCGCCAAGCTAATCTGACACTGCCCATGAATTATCGTGGTCGATCCATCTCCTGCAACTTGTGCATAGTCATTAGATGACGCCTCCAAAATTTGGGAAATACCGACCGTCGGGCTGAATGAGTGAAGCTGCTTACAACGGACAGAGTCTGATAATATCTACTTTGATATCTCACAGAAACGTCAACCAACAATTTGTCAGCTGTTGTCGGTTGACGTGACTGTCAGCCTTCCCTTTCTTTGGATCAATAAATTATCTGGAATCTCGGCACGACCGTGCTTGAGACACAAACATAACGTACAACTGGAAAAATTAATTCGCATCGCACAGAGACAAATACAGCATTTGAAGCGATCTGCTTCATTGCAGGCTTTGATCGCCATAAATCGACAAGTTCTCAATGTTGAACCAAGTCAGACTTTTCTGGAAAACCCTGCTTTTCACAATCGTAGGCACACTTAACAGAGGTTTTCTGCTGCCTTTCATGCGTAACTGGGAACCTCTCCTACGTACAAAGGAGATGAAGAGCAGCAAAATCTTTTCATTTTAACCCTCTGGCTGTCGGTAGCTGTTTCTCGCGATGACTCCTGCAGGAATCATCGCGACAAAAACTGCTACAGACATCCAACGTGTTAACCCATTCAACTCCGACACGCCACCTCAAGACATGAATCGAGCGTGGTAGTTCAAGGGTTGTGCCAGAATAGCTTGGCGCCCACAGGCGGTCAGTCAGTCAGTCAGCCCATAGGCGCCAAGCTATTCTGGCACAACCCTTGAACTATCACGCTCGACCTGTTTCCTGAAGTGTAATACAGTCTTCAGGGGGCAACTTAAAAATTTGCGGATTTCGGTCTAGGTGCGGAATGGGTTAAGACATTGATACTTCATCAGCTAAGTGAAGCCTTTAGTCCCGCGTTAATATAAGACATTGATACTTCATCAGCTAAGTGAAGCCTTTAGTCCCGCGTTAATGTAAGACATTGATACTTCATCAGTTAAGTGAAGCCTTTAGTCCCGCATTAATGTAAGACATTGATACTTCATCAGCTAAGTGAAGCCTTTAGTCCCGCGTTAATGTAAGACATTGATACTTCATCAGTTAAGTGAAGCCTTTAGTCCCGCGTTAATGTAAGACATTGATACTTCATCAGCTAAGTGAAGCCTTTAGTCCCGCGTTAATGTAAGACATTGATACTTCATCAGTTAAGTGAAGCCTTTAGTCCCGCGTTAAGTGAAGCCTTTAGTCCCGCGTTAAGTGAAGCCTTTAGTCCCGCGTTAAGTGAAGCCTTTAGTCCCGCGTTAAGTGAAGCCTTTAGTCCCGCGTTAAGTGAAGCCTTTAGTCCCGCGTTAAGTGAAGCCTTTAGTCCCGCGTTAAGTGAAGCCTTTAGTCCCGCGTTAAGTGAAGCCTTTAGTCCCGCGTTATGTGAAGCCTTTAGTCCCGCGTTAAGTGAAGCCTTTAGTCCCGCGTTAAGTGAAGCCTTTAGTCCCGCGTTAATGTAAGACTTGTTAAGGTCATTTATAAACACCAAGTTGTCAACTGTTAACCCTTTTTGCCAGGATCAGATCCCATTGCAATTAATAATAATAATAATAATAATAATAATAATAATAATAATAATAATAATAATAATAATAATAACGGTATTTATAATGCGCTTATCTTATAATAATTATAACTCTAAGCGCGCACTCACAACTCGCACACGCATGCGCACGCTTTATGTTACACTATAAGTGTTAACGTCCTAACGTACCCTGAAAGTGTTAACGGCCGAAGGGCACGATCGGGCAATGACGCAGGTTCCCATGTTGTGAATTTGTGAGCGTGCATCATTGACCATGGACCACACTGCCTGGGGCGTAAAGTACTAAATAAGTAAGGCCAAGATCGAGAAATATACCTTGTCAACGATGTAATAGGTACGGCCTGAAGGAAGATCGTGTTTTGTAAAATTTAATGGGTGACAGTAAACCACCCTTTTGACAGATTGGGGGCCAAAAGCGATGTTTGTAATAACAAGGCCGGGTTCCCCAAATGGGTATATATTGTGGAGAGCTCAGAACGAAGAGAGGAAAGAAGAGCTCAGGAGAAGAGGAGCTCTGACGAGAGCTCAGGACAGAAAGCTCCGATTGTTGATTTCGCTACTAGATTGGTCCTGCCCACTCTAGTAAGGAGAACCATGTACCTGAAATAAAAGAATCTTCTGGAAACTCACTCTTGTCTGGCTGCGTCTTCCACCATACACCCCTTGCGTTTGGCAGTAGGGTAACAAAGCAATTCCTTTTTGGTGCCGCGTGACCAGGATCTTCAGAACGGGAAAAGAAAGAGAAGAAAAACTAGACTATCAGGACCAAAAGCTACAGCCAAAATAAAACGTAAGGGTGTGGAAGTGCAGACCAGCAAGAGAAAACAAGAGTCGAGACAACAACCAGACAAGAGCAGGAAGAATAGAGAATACAACAAAAGTTCGAGCCCACGACTATACAACAAAAGTTCGAGCCCACGACTAGGCAACAAAAGTACGAGCCCACGACTAGACAACAAAAGTTCGAGCCCACCACGTACGTCCGCGACTCATCCAAAAGGCCAGCATCAGCCTAAGGGATCACGGGACAACATGATGATGAAGCTTTTTCTGAGTCTGATAGTTTTGGGGCTAGTACAGGGCTTAAATATCAATCACAACGTCGTATTTCAGAAACTCGATGAGGTTACTACGACTAGGTCGCGATGGTTGGTAACTTTTGTCATTCACTTACAGCCATACCATAACGCAATCAATAAGATCTATAGAGATGTGAAAAATGTCACCGACAACACTTGGAATGTCATTTCGCATTATTTTGAGGAAAGGAAACAGTTCGTAAAGAACTTCGCGCAGCTAGGGCAAGAATTAAAAATAGTTATGGATACCTATAATGGAATATCTGAGTCCTTTGCGGAATACAATACGCTGTATGGCCGAAGGAGAAGATCACTAATTCCGTTTGTAGGTAGTGCCCTCAATTTCCTTTTCGGTACTGTTTCTGAATCGGATTTGAGAGCCGTGCAAGACAATGTACAAGTTCTAGCAAATAATCAACAAGAGTTGGCACATGTAGTGGACGAAAGTCTGACCATAATTAATGCATCACGTGTCGAGATTTCGGAAAACAGACACACGCTTAATCAGTTAATGGAAGGTGTGACGCAACTCGATCAAAAGTTAAGTAACATAACGCAGGAAATGCAAAAGCAGGTCTACGAGTTAGAAACGTTTATTTTAACGTATCTTCAAATTGATTTGGTCATTGAAGAGGTCAAACAAATGATTCAACGCCTGACGATATATTTTGAACATCTTCAACTTCAGTTGAACATGTTATCTCTCGGCCGTTTGGCTCCAAGTACGATCACTCCGCATAACCTTCGAAAATTGTTAACGGAGGTTGAATTACGATTAGAGTCTCCCCTACACCTACCTGGGGATCCCAAGAAAGAGTTATGGAAATTTTATCAATTTCTTACTTGTACAACGATTTTGGAAAATTCACGAATTCTAGTAATTGTACCTATACCACTGCTCGATTTTAATGAGAAATTTGAAATTTATAAGGTACACAACTTGCCAGTACCATTAGTAACAGGAGATTCAAGTCGGCCTGTGCCAGAATCTATGACGGCCCAGTATGACTTGGAATCGACTACGATAGCAGTCGATGCGCAACGCACGCGGTTCGCGTTCCTCACGGAGGCTGAACTTGAAGCCTGTTCCAAACCTCTGATAGGATTCTGCGCCATTAGAAGTGCAATATACCCTATGAATATTATTCAGTTCTGTATTACGGCTCTATTCTTAAATAATACAGACGTAATTGCAACGCACTGTCAAACAAAGGTCAAATTAGGTACAGTGTTACCTATGGCAAGGTACATAATGGATGGGATCTGGGTTATTAGTACCCACAGCCCGTTAAAGGTCAGTATTAGCTGTCATGGTAAAGGGGTCACGTACCAACAGGTCAACCCACCTTTATCGCTCATTCGTCTCAGGGAGTCGTGTACAGCTACTAGTGATAGATTGATGTTAACACCATACTATCAACAAGAGAGCCAGTACCAGGTAGAAGACAGCTTGGTAGGATGGCTCGAAAATTATGCGTTTTCAAATATAACGCTATGGCAACCATTTTATAATGCCTTACCAACTTATGACCCCATCTCTCTGCCAAAAGAGTTAGGGGAAATCAAGGAAATGCCAATGGACCATTTGATTGCTCGCCTTCGGAGCATGCGATTTGCGACACCAGAGCAAGGGTGGGCATGGTGGATATATGTTGTCATTGGATTAATAGTAGTGACTGTCATACTAATTATAGTCGGGATTGGGTATAGACGTTATAAAGGAAAAACTAGCTCGTGGTTTGGCCCCATACTATCAAGACTCGGGAAGGGTAAACGTAGGGTCACGGAGCCTACGTTGACTTCGGCGGCTGTGAATTCAGCGGACGTGCATGACGTCAAAAGAGTGAAGGACTCTACGCCGATGCTGGAGGACGGAGTACGGTTACTCCCAGACTCGAACATTGTGAAATTTTACCCGTCGCTAGGGTGAAGAAGAACTATGATGTGGATGTGGACGCTCAGTGGCGTAATGTCGCCGGACAATTAGTTGTATTATTATGTTTTAATTAGAGTGACTATATCCTATTTTGATACATCAGTTTATAAAAGAATAAGTTGGACGTGCATGACGTCAAAAGAGTGAAGGACTCTACGCCGATGCTGGAGGACGGAGTACAGTTACTCCCAGACTCGAACATTGTGAAATTTTACCCGTCGCTAGGGTGAAGAAGAACTATGATTTGGATGTGGACACTCATTGGCGCAATGTCGCCGGACAATTAGTTATATTTATGTTTTAATCAGAGTGACTATATCCTATTTGATACATCATTTTATAAAAGAATAAGTTGTATGTGCAGAATTATTATTATGTTTAATTGTGGGAAGTTAATGTAGTATGAATGATTATGTAATGAAAAAAAAAAAAAAATACGAATCTTATGAATTAAGATTCCTTTTTTTTTTCTGGTAAGATGGGGAGGAATGTTACACTATAAGTGTTAACGTCCTAACGTACCCTGAAAGTGTTAACGGCCGAAGGGCACGATCGGGCAATGACGCAGGTTCCCATGTTGTGAATTTGTGAGCGTGCATCATTGACCATGGACCACACTGCCTGGGGCGTAAAGTACTAAATAAGTAAGGCCAAGATCGAGAAATATACCTTGTCAACGATGTAATAGGTACGGCCTGAAGGAAGATCGTGTTTTGTAAAATTTAATGGGTGACAGTAAACCACCCTTTTGACAGATTGGGGGCCAAAAGCGATGTTTGTAATAACAAGGCCGGGTTCCCCAAATGGGTATATATTGTGGAGAGCTCAGAACGAAGAGAGGAAAGAAGAGCTCAGGAGAAGAGGAGCTCTGACGAGAGCTCAGGACAGAAAGCTCCGATTGTTGATTTCGCTACTAGATTGGTCCTGCCCACTCTAGTAAGGAGAACCATGTACCTGAAATAAAAGAATCTTCTGGAAACTCACTCTTGTCTGGCTGCGTCTTCCACCATACACCCCTTGCGTTTGGCAGTAGGGTAACATTTAGACAACGACTCACGTAACACAAAGAGTGAAAATACATTACGACGGTCAGCTTGGGGTGGGGAGTGTGGTGATATAGTGCTAGAACTGTTGAAAGAGATGAGTTTTGAGGGCGGACAGGAAGGAGGAG
>BTPG01000006.1:42019211-42064211 GCA_036245525.1 Semisulcospira habei
ATTATCAAAGATTCATGTCTGTTCTAGTCAGTGATTTTCTATGGCTCTTTTTGCTATATAGAGATATGTTGAGCGCGGGTCTGTGATTTTGGACCTTACGCTGGAAGCCGTAAGGTCCAAAATCACAGACCAGCGCACGTATAGCGCAACAAACCATAGAGATAAATTGGCGGGGACATTACAATAGTTCACGCACTCAATAACTTCCTATTCCCGAACCTCTGTAATAGCCACCTCTGGTCGATGCGTCTTTGTGGGAAAACATCATGCAGAGCAAAGGTTCCTGGGACCAACGTCGTCCGCAGTTGGCGGCCCGCGCCAGCAGCGGTGCGCGAGCCAGACTGCAGCCGAGAAACTCTTGCTTCCTAGGGATTGCTGACGGAGCAAACACTAGTTCTTCCACTATTGGAATTATTCTCTCTGCTTATTACACCGAGAAGACGAGATTTCTTTTCTGTCGAGTGCTCACACAGGCTCAAATTCCGTCTATTTCTGTTCTTATACAGCGCCAGGTTCGCAGCGCCTATCTTCTATTTCAGTCCCATGTAATACTGGTCTGGGGTTTTTTTCTGTTTTTTTTTTTTTTTTTGTTTGTTTGTTGTTGTTGTTTGTTGTCATAAGTAATATTGGCATCGACTTGAGTTTTTCCCCACTTGTAATATTAAAGTGACCTCCAGACAAGATGGGGATACTAGTTTACAATATCCCCGTTACAAAAATGTTCTTGGTATGTCTTAATGAATTCTGCAGATAAGGACTAACTTATATTGCATTTAACCCTTTTATCCCCAAGGTTCCATTTCTCAAAATTTGGAGGTGTTGCATAAAGACTATGTACCAGTTGTAGGAGATGGATTGGTCATGATAATTCAAGGGTAGTGCCAGATGAGCTTGGCGCCTTCAGGCGCCAAGCTGAACTGGCACTAACCTTGATTTATCATAATCAATCCATCCCCTGCTGCAGGGACCCGGGTCTAAATAGGGTAAAGCGATCTTCCGTGGCGGGCTTTGCTAAAATTCACCAATATAATAATAATAATAATAATAATAATAATAATAATAAGGTAATTTGTATAGCGCCTAATCACCAATGTGCTGTAGGCGCTTTACAATCACAGTAATGAAACACAAAGCAAAATACAAAAACAAGCACATACAACAACAAAAATACATTGATTTACAAGGAGCAGAAAATTCTCTCTCTCTCTCTCTCTCTCTCTCTCTCTCTCTCTCTCTCTCTCTCTCTCTCTCTCTCTCTCTCTCTCTCTCTCTCTCTCACACACACACACACACACACACACACACACACACACACACACACACACACACACACACACACACACACACACACACATGATGAGCCGGCAGTCAAAATGGTCTCAGAGAAAAGGTGAGTTTTAAGCTTGGATTTGAAAATGGAGAGAGATGATGAGTGACGCACATCAGCTTGGAGAGCGTTCCATGTAATGGGACCGAAATACGAAAATTATAACGGGTTGTCGATGTTGTCTTGCCTCAACACAAACTTTCCCTCACAATCCATGTCATTAGGCGCACGAAACAGAGGTCGTCCATTGCCGTTTGAGCGTAACGAAAGGAACTCTCCTTTATGCGAAGGAAAAGAAGAGCAGATTTTCTTTTTCATTTTGCGCCATTAACCTTCACAATTTAAGTTTGCCATCTTGGCCAGCATTGCCGCTGGAGTCTAAGAACATTTACAAAGGAAATACTGCGATATATTAACCCTTTACTGCCTGCAGTAGGCCCTTCCATTATGAATTCTGTCGTAAAATGAAAGATGTTTGTGCTGGTCCTCTCTTTGCGATGCAGAAGTGGCAGTAGCGGGGATCATGAGAATCCATCTCTCTTGCAGTTGGATAATGTTCATGTTTACACGGCAGTGAAAGGGTCAACCCTTTGACTCACTACTGACGAGACCGCTCGGCGAAAAAAACGGGCAACTACGTCACTACCTAACTACGTAACTACGCCTCTTTTCTCCCGAACGTTGTCGTCAGTATGCCAGCAGTCAAGGGATTAACTCACTCGCGGCCAGCCGCATCCGGATGCGCGGCTTATGCCGCGCATCCGGATGCGGCTTACCGCGAATGAGTTAACCCAGTAAGTAAAGGGTTCTCGAGCAGACGTCGACCTGGGCTGTGCATTGGCCAAGTGAGTCCAAAGTCCTGGGCAGATGGAGAGATGTACTCGTGAGCTACACTCAGGCAGGCACCAACTGCTCTTGAAGCTTCAGGCACTAAGTAAGTGCCTCTTGCGAATGATCTGTCATTCCGCAAATACCTTGGCATTTCTTTATCGTCTAATTGTGTTGTATTCACAGTGAGGTATTCCTCAATGTAATGAACAAAACAGCTGAATGAAAGAAAAACGTGCTTTGGATGGGGTCCAAGGCGCTCTAGTTACACGAGAAAATGGAGATGTTTTTTCAATGTGTTGTGGTTCTCTTGTATAATATTTTTTTCTTGATCTTGTTGTTAACCCATTTAGCTCCACGGCCACAGTTCCAAAATTATGGAGTTGTCACCTGACAACTATGTACCAGTTGCAGGAGATAGATGGACCAAGATAATTCAAGGGCAGTGTCAGATGAGCTTGGCGCCTTTAGGCGCCAAGTGATCTGGCACTACCTTTGAATTATCAGGGTCAAACCATCTCTTGCTGTAGGGTGTCGGGGTTAAATGGGTTAATGTTATTGTTGATGATGCTGATGCTGATGATGCAAATGCTTCTGGACCATAAGGTCCAACATCACAAACCAGGACATATGATTCACTGCCGAGAAAAAATAAAAACCACCCAACTGCAAGAGGTATAGACCTTCATGAATTGCGGGGTGACCTATATCTTTTGTTAAAACCACGTTATATCCGCGTGCCTTTGAAGTTTGGCGTTAAATTTACAATGATTCTTTTAAAAAAAAAAAAATCCGCGTCCGCAATCAGTGAAGGGGTTAAGTAGATTATGAACGGAGGAATCTGACTATAGTTTCAAGCCAAGAACTTTAAACATCACTGCTTTTGCGCTTGTTCTCCTTCTTGTTGTTTACATCGTCAGTGGGCGTCTAACTTTAGTCTCCGTGCCAGAAAGAAATATGCAAAATCGTGAGAGAGAAAAAAAGCACAAATCGTGTGCAAAACAAGACAGCACAACAATTTACGAAGAGCGCCGCACACATTTTTTAGATTATGTGTTTGCTGGACTGTGATTTTGAAACTTACGGCGCCAAGTCGTAAGGTTGAAATTTACAGGCTAGCTGACGCCTCTAAACCGTAAGGTCCAAAATCACTAACCAGCACACGAATAATTAGTGTCAAACAGAATTAAGCACCCACATAAACAAAAATGTCTGGCTTGTCAGCAAAATTGTTTTCGATGTGAACGCACGAAAAAGAAAACAAATCGTTTTAACCCATTCAGCCCTGACGCACTACAGCAGGAGATGGATCGACCATGATAATTCAAGGGTAGTGCCAGATTAGCTTGGCGCCGTGTCGGCGCCAAGCTAATCTGGCACTGCGCTTGAATTATCATGGTCGATCCATCTCCTGCAACAGGTGCATTGTCGTTAGATGACGCCTCCATAATTTGGGAAATACGTGCGTGGGGATGAATGAGTTACCCCCCCCCCCCTCCTTTCATTCCCTACCTCCAACCCTTAACCTTCCGGTCGCATTTGAGGATCGTCTCCTGAGCACCTCGTTAACCCTTTTGCTTCTGGCAGTCCACTGAAATACAAGACGCAGGAGATGGAACGACCATAGTTTATCTCCTTAACCCCCTTGCGCGTACAGCCACCGGTACTGATCACGGTACCAAAAACGCACCACACTGATTCCATACCTCGTGGCTGCACATGCAAGGAAGTTACTATGGTGTTGGATGATAAGTCTTCTTTACCCTTTGGCTGTCCGCGGATGAACAAAAAACAAACAAGCGAATGAACGAACGAACGAACGCACGCACGCACGAATGAACGAACGAACGAACGAACGATCGAACGAACGGACGAAAGAATGAACGAATGAATAAATGAATGAATAACAGATATCGAATAGTGTGGCATATATATGTTCAGCGACTAGTCAATGAACCTGCCTGTCTCGGATTGGCCTCCGCAGCCACGAACAAGCCTGCAGACGTCGTGGGCAACTCACCTATGAAATCTTCGTTCGCGAAGTCAAGCCAAGAGAGAGTCAATGACGGTGTTACATTGTAGAATATCCCAACAAGAAAGGAAACACACTACGCAAAAACAAGACAAAAACCAGGACACATTTCGGGAGTTTTGTCTTCATCAAAGAAAATCAACAATCGTGAAGGACAATGCATAGGCTGCTGTAGAAAATGCATTTTCACGATCTGTACCAATGCACAGTAATTATTTCTCAGTTCAGTCGCTGTAAAAAAAAAAAAGAGATGTGTTTCACAGTGCCTCAGCAGAAGAACTGAATACTGTGAGAACTATGTACCCTGAGACACATCGTCAAAACGCACTGCTGTACCAACGCCTGTGGGACAATGTTCTACTTAACACACTGATGCACAGAGAAAACGTAATCTTTAAAAATAGCCCTCTAAATGAGAAAGCACGTGCGCATTCACCCTTCAGCACCACAGCATGAAAATGGATCGGTCAGGTCAGTCCAAGGGTAATGTCAGATTAGCTTGGCGCCTGGGATTCATGTTCAGAGCTAGTTCAATCTTTTTGGGTTGTTGTTTTTTTTCTTGAATGCCGTCTAGAAGTAAAAAAGTGTTGTTTTTTTTTTTTTTAGTTTAAACAAATTTAATTAGAAAGGCGCCAAGCTAATCTGGCACTACCCTTGAATTATCATGGTCGATCCATCTCTAAGATTTTTACATAACCTTCACTGACGCAATGCCACAGGGAAGGTCATTATTGCGTGGGAATAACACTTCAACAGTGATTATCTCAACAGTTCAATCAGATAGCGAAATGAAACAAATGCAAATGCGAGAAATATACTCCGAGACCTCACCTGCTGATTTTACCTTGGCATTCTAAATGTTTCCTCTGTTCTGGGGTCAACAATCAACACATGTTTACACTGACGAAGTCTCAAAAACAAGATCAGAAGGCAAACATATATTAACCTGCCACAAGCCGAGTTGCGCAGAGATTGTTATGTCTTTGTGACGGCAACAGAAGGCAGGCTCAAAGTCACAACACATCTATGGCCAGCGCAAACAGACTCCACGTCGTAACTTCAAGAATTCCGTCACATTTAGAATCGATAGAAGCTTTCCTGGGTTGTTTTCCGTAGGCACACATTGAAGCCCTGGATTTTCAAAGCTTCAATAGATAAATGTCACAATTTAAAATATCAGCTGACGAAAGTGCTCTCTAAGCCGCTCATACAGTCCCACTAATTGCACCTGCAGGCTACTAGACAGTGGTTCATCTACCGTGCTTCTTGCTGGGAGAGGTGGGCTTCATTCACGGACATTCTCAGATTGAGAGAATGAACACACACGGCTTATGTACAGCCAGAACCTGTATTGAGAAACCACCTTTTTTGAAAAAAAATATCGTGGTCTTAAAACGACAGCTCTCTTAACCCATTTAGCCCTGACGCACTACAGCAGGAGATGGGTGGACCATGATAATTCAAGGGTAGTACCAGATTAGCTTTTGAATTATCATGGTCGATCCATCTCCTGCAACTGGTGCATAGTCATTAGATGACGCCTCCAAAATTTGGGAAATACGGCCGTCGGGCTGAATGGGTTCAGAGAAATCTTGAAGGGTAAACAGTGGCATCTGTCATAAAGATCATTTAGCTGGCTACTGTCATCTAAACGGAGGCCTTTAACGACAGGTGATCTCTCATAAGTGGTCTCTATAAACAGGTTCTGGTGTATACGACTATTTCGTTGAACGGCCACAAGCAGACGCAGTGAAAGACTGTTTTGTATTTTTTTTTTTTAATCCGCAATGAGAATCATTCAAAATAAAAATATATTTGTACCCTCTCTATGAAAAAGCAATGAGAATTCAATGGAAACTGATACAACTGAACTTCCACGCAGCAATTAAAATCAGCCGTGGCTGAAACTGAGGTACAGCAACTGGGAACTAAAGAAATCCAACGCTGCCGGTGAAACTCCTAATATGATAGGTCGTATACGTACTGGCGGTGTCTTAACAACCATCAACATCGAAGCAACGTTGGGGGAAATTCCAGTGCATCCAGTCCGATGAAGCTGACTTTAGCGGACCGATCGGGAATGCCGCAATCGCTGGCGCAAGCCGCCTAACCGTGCTTACATTCTCATAGAACGCCAGTGGCCGCGCCGCGTTACGCTAACGGAGCACGGCAGCAGTCCCCGCACCTAGCTCGTCGGTCTGCATGCAGCAGGGATCCACAAAAGCCGTGCAGGGAGAGTCTCCGACTAACTAGTTCAGTCCTGTTGCTGAAGGCGTACATGCGATTTTCCCCAGTCTCAGAGAAAAGACAGGCCGCCCAAAGCCAGTTGCATGAGCGAGCTCAGTTAGTCCTGCACCAGCCATTAAGCAAGGTGCGCCGCTATAGCGGCGCACCTTGCTTAGTGGCTAGTGCAGGACTAAGCTTGCTCATGCAACTGACCCCTGACTTGTAACCCCTTGACTGCTACCGGCTATACTGTGACCGTTCGGCGGAAAGAACGCGTAGTCACGTAGTTACTAGGTAGTGACGTAGTCACGCGTCTTTCCCGCCGATCGGCATCGTCAGGGGCAGTCAAGAGGTTAACAAGATATGCAAAGCCCTTATGGCTCACGTTTACGACCGATCCACACATGTCTGACAATAAGTAAAGGGGTGGCTTCTGCGCTAACAAAATCCATGTTTTCTCAAAATTGAATAAGTTTTCACACATCTGTGAAACCCCCGTGAAGCTTGACCTTTGCGATGAGTCGACTAAATTAGGATACATAGAAAGGTCTTAGCATCAGCTGCCTTTGTACCAAATGTGACTGGAAAATTTGCAAAAATGTTGATAATAACTACAATAATTGGCATTTTATACACATTTGTCGACCTCTTGCGACCCTTGACCTTTCTGAGGGGTCATCCAAATTAGTACGCATGGATAGATCTTACCATCAGGTGGTATCTCTGTAGCAAGTTTGGGTTTGAAGTTGTGAACAGTAATTGAGAAAAAAACATATTTTTGGACCTATTTGTTGAGCTCTTGTGACCCTTGACCTTTCCGAGGGATCAACCAAATTAGTATTCATAGAATGGTATTACCATCAGGTACATCTCTGTAGCAAGTTTGGGTTTGAAATTATAAATACTCATTGAGAAAAAAAATATCTTTTGTCAAAATATGGCGATTTTGGACCTATTTCTTGAGCTCTTGTGACCCTTGACCTTTCCGGAGGATCAACCAAATTAGTGTGGTATAAAGGTCTTACCATCAGGTATCTTTGTACCACGTTTGGGTTTGAAGTTGTGAATAGTATTTGAGAAAATATACATTCTGTTTTAAAAAATAGCTATTTTTGATATATATCCTGATCCCATGTGACCTTGACCTTTGTGAGAGGTCACTGAAGTTGATATGTTTAGAAAGGTCTTGCCACAAAGTATATTTGGGCCAAGGTTGAAGACTGTAGCTTGAATGGTCTCCGAGAAAACGCCAACGTTAAAGTTAACGCCGGACGGACGACCACTGGCCCAGAACATAGACTCACTTTTGCTTCGCACGTGAGTAAATACGCGTCTTGTAGCAGTCAAGGGGTTAAAACCGTCATCAAGAGACACCGATTCTCAAGAGCCCCGGTGTCTTTCTCAATCCTACACCTTCCACCTGCGATGTCACTGCCAGGCGTTTTCAGCGGTCCTACCCGCTACGGCACCGGCCTCCACGTGGCGTGGGTGAGTACTCTCCTCAGTCACTGACTTCAGCTGTGGGCTAACGAAAGGCTGCCGGCGGCCATCTTTGTCCAGGATTAGGACTTGCGCAGCAGATATGTTGTCAGTCTTTTTCACTGGTGCGGTTTTTAAGGAGCTGTCCTAACCAAGTCTTACCATGTTGGATTCGTCTTTAAAAATACTCATTAGTTTTTGGTCCTTGGATCCCAAGTGTTTGCCGTGCGGCTTGGAGAGCCGTGTCGGGGGAGAAAAGGTTCCTGGGGGCTGAAACACTTTGGCCTTGACTTCTACTTAAACGGGAGGCTAGGAGTACCGGCCTAGTCAATCGGCTCTTGTCATGTTGAGCCCTATCCCACTGTTGACATAGAGGTTGATATACGGAGCACCACGCAATAGCCTCTGCTGCTGATTATGTGCTTTACGCCAGTCTTCCCCTGCATTCAACAATGTGATAGAAGGCGGTGGCTCAGACGGTTCAATCGGGCTTAACCCCCTGAGTATATCTTTCGGGCAGTCTCCATTGTGCGTCGGCTGGAGACCCTCCGACAGTTGCACTTTCCCATGTTGGGCTCGGTGGTGGGCGGGGACCCCCGGGAGATGAATAACTCTACTACTATAATATGGAAACCACAAATAAATAAATAAATAAAATGGCACAAAAGCCACCGACATTATACTTGATAGCGACTCCGACTGTGAGCTAGCGAGGCCTCCGGCGTGGGCCGTCTGGCCTCGCTTCCTCATTGTCCATAAAGTGAGAGAGAAGCCTGCTTTCAAGTTGCATCCTTTCCTGGTGGGGAGACCCTCAGGAGCCGTGTTGGCAGGCCTGATGCCCAGCGCCTCAGGTCTGGTGACTTGCTGGTAGAGTGCCGTACCTGGGCACACTCCAACGGGCTACTGAGGCTCTCTTCCATTGGAGACAAGCCAGTGGAGGTCACACCCCACAAAACGATGAATTCTTCTAGAGGTGTGCCGGATAAAAGATCAAGCATTGACAGAACTGTCGGAAGATGAACTTGTACGCAACCCCCACCCCTCCTACTACCATTTGGGGAGGTTATTACTCCTTGAAAGTGAAAAAGTACGTCCCTCTCCCCCTCCGGTGCTTTAAGTACCAAAAGTATGACCATGGGCAGAATACATGCCGCCAGGCAGAGGCTTCATGCGCCCGTTCCACTAAGCCCGGACACTCTGCTGAGTCCTGCACAGCCACTCCCCTGTGTGTGAATTGCCAGGGGGCGCATATGGCTTCGGCCTCAGCCCCCACCCAAGCCTGTCAATCTGACTACTACAAAGGCTTCTGGCTCTAGTGGTAGAAACGCTGCCCAGAGCCAGAAGTCCAAGAAAGCTACGGGACCGCTGTGCGCACAGGCCCAGAAGGGGGACACTGATGTCCTCCTTCAAAATAAATATGCTGTATTGGAGGAGCAGATGGAGGGGGTGGAAGTTGTCATAGCTGGTGCTGCGGCAGCTCCACTCCCCTCATCTCCGAAGAACCAGAGGAGGCCCGGGAGCCGCACCCCCCCCCCCCTCTCCCCCCCCCCCCCCCGCCCCCGCCCCTCTCTGTTTCTTTGACTCCTTCCAAAGCAGAAGAAAAGGGGGGAAGAAATTCTTCTTCCCCCACACAAGACATAATCATGTACTCCCTGCTTCAGTGGAATTGTCGTGGTTTTCACGCTAACTTTGAGGAATTATGTCTTTTAGTCAAGTCCCATAACCCTTCAGTAATATCTCTTCTGGAGACTACCCTGAAGACTTCTGACCCCGTGTCTTTTAATGGTTTTAACGCTGTCCATAAAGGCTCTGTTTCGGAGAGGCGCTTGGGTGGAGTGGCTCTTCTCATTAGTTGCCAAATTTTATGTAGCCCCGTTAGCATCGACACCTGTGTTCAGACTCTCGCAGCTCGGCTTACCTTAAAGAAGACCATAACCATATGCAGTGTTTACCTGCCACCATCCCTGCGGGTCTGTAGTAAGGATATTTTAACTTAGTAGATCAGCTGCCCCCTCCCTTTATTCTCATGGGAAATTTTAACGGCCACGCTCACCTGTGGGGTAGTGACCACTATGATGGCAGAGGTCAGATGTTAGAAGATGTTTTTTCTCAACTTAACTTATGTGTCTTTAACGATGGCTCACCTACCTACTCTAACCCAGGTTCAGGGTCTAGTTCTGTTCTCGACCTCATTGTGTGTGATCCTTCTCTCATGCTGGACTTTGACTGGAAGGTTCACGACGACCTGTGTGGTAGTGACCACTTCCCAGTAGTCCTTTCGTCGGTCATCTGTGAGGAGGGTCCACCAGTGGGGCGCTGGAATCTCAAGAAAGCTAACTGGCCTCTGTTCACCTCCCTCTGTCAGTCTCGTATTACAGAGGAGGTGGTTATGTCAGCTAAAGAACCTGTTTTTCTTGTTTTACTTCTATTTTGTTGGACGTAGCAGGTGAAACCATCTCTAAAATTTCCACATCAGTCCTTCGAAGCCGAGAGTATCATGGTTCAACGAAGAGTGCCGCAAGGCCCAAAAAACGCGCAAATCTGCTCAGCGACGTGCTTTTCGTAATCCGTCGCAAGGGCATATTTTAACCTTTAAAAGACAGAGGGCAAATGACCGTTACATTTTTTAACGTGAACGCCGTGCTTCCTGGAGACGTTTCGTCTCATCGTTATCTTCTAGGACTCCGTCCCAGAAAGTCTGGAAGGCTGTTCGAAGAATTAGGGGCAGGGGTGGCTCTGCTTCAGTCGGCCATCTTAGAGATGGTGCCAGTTTGGTCACAGATAAATAGACTGTGTGGCCAATTTGCTTGCCTCCACCACTGCCCATAATTCTTCAACAGAGCATTATTCACCCTTCCAGAGAGAGAGAGAAGGAGAAGCGAGAGTCTTGTATCTGTGATTTTAAATCGGGTAACTCAGAATACTATAATACCGCTTTTACATTATCAGAATTGCAGCAAGCCCTGCAGAAATGTAATGACTCTGCTGCTGGACTAGATACCATCCACTATCAGCTCCTAACGCATCTGCCTGAGAAGTCACTCCTCGTACTTCTTAAGGCCTTTAACTATATCTGGATAACTGGCCATTTTCCGCCATCTTAGAGCCAGGCTGTGGTTGTGCCGATCCCCAAGCCGGGTAAGGATCCTTCCGACCCGGGCAAATACCGGCCATTCGCTTTGACATCAAGTTTATGTAAAACTATGGAACGCCTGGTCAACGCCCGCTTGGTGTGGCATCTTGAGTCACAGGGTCTCATCACAGACCTCCAGTGCGGTTTCCGACACTTTCGTAGTACAGCTGACCATCTAGTCCGCTTTGAGTCGTTCATTCGATTGCTTTTGTCAACAGGCAGCATGTATGCAATTTTCTTCGATCTTGAGAAGACATATGACACTACTTGGAAGTATGGTATAATGTCTGACTTGTTTGACATGGGTTTTAAAGGGCACTTGCCCGTCTTTATTCAAAATATTTTGTCTAACTGGTCGTTCCATGTCCGTGTGGACTCCACCCTCTCCGACTCCTTTGAACAGGAGATGGATGTCCCGCAGGGCAGCATTCTGTCTCCTGTTTTATTTAGTATTAAAATCAGTAACATTGTAAGGGCCGTCAAGGATGATTCTGAATGCTCTTTGTTTGTTGACGACTTTGCTTTGTGCAAGATATAAACACTTCACAGCAGGCTCCTTGAAGGTTTTGTTCCGGGATGTACCCCCGGACAAGATCTTCAGTTTTCTGACAGAGTGCAATGTTTTTAATAAGATTTGAGCATTAATAGAATATGTTAATTCTATTATTGTAATCTTTTGGAGAGTCTGTGGACGTTTCCTGTAAAGACCTGTGAAACAGTTTAGCATGCAATATTTTAAAGATATATTTACATCTTGTCTTAAGACCTTTCTTTTAGTCTGGCTGGCCAGTTTTTTACCCATCCCGCCATGAGATGGCCTTAGTTGCCGGCTCGGCGTTAAACCCAATTAACTAACTAACTAACTAAGTTTTCAGAGGTCCAGAAAAAAAAGATAGGCATAGTCTGGCTTCTCATACACAGAGGTCCGCACGCTCACCTGCGATTGGCGAGGAAATAGATTCTGAGTTCTTACACCAACAGTCTTTGATAAATTCATACCAGCTCTTTCCCATTTACAAGAAATATAGATGTTTATAAGCATCCCTTTTTCTCTAAACAGTCCTTGAATCAGGAGAATTGATTAATTGTACATTGCTTAACGTCCCGACAGCAACAAGACTTTCTCAGGACGTGCCTGCGCTGCTTGTGAAAAAAACCTAAACAGAATATTGAATGTATGTCGCCAGCCGGTCCAATACGTAAAATAAACCTAAGACATGGGGCCTAAATAAAGCCAAGACCATTTAGCAACACACATCCAATATCAAAAGCTACAGGCAGCGCAGACAGTAGTGAGAGTTTAAAAAAGGAAAATACAGGTGAATGGACCAAGGGTAGATAGAAACACATGCCCCAGAATAGAGGGGAAAACCCACCTTGTGGGGCTGACCAGGGTGACCCTGGAAACTAAAAAGTAGTTAACCCCACCCAAGTCCCCCAGGGCAGACCCGGGTGGGGATGAATCAGGAGAAGATAGTAAGAGGTATAGAAAAGAAAACAGTAGTAAGGGAGAGAATTGTGCGTCATAGACCACGCAATGATATATGCTCATTGCATTTACATGGTTGATATACATTTGTCACGGTTATGTCAGTTTTACGTTTATTACAACGCCTCCGCACTCCCCTCACCCCTCACCCCTTCCCCCACCCGTCGGTGATAAGGCGAAAACAGCTGAACGCCAGAAAGTTCTGAATTTTAACCTCTTCATTGCCAGTGGGAAAAAAATATCCCGTTAACCCATCTAGCCCTGACGCACTTCAGCAGGAGATGGGTCGACCATGATAATTCAAGGGTAGTGCCAGATTAGCTTGGCACCTGTCGGCGTCAGGCTAATCTGGCACTGCCCTTGAATTATCATGGTCGATCCATCTCCTGCAACTGGTGCATAGTCGTTAGATGACGCTCCAAAATTTGGTAAAAACGGCCGTCGGGCTGAATGAGTTAAAAATCAGGGCAAATTCAACAAAGAATAACCCCGTCTATCCAATCAACACGAACATCAATCGGGCACGCAAGAAGCAAAAAAATCTTCTCAGTGCGCAAACAGCCATCGGGCAGACGTCGGCCGTCTTTCTTTGCCTCAGTTTTGCAGTTGGGTGGTGTTTGCACTTTTCAGGACGTAAAAGGATTAACTAAAATATTTTACTGACTGCTGTGTGTCATAGGGAAATACTATAATCTACGCTAGTAGAAATCGCTCTCTCCCATTTGCATATTCACGTGGGCTGGTCTGTGGTTTTGGACCCTACGTCCTACAACCTTAGTATTAGTAGTAGTGGTAGTTAGAGTTATTGGAGTTTAACGCCGAGCAGGCGAATAAGGCCATCTCACGGCCGCGTGTAGTAGTGGTAGTAACAGCTGCGGCAGTATTGTTATTATTATTATTATTATATTATCACTGTCGACTACGATTAACAAAAGTCTGATATAACAACACGCTCTTCCATAGGTCCCCACAGTACTCTTTCTATGTGAATTACATCGCTATAACACACTTTGGGTATAACAACACGCTCTTCCATAGGTCCCCACAGTACTCTTTCTATGTGAATTACATCGCTATAACACACTTTGGGTATAACAACACGCTCTTCCATAGGTCCCCACAGTACTCTTTCTATGTGAATTACATCGCTATAACACACTTTGGGTATAACAACACGCTCTTCCATAGGTCCCCACAGTACTCTTTCTATGTGAATTACATCGCTATAACACACTTTGGGTATAACAACACGCTCTTCCATAGGTCCCCACAGTACTCTTTCTATGTGAATTACATCGCTATAACACACTTTGGGTATAACAACACGCTCTTCCATAGGTCCCCACAGTACTCTTTCTATGTGAATTACATCGCTATAACACACTTTGGGTATAACAACACGCTATAACACACTTTGGGTATAACAACACGCTCTTCCATAGGTCCCCACAGCACTCTTTCTATGTGAATTACATCGCTATAACACACTTTGGGTATAACAACACGCTCTTCCATAGGTCCCCACAGTACTCTTTCTATGTGAATTACATCGCTATAACACACTTTGGGTATAACAACACGCTCTTCCATAGGTCCCCACAGCACTCTTTCTATGTGAATTACATCGCTATAACACACTTTGGGTATAACAACACGCTCTTCCATAGGTCCCCACAGTACTCTTTCTATGTGAATTACATCGCTATAACACACTTTGGGTATAACAACACGCTCTTCCATAGGTCCCCACAGTACTCTTTCTATGTGAATTACATCGCTATAACACACTTTGGGTATAACAACACGCTCTTCCATAGGTCCCCACAGTACTCTTTCTATGTGAATTACATCGCTATAACACACTTTGGGTATAACAACACGCTCTTCCATAGGTCCCCACAGTACTCTTTCTATGTGAATTACATCGCTATAACACACTTTGGGTATAACAACACGCTCTTCCATAGGTCCCCACAGTACTCTTTCTATGTGAATTACATCGCTATAACACACTTTGGGTATAACAACACGCTCTTCCATAGGTCCCCACAGTACTCTTTCTATGTGAATTACATCGCTATAACACACTTTGGGTATAACAACACGCTCTTCCATAGGTCCCCACAGTACTCTTTCTATGTGAATTACATCGCTATAACACACTTTGGGTATAACAACACGCTCTTCCATAGGTCCCCACAGTACTCTTTCTATGTGAATTACATCGCTATAACACACTTTGGGTATAACAACACGCTCTTCCATAGGTCCCCACAGTACTCTTTCTATGTGAATTACATCGCTATAACACACTTTGGGTATAACAACACGCTCTTCCATAGGTCCCCACAGTACTCTTTCTATGTGAATTACATCGCTATAACACACTTTGGGTATAACAACACGCTCTTCCATAGGTCCCAAAAGTACTCTTTCTATGTGAATTACATCGCTATAACACACTTTGGGTATAACAACACGCTCTTCCATAGGTCCCCACAGTACTCTTTCTATGTGAATTACATCGCTATAACACACTTTGGGTATAACAACACGCTCTTCCATAGGTCCCCACAGTACTCTTTCTATGTGAATTACATCGCTATAACACACTTTGGGTATAACAACACGCTCTTCCATAGGTCCCCACAGTACTCTTTCTATGTGAATTACATCGCTATAACACACTTTGGGTATAACAACACGCTCTTCCATAGGTCCCCACAGTACTCTTTCTATGTGAATTACATCGCTATAACACACTTTGGGTATAACAACATAAAAGAGTCTAGAGAGTCCGAAATAGCTCAGGCGGTTAAGGCTTCGGAGCAGGAGAGCGAAGGGAATCGCCGGGTCGTGGGTTCGAATGCCGTCCCGGCCCCGGTAGCTGGACTCCCAATCCAGGGGAAAAAAAACGGATTTGTTCAATAGCATGTCCGTTGAAAGGTCCTGGTAAATCAAAGTGGCACAGTTGGAGTGCGCCTGAGTTGATCAGTGTTCCGGTCGTATTCCATAGGCAATAGATTTCCCTGTCCCCCATAACCCGCCCGTCAGGGCCGTCCATGATCATCTCAGTGCTGTGGACGTTAAACCCGAACTAACCAAGATAAAAGAGTCCCCTGGCGATTTGTTACTGATACGTATGATCCAAAGTTTACATTATATAGACTGTATATAGACCTGAAGACGTAAGGTCAAAAATCACAGACCGACACACACATAAATGCCCCCCCCCCCCCCCTTGCCTATATTATTACATAAGGACCGACCTGCTAGGCTTACATCTCAACTACCCACACGAAGCAAGTCTTCGGGAAATATGTCCGTGATTATAACGAGACGCAAAAACCTAGCAACACATGGTCGTAAGGTCCATATTCAGAGACTAAAACACACATGAATGTCTCCCGCTAATTTTATTATTACATAAGAACCTAGCTCTCTATTTAACATCTGTAGAACACAGACGTAGCTGTGCAAGCTATCGGTATTTACGCCAGTGGTCATAACGAGACGCAAGAGACCTAGCAACACAGAGCTTAAGGTCCGTTAACTCATTCTACCCCAAGACCGAAATCCCCAAATTTTGCCGTTGTCCTCTGAAGACTGCATTGGAGCGCAGGACACAGATCAACCATGATAGTTCAAGGGTGATGCCAGAATAGCTTGGCGCCCATAGGCGCCAAGCTATTCTGGCATCACCCTTAAACTATCATGGTCGATCCTGTCTTGCTGTGGTGTGTCTGGGGTAGAATGAGTTCACCTCTTCCCTTCCGAGAAAAATTGAACACAACCCCGCTGCAAGAGACCTTGATCCTCATGAGCCCCCGCAGTCGCGGCGGCTCATGAGGATCTATGTCTCTTCCTGAGACCAATCTGTATCCCATTTCCTTGGAGGGTTGTTACCTCGGCTCGTTGAAAGAATAAAGATTTCAGAAACAAAATGTACGTGCAGTAGCAGGGAAGGGGTCAATCAGAGAGCAGCACACAAGTACATGCCTCCTTCCAATATTATTAAATGAGGCCCCAGCTGCATAATTTACATCTGAACGACACACACGAAGCAAGCCACTGGAAATTATGCCGGTGATAACGTTACGCAAGACTTAGCGGCAACGTTGCTGAGAGCTATTATGCTTTAGTTCGATCTGTTGTGCAATCGCGGTCTCAGCTAGGTAGCTGAAAGGCCCTCAGACCGACGTCGGCCTCAGTTCGCCCCCGCACAATCGTGCCAACTGCAGCCGACAGTCGGCCCGAGGGCCTTTTTCTTCCTGTGTTGTTGCGAGTCGGTGCCAGAGTATCAAAGCTTGTATAAAAACAGTAGTGGGAGCTGACGTTTACATGCTAGTCGACTTCACTGCTTCGCAAATTTGCCAGGCTCGTAAAGTCGACAAGCCAACACACACGTAGCACTGCAATCTGTCAACTGCAGAACGTGTGATTCGGTTCCGCATTGGAAAACAGTCAATTAGTGACAGGCTTGCTGTTGTTATTGCTGTTGGTGGTGGTAGTTGTGGTGATGGTGGTGGGGACGGTTGTGGTTGTTGCTGGTGGTGGTAATGACGATGTTGCTGTACATGTTCTTTGTTGTCGTACTTGCTGACGGGTGGCTTAGTTGCTTGTTCGTCTCAAGTGTTCATCGGCTGTGTGTCCGTCCGTTTTGTCCGTACGTTTGTGTTTTTGCTGGCCTGTTTCTTCGTAAATGGGAGTCTTTGAAAACTAAACTTATTTCGCCACTGCGAAGATGAAATCACAAGAAGCCCCACAGAAAAATTCAGCGCGAATGGTCACCCTGTTAAATCCTACGGCGATATCCGGGCACTGGCCAGTGATTTGGATTACAATCCGGATATTTTTTTTAATTGTTTTCTTAACCCGTTCAGTGCCGGGAAAATTTCAACACCACCCAACTGCAAGAGCTATAGATCTTCAAGCGCCCCAGCAGTTGCGGGGGCTCATGAGGATCTATGCCTCTTGCTGACATTACTTTGAATCCACGTTCCTGGGACAGCGAGGTGTTTTTTGTTTGTTTTTGTTTTGTTTTGTTTTGTTGATTTTTGTTTGTTTGTTTTTGGGGTTTTTTTTGGGGGGGGGATTGGGGTGGGAGAGGGGGTGGGGTGGGGGTGGGCGGAGTTCTATAACTCATTCTACCCCAACACCAAAATCCCCAAATTTTGCCGTTGTCCTCTGAAGACTGCAGTGCTGTGGAGGACACAGCTCGACCATGATAGTTCAAGGGTGATGCCAGAATAGCTTGGCGCCCATAGGCGCCAAGCTATTCTGGCATCACCCTTGAACTGTGATGGTCGATCCATATCTTGCTGTGGTGTGTCTGGGGTAGAATGAGTTAATCAACGAAGATTGCTGAGGCACAGCCGGCGTTGTACGGGTCAATGATCTGATATTAATTCACTATTCAAGACGCGCTGCATCTCGATACGCGAATGCGGATGCGGCGCGTCTGACAATGAGTAAATTCGGTATCAAACACTGATCTGCCCCCCTTTACAAACTCACTCAACGGCTGTGTCAGCGTTTGCTCTAGAACACTGATCTGCCCCCCTTTACAAATTCACTCAACGGCTGTGTCAGCGTTTGCTCTAGATCGAATCCGGCAACTGTTAAAAAAAAAAGCTTTTATCTCTTGTTTTCATCGAAAAAAGGAATTCTACCCCAGGAAGACTGCAAGTCCCTTTTTGTGAAAAGCGAGATTTTCATTGTATCACAATAAAAATTTCGCTTTTCGCAAAACAAAATGGACTTGCTGTCTTTTGCCTGCACAGGGCAGAATTGTGGCTGAGTCTGCAAGGAGAAAATTCAAGGGGATATCTAGCACATTAGATTCCCATCAATTCTGACGTGATTGAAGCCGCGCGCTGGCAAAAACAAACAAGGAAAGATAGAAACAGCCTTAGACATAACCCGGGTGACCTCCCTCAACCTGGGGCAGTAAGTAGGAGGGACACATCGTCTGCAAGCAGGCTTAAATTCTCATGAGTCCCTGCATCACGGGGCATAACGTTTAACCCTTTTACTGCCAGTCCACACTTATTTAATATTCGTTAATTCAACGAAGAAAGCAAGAATCGTTAAATGAGCATGGAGACACATTGGTCTCAGTCCGCAGAGACATAGGTCCTCATGAGCCCCTACGATGATCTATGAGCTATGTCTCTTGCAGTTGGATTATGCTTTCTTGTTCTCGGCAGTGAATGGGTTAAATTGCGTCAATTTTACTACTGTAACTCCCTCCTTTCCGGCCTGCCTAAAACTGACCCAGCTAGATAAACTGCAGAGAGTGCAAAACAGTGCTGCCAGTTTAGTTCTGCGCGTGCGTAAGCGTCCGTCATATCCGCTTAAGACTGAACTGGCTGCCTGGCGTACAAGAACGCATTCTGTATAAATTGTCCTGCGTGTGCTTTAACTCTATAAGCCTGACTTCTTCTGCCTATATCTCTGACTTACTCCATCTGTATACTTCATCTCGCACCTTCCGCTCTTCCTCTGACACACGTAAATTTCGCCTCCCCAATTTCAAATAGTGTAAAACACGTGGCGGTCGTGCCTTCACTGAGTTTCCCATCTTGACCCCGCCACTGACTTGGAACAGCCTGCCCCGCCCCTGTCCGTAACCGTGGCTGTCAAACGCTCTCCTCATTCAAATCCCTTCTCAAAACCTCTCACAAACCAGATAGGTGAGGCTAGCGCTGGCAGAATTGTACACAAACCAAGGGGAATCATTCAGCGCCGGACAGACAAACAGTTAGATCCCCTACCCACGCCTATCAGGCACCCAATCGCCAGCCCACAGAGAAATACGCAGGTATAGAATAAGACGATCATTTGCATCTTCGAAAAAGATGCATCAGGTCTCTTATATAACCCATGTCTTTCTCCGGAACTTGGGAAGCAGGCAGGGGAAACATACATACACAAACACAAAGGTGCACTACCATATGTGTTCAGGTAAATACCCTAATTTCCCACAGTAGACGCACAGAACATTACACAACAAAACCTTCTCAAAACCCTCCTCTACAACGCTGCCTTTTACTAGTTTATTTCCGGATCAGCCATGCACAAGTCATCACCACTGTCACGTGTGCGTGTGTGCGTGTGTGTCAGTGTGTGTGTGTGTGTGTGTGTGTGTGTGTGTGTGTCTGTGTGTGTGCGTATATTGTGTGTGTGTGTGTGTGTGCGTGTTAGCTGTTAGCCTTTTCATTGTATCAGCGCTTAGAGCTACTTTTAGAATAAGCGCTTAACAAATCTCCTTTATTATAATTACTGATTATTATTATTATCAATTCGACTTTACATTAGCTTAATGTCTTGCATAATGAAGAAGCAGATGCGTGGTCCCTGTAATCACAAATACAGATACATACTTTGCATTTTAATCGAACAATTGGCACATCTCGATTCAGATTTTGCAAAAATTTAAGTAACCTGAAGCGCCGTGCAACCAGTACAAGAACGTTTTCTAGCATGCTGTACGGCACGTTGTTCTAGCAGCTGTACTACTGACCGGCGTCACTAGCATGCTGCTGTACTACGTATTCTAGCAGCTGTACCGGCGTTGTTCCAGCATGCTGGACGTTGTTCTAGCAGCTGTATCGGCCGGCGTTGTTCTAGTATGATGTACGTTGTACTAGCAACTGTACCGGCGTTGTTCTAGTATGATGTGCGTTGTACTAGTAGCTGTATCGGCGTTGTTGTAGTATGATGTACGTTGTACTAGCCGGTACCGGCGTTGTTCTAGTATTCCGTTGTACGTTGTTCTAGCAGCTGTACCGGCGTTGTTCTAGTATTCCCGGCGTTGTACGTTGTTCTAGCAGCTGCCGTACCGGCGTTGTTCTAGTATTCCGTTGTACGTTGTTCTAGCAGCTGTATCGGCGTTGTTCTAGTATAATGTACGTTGTACTAGCAGCTGTACCGGCGTTGTTCTAGTATTCCGTTGTACGTTGTTCTAGCAGCTGTACCGGCGTTGTTCTAGTATTCCGTTGTACGTTGTTCTAGCAGCTGTACCGGCGTTGTTCTAGTATTCCGTTGTACGTTGTTCTGGCAGCTGTATCGGCGTTGTTCTAGTATTCCGTTGTACGTTGTTCTGGCAGCTGTATCGGCGTTGTTCTAGTATGATGTACGTTGTACTAGCAGCTGTACCGGCGTTGTTCTAGTATTCCGTTGTACGTTGTTCTAGCAGCTGTACCGGCGTTGTTCTAGTATTCCGTTGTACGTTGTTCTAGCAGCTGTACCGGCGTTGTTCTAGTATTCCGTTGTACGTTGTTCTGGCAGCTGTATCGGCGTTGTTCTAGTATGATGTACGTTGTACTAGCAGCTGTACCGGCGTTGTTCTAGTATTCCGTTGTACGTTGTTCTAGCAGCTGTACCGGCGTTGTTCTAGTATTCCGTTGTACGTTGTTCTAGCAGCTGTACCGGCGTTGTTCTAGTATTCCGTTGTACGTTGTTCTGGCAGCTGTATCGGCGTTGTTCTAGTATGATGTACGTTGTACTAGCAGCTGTACCGGCGTTGTTCTAGTATTTCGTTGTACGTTGTTCTAGCAGCTGTACCGGCTTCAGTTGTTCTACTGTACTACCGGCGTCAGTTGTCAGTTCTAGCATGCTGTGCGTTGTTCCACTGAGCAGCTGTACCGGCGTTGTTCTTGCATGCTGTACGATGTTCAAGGCTGCCGTATGAAGTGTCAAATAAGCAGTACGATGTTCTTGTCTTATATGTTCTATCAATGCAGAATACATCGCACTGCTCGGTTATCAGTCCGCTGTTAATGACTGCGGTTTTGTTCTGTCCGTAGTTAGCTGTGCTTGATTTTAAAGTCGCAGTGACTTTTTGTTGTTGTTGTTGTTGTTTTGCTTTAAATTATAGAAGTCCATTTTATTTTGATGTGCGATTATTACTATAATAGTAGTTAGGAGCTGCAGCATCGGGCGAGCGTGCCTAGGTGCGCTTGGAAGTGTTTGTTTTTTTTTAATTTTCTGATTCTTTCTACATAGCTGTCGAGCCTTTTATTTTGTATCTGACATTACCAAGCAATTCGAACTCGCAGCGGACTCTGACCACGAGAGTCAAAAACATTTTAATTTTGCTTTATTGTTGTTGCTGTTGTTTTTCCTACGTTTTCTTGTCGCTTTCTTATTCATTATACATTGATATTATTTTTATTTTTTTTTTTTTGTGGAATATAATTGCTACGTTTGTTGTAAAAACTGCCCCACAGCGACCTGATGAGTTGAGAATTGGTCACCTCAACATTTACCATTTAGTTAATAAGGTGCCAGATTTGTCTGTGTTCTTAAACACGCCAACACATTTTCATGTTTTTGGTGTATCCGAGTCGAGGCTCAAAAGCACTGTCAGGGATAACTCTATCTCAGTTCCAAACTTCTCAGTACTCCGCAGAGATGCCTCAAGTCCCCAGCACACTGGACTAGCAGTATTATATACATGATTCGATAATTAGTAACGTTAAACGACGACAGGACTTAGAGTCAGCCGAAGTTGAAAGTTTATGGGTCGAGGTGAAAACATCTAAATCCCCCACAGTCCTGGTTGGCTTTATCTATAGAAATCCAGCAGCCAACTGGGACTGGTATGATGACTTCGTAGAAATGATGGATAAAGTTAATCAAAGTAAAGATAACATTGTTCTTCTGGGCGACTTTAACATTGACCTACTTAAGCCCAAAGGGCACCATGCTGCATGGGCATCAACAACAGCCTTATTCGGTTTAAAACAATTAGTTAAAAAACCCACTAGAACCACATCTACATCCTCAACCTTAATTGATCACATTTACGTGACAAATGACGATACAATATCAAATGTGCAGGTTCCCTCCTTAGCTGTTAGCGATCATAACCCAGTATGTTGTAACGTCTCCATGAAACTAGACAAGCAAAAAACTAAAAGACATAAAACTATAAAATATCGCTCCTTTAAACACTTTAATAAAGACGAATTTCTGTGGGACCTGCACAATGCTTCGTTTACTGAGGTTTATGACCACCAATCTCCTGACAGTGCCTTGTCGTGCTGGAGGGATCTGTTTCTCAGTGTACTCAATAAACATGCGCCAATACGTGAAAAACGAGTTAAACATTCCACCATACCACCGTGGTTAACAGCGGATATCAAGCAGGCCATGTCATTTAGAGACAAACTGAAAAAAGAGCAAAAGTACGAAGAATACAAAAAACAACGCAATCGTGTCAAATATTTAGTTAGAGCGTCTAAGAAGTCTTTTTTTTTCCAACAAATGATTCGAGACAAAAAGGACACGGCATCTGTTTGGAAAGCTCTGAACATCATAACAAAGGGTAAATCAGCACCCGAAATCCCATCTCATATGTCAGCTGATATATTAAATAACCATTTCTTAACGACAGCCGAAATATTGGCATTGTCAGCTGCAAATAACAGTAAAGCGTATGAAGTGCCGAGTTCTCTCAGAGAACACTTTAAAAAAACAACTATATCAAATACTTTCACCATCCCTGATATTACAGTTGTGGAAGTCGGCAGATATATTTCTAGCATGCCCAACAAAAAGTCTGCTGGCATTGATGGTATTGATAATGAAACCCTAAAAATCTCATTACCGTATACAGTAGAATCACTAACATATATTTTCAACCTCTGCATAAAGCAAAGTACATTTCCAACCATTCTTAAAGAAGCAAATGTAATCCCAATCCCTAAATCAAAAGATCTTGAAGATATTAATAACTATCGTCCAATCTCCCTTCTGTCAGCTTTGTCAAAACCCCTTGAAAAGCACATTCAAAAACATCTCCTTGATTTTCTGGAAAAAGGTAAATTACTTAATATTCACCAGTCTGGTTTTAGACCGAAACATTCTTGTCAGTCAGCACTGACACATATTGTAGACAGCTAGCTGGAATCAACCAATAAAAGCCTGATGTCAGGAGCAGTTTTCTTAGACCTTAAAAAGGCGTTTGACCTTGTGGACCATGACATTCTCCTAAATAAGCTAACAGTTTATCACTTGGACGCAACCGCTATAGCATTCTTCCGATCATATCTCGAAGACAGAAAACAAATGGTGTACGCCCATGGAAGATACTCTAAGCAAGGAAATGTAAAATACGGCGTCCCCCAGGGATCTATTTTGGGCCCTCTTCTATTCATACTATTTATTAATGATCTACCGTTGCATATCACTAATTCTGACGTTAATTGTAATCTATTTGCTGACGATACGAGTCTTCATGTTTCAGGCAAAAAAACGACGGACATTAGCCATAGTTTACAATGCAGTCTCAATGAGGTATCTGACTGGTGTAGACAGAACCATATGGTTCTTCACCCAGCAAAAACAAAGAGTATCTTAATCGCCACGCGGCAAAAACATCAACGCCGACTACAGCCATTACAATTACAATTAAACGCTGAACCTGTTGAACAAGTCACTGAGCGTAAATTCTTAGGAATACATGTTGATGAACAACTGTGCTGGGAGACCCATATAAATGCTGTTTGTAAGACCATTGCTAAAAACACTTTCTTATTGTCCCAGCTTAGACATGTAACGGATACAAATACCCGTAAATTGTTTTTTTCATGCTCATATAAAGTCCCATGTTGATTATGTCTCCACAGTGTGGGACGGCTGCAGTGATGTCCACATGAAGAGATTAAACTCCATATACAAAAGAGCTGTAAAAATGATAGATAGACGCCCCATCCCTACCACAGACAAATTTAGATATTTAAACATTTTCGGTCTGCGTCAGCAACTTACATTAAACAAATGCGTCTATATGCATAAGATACTGAATAATATGACACCCCAGTATCTAACCACTAAATTTATATCTCACCAAGAACGTGAACGGACCTCAAGAAACAATACCTTACCCCTACCACTGCCAAGAATTGACCTTTTTAAAACTAGTATGTCATTCTCTGGTCCGTTTGCTTGGAATTCCATCCCTGCACATTTGAAAACTATTACCTCACCAGGAAGTTTTAAAACAAAACTTTTTGATTACCTGATGAGTCAGACTTAGTACGTTTCTCAGGTACTGTAATATTTCCTGTACCTCACGTATTTCATACAGATGGTTTTTATATGTGTGTGCGCGTGTGTGTGTGTGTGCTCGTGTTTGTTTGTGCGTGTGGGTGTATGTGTGAGCGGCGCGCGTGCGTGTGTGTGTGCATGTGTGTGTGATGAGTATTATTATTTTTTCTGTATATAATGATGCTATTGGGTTTTGTATGTACATATATATTTTATAGTTTCCCTTCTTTTTTATCCTGTAGTTAGCAACGGCAAGTTTGTAAAATGACGATTTGTTTTCTGTCAAAACTTTTTACCGTTGAAAAATAAAGTTTCATCATCATCATCTCTCTCTCTCTCTCTCTCTCTCTCTCTCTCTCTCTCTCTCTCTCTCTCTCTCTCTCTCTCTCTCTCTCTCTCTCTCTCTCTCTCTCTCTCTCTCGCTCTCTCTCTCTCTTGGCTGCTCAACATCAACAGAAATAAAATGTCTGGTGCTGTCTTTCTATACCTAAATAAAAGCGTTCGACCTTATAAACCACGAAATTTTATTAGAGAAACTAGACTGCTACTTTAACAATAACAGCCCAGGGACACTCTCATTCTTTCGTTCATATATCATAGGGAGAATTCAAACTGTGTACATCAATGCTACCTTCTCTTCTGAAAAGTGTGTTGAGTATGACGTGCCCTAGGGATCTATACTAGGACCGTTACTTTTCTGTTTGTTTATAAATGATCTTCCACTTCATATATCCAATCCAAATACCGAATGTGACATGTTTGCCGATGATTCAACTCTTCACGCTGGCGGGAAAACTGTACCTGAAATATCAAACAATCTTCAGCGTAGTCTTCAAGAGGTCTCACTGTGGGGTCAAAAATAATCAAATGCTTGTTAATCCATCCAAAACGAAAAGCATGCTAATCACAACATGCCAAAAGCATCAGCTCCGCCCCCATTCACTTAGCCTCTCTTTTGATTCAGTTCCCATTGAGCAAGTCAAGGAATATCGCCTCCTCGGGGTAATTGTTGATGACCAACTGTGCTGGTTGCCCCATCTAACATAACTAGGGAAAACATTATGAAAGAAGCTATTTTTTACTGTCAAGATTAAAATCTATCAATGATACTAAGACACGAAAGCTATTTTTCAACTCCTACATAAAACCTCACATTGACTACGCATCTACTATTTGGGACGGCTGTAGTAAGACTAACCTTAAGCGGATTAATTCTCTATACAATCGCGCAGTTAAACTGATCCTCCCAATCCCCTCTCTAACTTTGGAGGAACAGCTTCAGGCAACAGGGCTCCTACCTCAACACCTTACGTTAAATAAGTGCGTACTTATGCACAAAGCACTGAACGGGAAAGCCCCCCTCTACCTGGCTAAGCTTTTCACTGAGAGCGAAAGGGTTTACAGCACTTTGAGGAACAGTCTCGTCATTGAACGGCCCCGAATTGAACTGTTTAAATCCAGCCGGCCTTTCGTACGCGAGTGCCTATTTATGGAACTCACTTCCTCCACATATACAGCAAACGAGACATCTTCCATTGTTTTGGACGCCCAAAGCTTTTAAATACATCTCTGAGCAAACTTGAAAGAAACGTAGATAATATGTCCAAAAGAGCCATGTCAATGATTTCCTGTGGTCCTCCGTTTTGCACTTGTTAACTTTTACATAATATCTCTTTTTATCGTAGTGTTTTGCCTGCTCACTAAAATCCTACACATGAGTAGCTGTATCATTTAGTAAGCGTGCAGTCGATTTCTATAAACACACTTTACATCGCACCCCCCCCCCCCCCAAGACCCTGTCATTTTGCTGTGTGTGTGTGTCATCTTCAGCGACTTTGGAACTTGTATCGGAATGTAACACAAGTGACCTGTGGGTGTAGCCGCTTGTTTTGTGCTGTTAACATATTGTTTTAATGTTGCTTTTAATGTTGTAGTTTAGCAAGGATAAACATAAAAAGAGGCCTGTGCGCCTATTGTCTCCATCCTTGAGAAATAACTTGAAATATCATTCATTCATTCATTCATTCATTCATTCTCTCTCTCTCTCTCTCTCTCTCTCTCTCTCTCTCTCTCTCTCTCTCTCTCTCTCTCTCTCTCTCTCTCTCTCTCTCTCTCTCTCTCTCTCTCTCTCTCTCTCTCTCTCTCTCTCTCTCTCTCGATACTAACACCTTTCTCACGACTACCTGTAAGCCGCCGAATTCTTGAGTCACCGGACGTGTACCTTTCACGTCAGTCCTCGTCTCCGGCACACTCCGTCTACCAGAGTCTGCGAAGCACTACGCCGGAACAAGTCACTGAAGAATGGATCGGTCATGGCTGTTCAAGGGTGGCGCCAGATTAGCTTGGCGCCTTGAGGGGCCAAGCAAATCTGACACTACCCTTGAACAGCGGGCCATGGTCGACTCAGTGGAGGCCGCGACCATCAGGCGTCACATTTGAGCTATCACGTAAAGTCTCCTGCTGGAAGGTAAATATCGCAAGCGGCAGTTACCCAGTAAATTAGGCCCTACTCCTGAGCTATGTTGGTCAGTCTGCTGCTGGAACGCTTGGTTGAAGGTACACAGAGTCAATCTCATAAGCAGCTGCTGGGAGTGGCAGTAAAGAATTTGATGCCCTTGAGGCTTCTGTTGAAATTCCGCTTCTTCTCGGTATGCCTCTGTTAGTGTGCGTGCATGCGATAGCATATAATAATCTGGCTCAAACGCAAAAAGTCACCTAAATGAGGAGGAGTTTCGCCTTCCGCATCACTACAGCCTATAATTTAGTACAGTCTCATATTTCTTTTTAGCTTCTCACACAATTCTTACATTTTCAACGTAAAAAAAAATGATTCACCGTTTCTATCAGCGGCATAAAACGATGTAGCCTAATTCTATGCCAACAGTTTATTTAGTATTGATGATTCAGTATTTTTTTAATCATCTACTTCTTCTTTCACACAACCGAAGTTAATATAATTCTGTGACATAAATCTGGGCTGCGTTGAGGATGACACACTAATTACTTCTCCCTGCCCCCTACCCCCCCCCCACCCCCACCCCACCCCCCCACCCCAATTACTGCGGCTTATGCTCCGAACGTCGATAAATATGTGACCTCTTAAAAAGACTGCAAAAGACAGTAAGTCTGTTTTAATAAGGGATATTTTCATTGTAATATCTCACAAAAATAGACAATGTTTTTCTTTTTTATTGTGAAAATCTCACAAAAATATAGCGTTTTTTTTTTTTTTCCTTTCACAGGACAGATCTATATATCCCACTGACGCTCCAAGACTTTCAGGAATCCAGACCGAAAAGGTGACTGCCAAGCGTGTAATATGCAAGACTTTCAGGGTCACACAATTCTTGGATTCCCACGCCCCTGTGCCCAAACTTGATTTTTTTTTTTTTAAAGGAGTGACTCCTAGTAGAAATAATCTCTTGCGGTCGGTTCTGACCGCGTGTGTTTATGACTTTCTACAGCCGTGTTTTCTGCCGCCACAATATCGGTGTATCATGTTAAAATTTAGCTGTCTTATCACTCATCTACAAGAGACATAGATTCTCATGAGCTCCTGCCGGAAAGGCTTCATGTGACTATATGCCTCTTGCCGGCATATATTCAGCCATATTTACTCAAAACCGTGACCTTACTCCTCAGACGGAGTAAATCGTTGGGATTTAAGCTTAAGACTGAACATGCAGTTTGGGTATGCTTCACTACAGACTCCCACATTCTCTAGTTCAATGCTTTCTCCATAACCAGGTTGTAGGTGGAACACCCCAACACGTGCTATGCCTGCGGACAACCGGTGTAAACTAAACAAGATGGGATGAACCATAACCCACAAAGTCCCTTCTGTATGACAGCTGTCTTCGCTGTCAAGAGTCTCTACCTTTTGTCTTTGACTTGATTCTGATGTTGAAATAGCTCCTTCTGAAAAAGCCTCGCAGATGTGCCAATGCGTCATAGTGAACTCTAGAAGGTGCGCGCGCAGTGCATACTGTACGCGTCATTGGTTTGTCAAACGTCATTTGTCATGACGGGTTTTTTTTTTTTTTTTTTTTTTTGGTTGTTGTTTTTGTTTTTACATAATTTTTAATTTCACGTGATATGAGATTCGCTTTCGCTTCAAGACTTGCGAAAATGGTGACAAAACTAGAATTTCACGGTACAATTTCAGTCTTGCTATAATTTGTGTGAAATCAGGTTGACTTTACCTAGCTACATGCTATACTAAGTACACCTGCATACTCTTCTGAAAGCGCGTCGATGTGTGTGATGCCGTGTGCGAGTGCGTGAGTGCATGCGCGCGCTCCAAACATCCTAAAGAGGCATAGATGTTTATACACCCTCCGCGCACATGAGGATCTATGCTTCTTGGAGATGCGCGCATATGTATGAGAAAGAGCAAGCGAGAGAGAGAGAGAGAGAGAGAGAGAGAGAGAGAGAGAGAGAGAGAGAGAGAGAGAGAGGAGAGAGAGAGAGAGAGAGAGAGAGAGAGAGAGAGAGAGAGAGAGAGAGAGAGAGCCGAGAGAGAGAGAGAGTGAGTGATAGAATTACGCCATATTTAGAGTGTCTGCATGGTGACGGAGTTGCTTCTTTTACGTCACCGGCACTGTCTGACTTTCTCTAGAAGGGAAGTGTTTTTTTTCTTTTTCTTTTTCTGTTTTAATTATTTACAGAAAAGAATTAATTTTTACTAAAGAAGTTGAAAGGATACAAACCTGGCTAACAAACTCTTCAAATGTCGTTCTCCAAACTATATGCAAACTTTCAAGTAAATATGACAAAAATTACGGACTCTAATCTGGGTCAGCCGACTTCCTATAAACGGTTATTTATGTCTTCAATGAGACATTCAATTATAATATGCTCGGAGGCTTTCTTAGCCACCCACTTAAGAAAGTATTTCGCCAAGTTTCAAGCTTGTGTGTACAGAAATATCGGAGATTCTCTTGTTTACATACATACGCACACACATACATATATACATACGCACATACATTTGATACGCACATACGGCGCTTCGCGCCAAATGTACGTTCAGCAGCGAGGTTAGCGTAATTAGACATGACATAATTGTTATCTTGTTACTTCAATTGTTAGAGGTTTACCCGGCCTGCCCGCCTTTGACATCATGGACATGCTATTAAATTCGCCCCACCGCGACCCGTCCTAAAAAGCCGATCTTCATAGTCACCGAAGGTCAACGGGAGGCATCAATAGAATCTGATATATATTATATTGCATGATCAACAGGGACAGTTACATATGGCCGGGGTCCCAGTTACAGAAAACTGAAGGCAAAAATTCTCATAAGCCACCGAAGCCCACAGGAGCATTTGACGCTCATTTACTATTATTATTATTTATTATTATTATTATTAGCATCTTACCATGTGTTTAGGCGTCTTACAAACCCTCGTTACCAGTAATTATTATTTGTATTCTTATTATTTTTATTATAGTGTAATTTTGCATTCTTGCATGCTGTAAGCCTGTCTCTTCAAGTTTATAGGTACAAAATCCGATGTTATCCCCCGGGGTCACCCCCCCCCCCCGCCCCCTCCCAACTCTCAAACTCCAAACTCACCCTCCCGTTCCATCTTCCTACCTCCGTCCCTCCTGCATGAGGACCGCTATACTGAAAGTTTTCCGTTATTAAGAACCATACTACCCTGTGAAGGCAGAAGACAGTAAGTCCATTTTGGTGAAACGCGAGATTTTCATTGTAATACAATGAAAATCTTGCTTTTCACCACAATTGACTTACTGTCTTCTCCCTTCACAGGGCAACCCAAGATGAGACCTTTTTGTCTACGCTTAGCATTCAGTAATCTCTCTTGATATTAATACACCCCAGAGTCAGGCTTGCCTATGTAGTTTCCATGCGGCCGCGGATCATGAAGATCTATGCTGCTTAAAATAACTTGAAAGCGCAATGGTGTTCAATGAATTCTTTGGACAAATATGCCCCAGACGATTGCGGTTACCAGATTTGTACCATGGCCTGAAGACAAACGATTAGCGCGAAATGTGGCTTCACGGTGGCCTGGAGGTACTGTTCAACTCCAGTGGAGATTATGTTCAATTTAGGTTCAATGTTAGTACATCCCTTTGGACAAGAATAAATTAATTTTAATAAGTATCCTCGCTGAATCAAGCCGTTCCGATGCGGCAGTCTCGATGTGTAAGCCCTAAGATTTGATGGCACGACTGTATGTACCGTATGGATGCGGAGACTCCCAGTGACCACTCGGGAACCCACCGGTCTGCCTGGGGACTTGGTGGGGTAGGTATTTTTAGTTCCAAGGTCACCGGTCAGCCCCAGGGTGGGTTTTCTCCTATTGGGCAGTGTTCTGTCTACCTTGTCATTCCCTGATTGCCTTTTCAACTCCTACGTTGCACTGCTGTAGCTTGATTGGATGTGTAAATGGTCTAGCTTATTAGGCCCATGTGTAGGTTATTTACGTATTGACGGCTGGCGACTACATCATGTCTGTTTTTTTTTTTTTTTCACAAGCAGTGCAGGACGTCCTGAGAAGCCTTGTTGCGCGGACGTAGCAATGTCCAATCAATCAACCCACTCGGGGAGTACGCCACAAGTACACTTCTATTCAAACGAGATGCTAAGCACTCGGGGATTATGCCACAAATGCACTTCTATTCAAATGAGATGCAAAGCATCTCATTTGAATAGAAGTGTACTTGTGGCATACTCCCCGAGTGGGTCTATGAGGAGTCTCCAGCAAACGATGCCGGGATGTCGATAGACTGAGTGACACGCGCTGGACGGCCAGCAATGAATTTTCAACCAGCATTCATCTACAGGCAAAGGCGCAATGGTCAGGGAGATTGCATAATAGACGAAGTGTGATGGCTGCCCCTGATAATAAGAAATGGGCTAGAGGGGAAAATTAACGTCAAACAACGTCAACAACTGATAACGACAATAAAAGGAAGACAGAAGAACCTACAAAATAATATTTCTACAACAAAAAAACAAAAAAAACCTAAAAGGTTTGCGTTGTCCATCAGTGAAACGTTATGCAAGATCAGTATCTGAAAAGGATCTAAAACGTGTTTTGCTTCGTGATTTTGGATGTTACCGCCTAGAGTTGTCAGGTGTAAAATCACAGACAGGCACACAAATCAAACAGCGTAAGAACTTTTTACTCCCATGCCAGCGCCAAGTGGCTTCACTATTTATAATCATCTACGTACGTATAACGCAAAGACTCAGTGCAAGAGATGGAACGAACTAAACTACCTGAGAGCAGTCCATGTTTGACCTAAACTGTATAAGCGTCAAATTCAATCAAGCACTGCACTGAGCCACATGTATTACGCTCAAACCACGTTAAGAGAGATGAATGACAATGCCAAAGACGTGATTTAAAAAAGTGTGGTTTACAACATTTGTGCCACCTTTCAATCCTCTTTCCACGTCGCAGGAGATGGGTCGACCCGCATGTGTTAGCTCAAGAGTTAGCTCAAGCTCTTATAGCGCCAAGCTGATTCGGCGCCACCCTTGAGAAACCGTGGTCGTCCTCCAGCTTCAAACGCTTGGCCGTAAGGGAAAAGACACAAAAACCGTCTTGACCAAAGACTGGCGAAGCACCGCCTCATCACGCCTTCCTGTCATTACGCGACAGAAAAAGTGCCTCGCGTGCCAGTGCACAACTTGAGTGTGTCACTCCGCGCCCGACAATCAAATTTTCTGGGTGACATCGAAAGGCTTCTAGGGTCTCTCTCTCTCTCTCTCTCGCTCTCTCTCTCTCTCTCTCTCTCTCTCTCTCTCTCTCTCTCTCTCTCTCTCTCTCTCTCTCTCTCTCTCTCTCTCTCTCTCTCTCTTCCCCACTCCCCTCCCCCAGCACCCCCTTAGTCTCAGACTATGTATATAATGTATATAATTGTCGTTTGTCTGAAAGGACAGCAACGGCAGATGTGAAAAATGACATTGCCTCGGGCTCTATCAATATCTTTACCGTTGTCAAATAAAGATTCATTGATTCCTTGATTCTCTCTCTCTCAATTCCGTTTTGTTCTATTGTTTGGATTATTTATTGCCTTAATTTAATTATTACCATAGACAGATTGTAAGACACACCAGCCTAAATTTCCATCATCGTGAAATAAAGTCCAATCAATTCAGTTTTAATCTCCATCCTTGTTAAACAACAAAAAAAAAGTGTATTCAATTGTCTCTCTCTCTCTCTCTCTCTCTCTCTCTCTCTCTCTCTCTCTCTCTCTCTCTCTCTCTCTCTCTCTCTCTCTCTCTCTCTCTTATGTTTTACTTATATGTATGTGCATGTGTAGATAGTCTTGTAGTTGTTAGCAAAGGCAGGTTTGTAAGATGGCTGTGTCAATGACGATGTCAATGCCTTAACCGGTGTAAAATAAAGTTTCATTGATTCTCTCTCTCTCTCTCTCTCTCTCTCTCTCTCTCTCTCTCTCTCTCTCCTCTCTCTCTCTCTCTCTCTCTCTCTCTCTCTCTGAAACTGTTCTGTGTTGTTTTATATATATATATATATATATATATATATATATATATATATATATATATATATATATATATATATATATATATATATATATATATATATATATATATATATATATATAACTGTTTCTTCTTTATTGTTCTCGCTCTCATGTTTTCAATGGTGTTCAGCTATTTACATGAGAGTGTTTTAGTTGCCGGCCTTTTCCACATAAAAGCTGATAATGTGAGTGTGTTTGTTCGTGATAATGGACCTTACAGCTTTCAGCCGTAAGGTTCATTATCACTGACCAGCACACACTCGTGCAAGATAACATGAGGGTGTGTTTGAAATGATAAATGAAAGCATTTCGAAACTACATAATTTTTTTTAAAGGTAGGTCGAGTGGCATTGCGCTGCGGCAGCCCAAATCTCCCTTCGTGGAACAATAAAAGTTGTGAAAAGAAATTGAGCTGCACTGAGCTGGCTAGGGTGGAATAACCGGGAAGGCTAAGTCGGGGCTTTTACTCTGGTAACGACAGCATCTCCTCTGGTTATCCCGCCCTACTCCAGCACCAGGCGGCTCAATACCATATAATCAATACAGAATACATCGTACTGATCTTGTAACGCCCTTGCACGGACAGATACTCGTACATAAACACACAGAGGCGGATCAGTAACCTGTCGGGAAAGGGGGGCAACTGTTGTTTAGGATATTTAACGTCACACAGAAAGCGCCAAGAATGGAGATTGGGGACCGTGTTATCAGTAAACTTAATACAAATACAATGTATCGAATGATAAGATGGGGGGGGGGGGGGTAGAAATGAGGGGAGTAGAGACAACCTTTCCAGTGGCTGAAGGGGCGTGAGGTCGAAGAGTGTGGTGGGGGGGGGGGGGGAGGAGATTGATGCCAGATTCTCTAAGAGGGTTTATAACACTCAGTTTTAAGAGGAAAAGGGGGGAGGGGGGGGGGGCTCAAGGGGTGTGTGTGGGGGCAGGTGTTCCAGGTGTTCCACAAGGGGAGGGGTGAGGTGGGGGGAGGGGGGGGGGGCTTTCAGATTCACAGAAAATGACAATTGCACTCCATTCTTTTTCAAATTATGCTTATCCGAGGGGAGTGCCCTTAATAATTCACAGTTCGACCCCCCCCTCCCCCTCCTCCTTCAGATCCGACCCTGATAATAAAGACCTCCTTAGGGAAGACAGAAAAGGTCAGCCGCACATTATTCGCTAACTGACTAGACAATAACAATAATTGAACCTAATAAGAGGTTCTTCAGCACAAATTCGCAAATAGGACGTGAAAAAATAGCTAAGGAACCCGTTCAGCAAAAACCCTCCGGCCTACGTTGGTCGCTGTTGGTCCGTGCGCGTGGGCCAACTGCGGTCGTCGTCGGCCCTAGTACGTTCTGCTTGCTTGGAAGAGTCCTACCCAGACATCTCGACCGATCGAATTCTGTGAAGTCGGACGGAAAAATGGCAGCACAAGCATGAAAAATGTGATGTCGTGATCAAAGCCACTTCAGGCTATATGCGAAATCCACTTTTCCTTGTTCGTTTCTGTCTTCTTTTACTTCTAGCCACAACCAAAGGACAAGGAAGATTTACTTACAAGTCTGGGGAGGGGAAATGTTAATTAACCAATTCACTGCCGAGAGACGTTGAACAACACCCAACTGCTGCAAGAGGCATTATATACACATGCTTATGAGCCCCCTCAATTGCTGAAATACGAACAAGTTGTCCTTATAATTATAGTCTCTATCAGCGTTTCAGGACAAAGCCTTGGTGTGGACAAAAGACATCCCAGATCCTTCAACCGTGGATACAGCGAGTCCCCAGTGTCAGACCTACGTACTGAGACATACAAAGTCAACTTGCGCTGAAGGCGCCCGCCGCATACCACATTGATTATTAGCCTGTATAGTCTTTGCAGACATAGCACGAAAAGGGTGATGTCATGAAGGCCACTTCAGCCTATAAGCGAAAACCATTTTCCTTTCTTCTTTTTTTTTTTTTTTTTACCGCAAACGAAGGACCAGGAGAGTTTACGTACAAATCTGAGGATGGAAAATGTTACTTACCCAGTTCACTGCCGAGAAAGGTTAAACAATACTCAACTGGAAGAGGTATATATAGATCCTCATGAGCCCCCGCAGTTGCTGGGGATCATGAGGAACTATGCATCTTGTTGAAACCACTTTCAATCCATACGAATGGAAGCCTTATAGCTTTTATCGCCGTATCTGGACAAAGTACATTGGCACCAAGTGTGAACAAGAGACAACCCAGACCTTTGAAGCGTGTACGCACAAGTCCCCAGGGGCCGGCGGCGCACCTTGCTAAGTGGATGGTGCAGGACTAAGCTCGCTCGTGCAACTGGCCTCAGGGCCAGACTTATGTTCTGATACACAACGAGACAACTTGCGCCATGGTGCCCGCCGAAGACCAAAGTGAAAGGTCTCCTTTATGTAGCCTGTAAAGTCTTTGCAGAGATCATGTTTGTAAGTCTATTTTTTGTGTGTAAAAAGCTGAATTTTTATTGTGAACTAGAGACAGCCGAGACCCTTTAATTGTGGATGTAGTGAGTTCCCGCGGCCAGACTAACGTACTCTGAACCAAAAAGCCAACTTCTGCCCAAGGCGCTCGCCTATATGCACAAACAAATAGGTTCCGGACAAAGTACTTTGGCCCCCAGTGTGCACAAGAGACACCCCAGCAGCGAGTTCTTGGGCCAGTTCTATGTACTGAGACACAAAGAGTCAAAGGCGCACGAGGCAGAGCACAATGACAGGTTTCCCTTATATAGCTTGTGTAGTCTTTGAAGACAGTGGTTGGCACCCAATGTGGACAAGAATCCGCCGAGACCCTTTAACCATAGAGCTCTCTTACGAAGAACTGACAACTGACAATGATTTCAGAAACACAATCTGCGTCCACAGGCAGCGGTGAGGGGGTTAATATGTTTGATAGCTACCTGCAGATTCTCATGAACCCCCTGCAGCCCATTGTACAAGGCGGCGCCATATTAGCTTACTTGGCGCCAAGCCTAGTGTGGCACCATCCTTGAGCTATCATAGTCGATCTATCCAAACATGGGATCGTAGCTCAACATACAAAGTTGTTATTACCCTTCCCTGCTAGTGGACGCTGATTATGGCTCTAAACTCTTTGCAGAGAAGAAACCACGGGATAAAGAAACACGCTTAGAAAAGACAGTTAAAACACAATTTATTAATATTTCAAAATAGATAAACAAACAAGTACAGAGATCAGTCGCTTCTTATCTTATCGCAGAAGGAATGTGGCAGTCACCTTTTTGGTCTGGATTCTAAAATCGTTGTTGATATAACGCAACAGAGCCCCGGAACATGGATCCATACAAAGCAGTGTCAGCAAGAGGCAAAGAACCTCATGAGCCACCGCCACGTGGGGGGGGGGGGGGGTCATGAGGATCTGTGTCTCTTGCAAATGGGCTGCATTCACTTTTTCTCTTGCAGTGAAGGTGTGAAATAAAAATAAAGGCCTATCTTACTCAAGGTCCGTCTGGTGTCGACACCCTATGCAGGTGTAAGTTTTAAGTCTAGTCAGGTACTCCAAGCCATCGAACGGTTGCAGGTTGGAATCCAACGATGTAGACACACTGTGCAGACAATTCTGACTTCTATAGTATCCTTGTGGCTGAAATGCACACAGTCACAAGTTTTCAGCATACAATACTCAATAAAACGTGTTTGAGATCACAGGATGCGGTAGATAAATTCGTTTTCACGGCATGTATCAATATACAGTAATTATTTCTTCTAGTCGCTACAGCGACTACAAAAAATAAATACTGTACATAGACGTCATTGGGGAAAACGCATTCTGTACCCTAGCCTGTGTTTGCAGCAGACCTGCGCATCTCCAGAGGTACTCTTACATGTGAGGGCAAAAGTCGATTTTTTGTGAAAAACAAGATATTCATTGTAATATGATGAAAACTTAGCTTTTCACAAAAATTGGACTAATTTTCTTTTGCCTTCACAGGGCTGAGCAATGCACGAGATATCCATATGAGCCCGTGACAAAACGACGTGCGCGTCAGTAACAACCGACATATTTTTTAGTCAAGAAAGTCACACTACAACAAGAAATCTGTACTTTTTGTGATTCCCCTATGAAGACACTGTTGTTGTAATGCTTACATTTCTCTCATAGTACACTTCTCTTATAGTTTCCTTTTCACCAAAATGGACTAATCTATTGATGATTTTCATGTGTATGTCTAATAGTATGTCCACTGTTGTTGTAATGCTTACATTTCTCTCATAGTACATTTCTCTTATAGTTTCCTTTTCACCAAAATGGACTAATCTATTGATGATGTTCATGTGTATGTCTAATAGTATGTCCACTGTTGTTGTAATGCTTACATTTCTCTCATAGTACACTTCTCTTATAGTTTCCTTTTCACCAAAATGGACTAATCTATTGATGATGTTCATGTGTATGTCTAATAGTATGTCCACTGTTGTTGTAATGCTTACATTTCTCTCATAGTACATTTCTCTTATAGTTTCCTTTTCACCAAAATGGACTAATCTATTGATGATGTTCATGTGTATGTCTAATAGTATGTCCAGTGTGACAACAAACATTTTTTTCTCTAAAAACTGAGTGACATAAATATATTTGTATTTCCGTTATCTCATCTAAGGATGATTGAAGAATTTTTTTGGAGGTGAGGTGGGAGGGGGGGGGGGTAAAAAGTGGTAGTCAAAGCATTTTTGTGTGTGTGTGATTTAATTTTACTGAGTATGTCCACAGTAACAACCAACAGCGATAGTGAAAGAAAACTTAATTTCAAAACAAATAAAATATGTTTCATACTTATATCTCAGAGAACGGGTTGTAACATTAACATCTTGTGAAAGAGAATAATCAAAAAAGAAAAACTGACTTATTGTGATCATATTTATTACCGTATCTCCACCATAACGACCAACATTTTCAGAAAGGGCTAGATTTAAGTGTATTTTATTATTTTCTGCTGGAAATCATCTGTTTCTGCAAGTCTTTAATTTCACATGCGAGATACTTCAAAAATAACCAGTGCCTAAAATAAGCCTATTTTTAAGACATCAAAGTTGGTTGTTACTTTGGACATTTCCGTTGGTTGTTACTTTTGGCACAAACGACCTTTAGTCCATAAGCTAGCAAGGTCTACCGTGCACCCCCCCCCCCCTCCCCCCAGTACTCAATAAGATCGGTTTCAAAGTGTTCCTTAGTATGTCCTCAGATGTTTAAGCCATGTTCCCCGAAAATCCTTAGGAACACACCAGAGTTATAGCCGATGGCGCAAGGGTACCCCCATTCACGCTCTTCGCAGGTGCTAAAATGAGGTTGAGAAACATTTTCCTCTAAATAAATCAGAATTCATTCTAGAAGCCCAAATCAGGCAATACTATGTTCCGGCACACCTTCTGCATCCTCTGCAAAAAAACAGAATGAAAAAATATTGAATCTCTGGCTCACAGTGAAGGTAATTGTGCACCCAGTAAACGGCCATTTCCGCAAAATCGCAAAAAAAGACAAAAATAATGTGTCAGATGCCTTCAGACATTTTCTATAGCACTGACAGTCCATTTTCAGGTTTACATCATTAAAACAGGATGTCACAATTTTTATAAACTTGACTAGGTGATGCTGTAATCACTGTGAGTGCCACAGTGGTTGATTTTGTATCCCTACCCCCAAGTTGTAAAAATACACAAAATTAATTAGAAAAAATTACTTAAGTTATTCCATTTCATTTTAGCCTCTCTTTACCTATTACGTTTCAATAATATGAGCATAAAGTGCAAGAAAATAAGGAAAGTCGGCATCCTTTACGGTACATTCGTGGTGAATGATAGCTTTTTCCCATTTAAAAATTGCTGAATTGGGAAACGTACGTTGTTTCTGATGCCCTCAGAAATTTTGTATACAACTGATAGGTCTTTGTTAGGTTTTATTGGTTAGGATAGAGTACCACAGTTACTCCCAACCTAATTTTATGATGCTGTGATGCATTTAGGGGCCACAGTGGCTGAATATGCTGCCCTACCACCATTTTACCAGTACGCAAAGGAACGAAAAATGATCATAACAATTGCTTATGTCATACGCCTCTGTTTAAATTTTTTTGTTGCCAGTTTCTTTAACAAAATATCATATTGAGCATAAAAATTTGTGACCATTTCATTAATTTCAATGTGACCCATCAGTTTAATTGTAATTCTTTTTATTTAAGGCATGCTTAACAGGGGCTGCTGCTGAAGCTTCTACCGTCTGCACATTTAGCAGTCTTGTCAAACTCGGGGAAGGTGTACCTCAGAGAGATGTTGTGTCTGATGCTGTTTTTGGTCTACATTAATGACATCAGTACAACAGTACCAAGGTTTGTCTCGAACATCCTCCATGCGGATGACTTTGCAGTGTGGAGTGCAGCAGAACATAAAGAAAGAAATAGCATCCTGCAGAATCCAGGATGCTGCCAACAGTCAGCAGCTGGACTGAAAGAGGCCACTCAAACTGAGCTAGACCATCTCTTTCAATCAGACGGAAGAGGTCACCTCAAAACTGGAGACTTTCCAGTACCAAAGACGGAGAGGCCAACTTTACTGGCAACAAATAAATTACTTGATTCACGTGGAGGCCTCACATCGAAGCCATGGAAGCTAGAGCTGCAAAAAAAAAGTCTCTGATGAAGAAACTGGTGGGGACCACATTGGCGCAAATTACAGCATCCGGGCACAAGCAAACACCTGCTCGGTCAGACCAGTAGTGCGGTATCAAGATACATCGACAACATGAAACGCTGCCTGCAAAACACAAAAAGCCAGGCTTGACAAGATGCAGAACATGGGTCATTCTCATGATGCAGTGACATTCTTAGAGCCATCTGGAGCACCCCAATTTAGGAAATGGAGGACATTGGAGCCACTGGAACGCAGAACAGCATACACGATGAAGAGACTTACTAAACACCGACAGCATGGGAGACTACAGGAGCAGACCAAGAACCATCAGAAACGCCCACATCTGAACCGTCAACTGAAGGTCCTGCAAAGGGCTAAAACTGACGTCCTGGAACCAAGCCCAAAGATGTGTGAACAGTTCCCTTCAGATACCTGGACATCTCGAAAGAGCCTTCAAGACAACATAAACAATGTTCCAGGACTCTTTGCCAAAGGTCGCGGCACTGCACAAAGCCATCTTGCTGGAGGTTATGCACAAGCGCTACCCTCACAGCAGCTGTGATACCGCACAAGATGCCGTGTGGAATAAAGGAAGTGGCGTGTACATCTGTTGTGCAGACCGCACTACTACCTCCCTCTCCTTACCAGCTGGCGGCAGCAGCTCCAACTATCGTACAGATCTGCAGGTGCTCAACACAGCAGCAGAGCATTAGCTATGGAAAGGCAGCAGCTTGATCCACTGATCTCACCAGGAAGCTTCAAGATAGACTGGATGCCCTGTCCACAAAATAGTGCTGCAGTGGATTCCAGTGCATTCTGGACTAGCTGGGAATGGAGAGGCTGACAGCCTGGCCAAAGCAGGCGCCAGACTACCTCAAGATCACAACCTCTTGTAAAGAAACCAAGACAGTACAACAACAAAGTGATTGGCAACAGCAGAATGGCGGCTGCAGCCCGTGGGCAGAAGACATCAACAAGCTGAACAGGGAGAACCAGGCCACCATCTTTCATCTACGCGCTGATTACTCTGGACTGGGTCCATACAGAAAAGCAGGGACGAAGTTCACAAACTTTTCATAAACGTTTCACAAACCCAAACTGAAGCCTGAAGGTTTACACACTTTAATTAGATCACTCTGTATCAGCAATTATTTGAAGCTTTCGTGCCTAATGCATAAAGAGATACCAAAATAAAAGAACGCTTAGCGAATGGCGGAGCTTGGTAGAAGCGTAAACAACTAATCAAAAATTTCGGCAGAAAGGCCATGCAGTCACTTTATGATCAGAGCTAAATATAGATCACTTGCAACAAGCGTCAGCATGATCGTTCACAATGGAATAGTCACAAATTGGGGGAGAAAAAAAAGAAGTAGACAAAAGTTTGCCAGCACGTTGTCATTTTTTACAAACTTTCACAGACTTTAAGGAAAAGGACTGAAATTGACAGACTTTCCAGGGCCCTGAAAAAGCCTTGTCATTTTTTTAACAACTTTCACAAATGTTCACAGACTGTAAGGACCCTGCTGGACTCACCTCGTGAGACTGGGTCATGCGGAAACAGCCCTATGCGAATTTGGCGTAGAAAATCAGTCTCTTAGCACATTCTCCAAACATGTCCATAGAGACAAGCGGTCTGCTGGCAGTTCTGACCAGAAGACACGCCCCTGTACACCAAACTCTGAAAACATGCTGCCTAGCCCTTGACAGCTCACTTATTGGCAGCCAGAACAATATAAGATTTAAAGGGGGCCATAAAAAATTGAACGTTGCAGAAGGTGGACATGGAGATCTCGTGGTGGACATGTGGAAACTAAGTATTTTGATAACATTGTTTTGGCTATTAGGAACCAGGAAACTTTATTACGCATATTCATATTTACACATTTCTAGACGAAAATAAATGAAAGGAAAAGGGGAGACCTTACTAGACCCGCCTTACGCTAGGTAAAATATCACCTAAAAGACCAGCCAGTTAAAAATAGTTACAATTAAATTGATGGGTCACATTGAAATTAATGAAATGATCACAACTTTTTATGCTCAATATGCATACTTTAAAAAAAAACTGGCAACAAAAAATATTTAAACAGAGGAGCAATTTTTATTATTATTTTGCGTTACTTTGCGTACTGGTAAAATGGGGGTAGGGCAGCAGATTCAGCCACTGTGGCCCCTAAATGAATCACAGCATCACGAAATCAGGTTGGGAGTAACTGTGGTACTCTATCCTAACCAATAAAACCTAACAAAGACCTATCAGTTGTATACAAAATTTCTGAGGGCATCAGAAACAACGTATGTTTCCCAATTCAGCAATTTTAAATGGAAAAAGCTATCATTCACCACGAATGTACCGTAAAGGATGCCGACTTTCCTTATTTTCTTGCACTTTATGCTCACATTAATGAAACTTAATAGGTAAAAAGAGGTCAAAATGAAATGGAATAACTTAAGTAATTTTGTGTATTTTTACAACTTGGGGGTAGGGATACAAAATCAACCACTGTGGCACTCACAGTAATCACAGCATCACCTAATCAGGTTTATAATAATTGTGACATCCTGTTTTAATGATGTAAGCCTGAAAATAGACTGCCAGCGCTATAGAAAATGTCTGAAGGCATCTGACACATTATTTTTGTCTTTTTTTGCGATTTCGTGGAAATGGCCGTTTGCTGGGTGCACAAATACCTTCACTGTGGCCCAGAGATTTAATATTTTTTCATTCTGTCTTTTGCAGAGGATGCAGAAGGTGTGCCTAAACATAGTATTGCCTGATTTGGGCTTCTGGAATGAATTCTGATTTATTTAGAGGAAAATGTTTCTCAACCTCATTTTAGCACCTGCGAAGAGCGTGAATGGGGGTACCCGTGTGCCATCGGCTATATCTCTGGTGTGTTCCTAAGGATTTTCGGGGAATATGGCTTAAACATCTGAGGACATACTAAGGAACACTTTGAAACCCATCTTATTGAGTACTCGGGAAGGGGGGAGGGGGGGGGTGCACGGTAGATCTTGCTAGCTTATGGACTACTTTTGTCACAGGCTCATATCAATGTAGGATTTGATGATGTAAACAAAACTGCAGCAGCAGGCGAATTTGACCTCTGCCTTGGTCTTTGACAATACCCTTGCAGTTGAAACGCACACATCATAGAAATTTGTAAGGTAATTCCCCTTGGTTTGTTGTACAATTCTGCCAGCGCTAGCCTCACCTATCTGGTTTGTGAGTATCTCAGTATAACTCGAGGCAAATTTGTATCGTTACATTGTTCTGTAATGTTCTGTGCATCTACTGTGGGACTTCAGGGTATTTACCCGACCACATAGTAATGCACCTTCGTGTTTGTGTATGTATGTTTCCCCTGCCTACTTCCTAAGTTCCGGAGAAAGACATGGGTTATATAAGAGACCTGATGCATCTTTTTTGAAGATGCAAATGATCGTCTTATTCTATACCTGCGTATTTCTCTGTGGGCTGGCGATTGGGTGCCTGATAGGCGGGGGCAGGGGATCTAACTGTTCGTCTGTCCAGCGCTGTGTAATTCCCCTTGGTTTGTTGTACAATTCTGCCAGCGCTAGCCTCACCTATCTGGTTTGTGAGTATCGTGAATGAAGATGAATAAAGCGTCGCTGCTCGTTGAATCAGTCTCGCCACTGGTCGAATAAGCGGACTGTCTCTCACGGTGGCCTGTCTAACTTCTCCTGCACACCGCCTGGATCACCTTGACTCTCTCGTACACCACGTTGACTACATTCCCACCTGAAGTACATAAATCCAACGTCCCAGCTAGAGAGCATCCAAAGATGCGTGAAAGGTTTACTTTGTCGACTATTTTAGGCCTGTCTGTCGCCCATCCTGGCCGTTGACAAGGTCACTGGTTATAGCCATCCGGTTACATCGTAGTTCTACAACTACATACTTTTTTTAAAATATTTTTTACACTCTTCTGTATTGAGCATTCTGCTCTCAACCATCTATTCTACAATAGATTTATCATACGGCACCTCCCGCCACCTATACTCCTCACAAAACTAAACTCTGTCTGGGAGCAAATCTCTCATGACTTGATGAGTCTTGAAATCCACAATGACGCATACCGTCCTTTCAAACAAACATCTTACGTCACATGTTCTTGACGTAACTAAAAAAGAACATACCATCATCTCAACACAACACGTAGAACGAAACTTCTATCCAAACCAAAATACTGCATAATGATTAAAATAAATTGTGACACCCACATCAGGCTACCCCCCTTCTGCAAGCAGCCACCGGTACTGTTTACAGTGTATGTGTTGTACTGTTTACAGTGCCGGTGGCTGCATGCGGGCACAAGAGGGTTAAATATTACCAAAAAAGTTATATATATATATATATATATATATATATATATATATATATATATATATATATATATATATATATATATATATATATATATATATATATATATATATATATAATACGTCCCTTGTTAATCCTGTTTTTTTATGCCTATTGTTGGTTTCATTTTATTTTTGTTCTTCACGTGAATTTCGGTCTGTGTGCAATGGTTTCAAACGCGAAATCCGTTATCACTGGCAGATAAGGGGTTACATTATCTTTGTAAGTCCCCGACTGAATCTTTCACCTTCGTGTTTTCGATGCATTGAATTATTATGGTCGATCCATCTCCTGCATCCGATGTATAGTCATTAGGTGACGCCTCCAAAATTGGGGAAATACGGCCGTCGGGCTGAATGAGTTAATTTGCTCGGATGTTGTTCATGGTGTTCTGCTGCGAAGTGGTTGAATCCCGAGCTAGAGGCCGCCTTACATGTACCTTTCTTCTTTTCAGTTCTTTTTGTATAGTCACCGTAACCTTGGTACAGAGAACTATCCGACTATGCTGCGAATTAGGTCGTTTACGAATCTTCTAAAGGTATATTCTGCACCCCTATATGCTTTCGAATTTTACTTCCTGTGCAAAATACGTTTGGTTCTAAGTCTTGGTTCGGTCCTGTGTCGTCTGCCGACCTCAGTCGGCACGGTAATTCACGGACCAAAACTTCAAAGTGGAAAATAAACTTAACTATATACTGAAAGCTTTACATTCTGTACTTACTTCCTAAAACGTTCCATTATCAATTCAATTTCGGTTCACACAGCAAACGTATCACATATGACTATAACGTGTTGAAATGCTGCAAATTGTTTCGCGTAAAAACCAACCAGGCAGGCGTAACTGTG